>JAODLC010000038.1:5813461-5824670 GCA_026781145.1 Hippopotamyrus pictus | reverse complement strand
CTGGCTTCATTTTTAAAAATGACAGTTTTTTGAGACCTTGAGGTCTCTTACCATATGCCATTCTGTATATGCAGTATGAGAGAGAGTGATAAAGGAACCCTAAGAGCATAAAGACCATGCAATGCTCTGCATTTTCCCATGTATGCTCCTAAACATCTGAATGCCAGAGGTCTGTTATGTGTGCATGTTCATTTCAATTTATGCAGCATTTGCCACAAACTAAAGGACAACAACACAAAAAAAAACGATAGCTGCAGACCACATATTCCAGCTGGGACTTCTCCATTCATTCTTCTGGCGGCTTTTTCACTCTGCTCACAGACGTCCTGACACAATAAATAATTGTCCACACAATATTTCCTCGTTCGGCCTGGAAATGATTAAGCCTCGTTTTGCCTTAAAAAAATCTGAGGTGGTGAAAGTCGCAGCAAACAGGGGAAAAAGGACGGATGCGAGACTTACTGTTCCTTGTTCTGAACGTTCAGTTTCTTCAGTTTTTTTTTTGGGTGGGGGGGAAGGTTTACAGCCTTTTTACAAGCCTCCCACAAGTCCTGACCATCACAACAGAAAAAAGATAGCACCATATGGACGACACAACCTAAATGTATGCATAACTCAATTAAAACCCCGTAATTAGAACCCATTAAGAAGTTTAACTTGACATTCATTCAAGTCTTTGAGAGAGCTTCTTGTTCATTCTAAGATGGCCTAATTCAGTCTAATCTAAATGAAAAAAGCGATCCCAACTTTGCCAGCTATTTGCAGATTGAATCGGTATGTGTCGTAAAAGGGGCAGATGTATAAATAAGTGATAAAATACTTTCTGGAATGTGCCAACTTAAACTGAAATGATAAAGACTTGATAGTGGACAGAGCTGTGAATTATGCCGACAAAACTGGTTACTGGTCAGACTGTCCAAGAGCATGATGGGAAATAGTCATGCTGCCAGTAACATTAGTCAAAGGGACTTTGTCAATATTGCTACTAGAATGTTTAAACTGCAATCTATGGAATAGTTTAATAAATAATTTCAGTTTTTCTTTTAATTCTGTTTCATTCTATTTGTAACACACACACCCCAGAAAAACATTAATGACAGACTCCAAACTGGTCCAAGACAGCTAAGTGCTATTTGTACTACCATTTGAAACTTACTGTGGGGGGAATTACTGTACATTGATGATAGCTGCTGGGTTTAACTCAATGGTAACCAACAGGGGTGTATAAAGGGGCGGGGCCAGAAGAGCACTGCCCCCAGCTGAAAACCGATTGGCCGCGGGAGTGCCCCCTGTTACTCAATTCAAAACAAATGATTGGCTAATGACATGTTTGGCCACATTTTATGAATTATGGCCCTTCTTAATTATGTCCCCACCCACCTTACAAAAATCCTAGAATCGCCCCTGGAAACCAATGATATAACGTGTGTGAAGTGCGGCGTTATTCTGGTTGTCTGCCACTGGCATTACAGCGCTATAAAATAAGCTTGGCGCAAAGAGTCGCCCCATCTTTGGAGATAAATGAGTCACGGAGGAGCAGGAAAAACCCTGAAGATGTGATGTAGTAGAAACGAGAGCCGCAGGAGCAAGACGCCCATCTGCCATTAAATATTAAAAGAGTGACCTACTTGTGCCGTGTCACGTAAGGACGACATCACGGGGGCAGATGCGGAGTGACACTCGATGACATCAGAGTGCCTCAGACTGCAGTCAGTGATGGCTTCAGCCCCGGGCCGCATCCCTCAGCGTGCTGGAAATCCCGGCAGCCCCCAACAAGCGATTAAAAGATCAAAACATACAGCACTCACCACAGCCCTCTGTACCGTGCTGCACGGAGAGCCAGGAAGACCGGATTGGAGTGCATTGGTGGTGTGCATTCCCAATCAGACTCATCATTAAAACCCCAAAGGTGTCCAATATCACTTCAGAGTGTACATTGCTTCACATATTTATAATCTATGTCACCTTCAATTTACTGTTCATTTATGCATTTAATATTTCGCAACTTGAACCAACAGAGCAAAACCCAGATAACGATGAAGTTTACTTTAAGCACAGCCAGAAATGACCATGTAGCAGCGGGGCGTAAATGCCGTCTGATCAGCAATTTATGTTTCAATCATGGGGTCAGGTTGGCCCACATCATGCAGTGCATTAAGTGTCGCATTAAGCTTTGCTTGCTGCGGTGTTCCTGGAGCAGATGGGCCCTGATGCGTCTCTTGAAGGTGGAGAGGGAGTCTGATGACCAGTTGTGGTTTGGCAGCTCATTGCATGACCAGGGGAACCACACATGAGAAACATCTGGAAGGTGGTTGGCTTTATAGCACTGGGACATTAACCACTATGGAGCAGTGTCTGCTGTTTAATAATATCTATGGGCCTTTTTAAATATGTTTGGGATGGACACACCCAACATATGCAGGTGCAGTATAAAAAAAAAATATCCATCTGTCTTCCATCTGCTTATCCAGAACAGGGTTGGGGCGACAGGTAAATTATTCCAGGAAGTACAAGGCAATTCAGAAGCACCTAAACTGCATGTCTTTGGACTGTGAGAAGAAACTTGAGTAAGTGAAGAAAAGTCAGGGAACTCGGTGACAGCATGTCGAATCGTGGACAGATCCGTAACCACAATACTCAACCAATCACCTCTCTGCCCAGAAAAAATGCCAAAGCTAAAGGCAAATGACCCTAACCCTGGTTTTAATTTTCATAAATCTAAGAGAGTCACCAGAAATTTACGACGGTTGATATTCATATTGACACTGGACTTTGATATTTTAGCAAGAAGATAACTAAATAAAGAAATGAATCACCCCATTGTGCTATATTTGGAATAACAATAAGGAAATTAAATAAGAGAACAGCTGAGTCATAAAGAACATGATCCAGCACCTTTGTGGTGAAATGTGGAGATGCTGGTGGACTCTGGCTTCTACCGGTGCATATCTGTAGCAGAGCGGAAAGAGATGTCAGGATCCAAATCCATGTCGCTTGTTTTTTGGCGGGACTTAATCTGCGAGTAAAAATCCCTGCGAGAGGCTTACGAGACCTCACTCTGCAAGCTCACTCTGCAAGCTCACCCTGCAAGCTCACTCTGCAAGCTCACCCTGCAAGCTCATTCTGCAAGCTCACTTTGCAAGCTCACCCTGCCTACCCTTGGGTGACCTGGACGATTCGCCAGAACACAGAAACAAAGTGACTACAGATATAGCAAATATAGGCAAAAGTGAAAATACCTGACGAAACAGGCAAAACTATTTAATAATCAAACAAATCAAAAAATAATAAAATGTCATATTGTGCTATTGGCACGCGCAGTTATCACATTGAACCTTGAAGTTTTAGCATTCACTATTGCTGCTGCAAGGAGGATTTTTGAGAGCACAGAGCACACCCTGTGACAAACAACTTATTACTAATGTTAATATGGGCAACCAGTAACTTATTACTTATTGTTACGATAAAATTGCATAATGGAATAAGTCACCAAAATATAGACTGTATTACGGTGAATAAAGGATCCTATTAATAACATTATAATTGTGATTTCTTCTAGCAGTATTCTTACTAATAATGTTGGACGGATACTCTTTTCTAGGCAACATTATAATAAAGCTCATCATATTATAAAATACAATTAAAAAATAACACATAATTATATCCACAGAAGTTAAACTGCTCCTTCATAATTTACAGCTCACACAGTTTACAGAGAAGATAAATTACTACTGGGGAACAAAAGCAGGCATCTTGGAAATATAATTTAAATGCTGTGAATGCTTTAAATGCTACTGAGCGTTTCTATAAAATTAGTGGGGGAGATGCATAAGTGCTCGTTAGAAGGGAGTGTCTCTGGAAAATGGCAGAAATGCAGTCAGAGGCAAAACTGTTCTACTGCTGGCAAAGCCGTCCTGCCAACTGAAAGAGAAAGGGCCCAGCCTCATTTCCGATTGGCTAATGGGGCTGTGGCTCATTTCCGATTGGCTGGTGGAGCTGGGCTCATTTCCGATTGGCCATTGAGTCAAGCTTGCCATGTGGTTCCTGCCTTAGCTTGAACCTGCTGGCCAAATTCCCTCTCGGCAAGTAGAAGTCTTTTCAGCATCCTCCCGGGATTACTCTAATCTCATTCTAAATTTATACAGTCTGGAAAGTGTAAGTCTGGTTGCAAAAAAAAAAACAACAGCACAACTGCCATTCTGTTATTACCTGTTATTACCACTTACAAAGTTCAGTTGAGTCCAGGCTGCTCTTGGCTTCACGGAAACCACCTGGTTATCATCCAAAAGTGAGCACCTCAGATGACGTACCCCTGCAAACCCAGGTTATAATCAATATTCATGAAGATAAACTTTAAAGAGTAATGATGGGAGAGTGTAATGAAAGGCCTACTCCTGGTAAAATGAGGTTGATCCTTGTGGCAGAACTGTAAACAGTTGAGACATTTTCTTTGCCTTTCTGGAACTGATGACTTAATTAATCCGTGGTGGATAGCAGCACGGTGTGACCCTCACACATGGCACCATAACAGTCTCTAACAGACCAACTGTGGGGCCTGAAGTAGCCGGCGATGGGGATCGGATACTTTACCTGGTGTTCTGTCCATGGTCACTCTGGGCAGGGTGTGTGGCCGCCGTGTGTGTGACTAGCTGGCCCTTTGACGCATCGCCCATAAGCCCACCCCCACAAAATAAAATATATATTACTGGGCTCTTGGATACACGGCTGAGCCTTTGCTTAGACCCCATGCTTTTCTCACACCTGTGTGTGTCTGAAAGGAGAGCATGATGGGATATGTGAAAAGAAGCATTCCGATGTACTTGTGCAAATGGCAAATAAAGCATCATTTCATCATCATGATTAACTGAGTCCAGTTTCAAAGACACTCCATTGCGAGCAGTTGAATCAGCTGATATTTGCTGAGCAAACAGACCATAGCCACGTTCCATCACTCCTGACACCTCGACAACGACACTGACGAACTTCTTTCATTGATCTCGGTTTTTTATTGATGTCAGACACGTACAATGCACGTCGCTTCGTAACAGCCTGTGAATGGTAGCGCTGTACCAGCAGCCCTAGTTACAGAGTGGTTGGAGACCACCTCCCACTGGAAACCATCAATCCTACCCAGGATTAACACCAACATGTCTTAGGCTATTCACATATATGCAGGAATATACAAGCTTAACTTCACTCATGGCTTCCAAAACACCCTCTCTGCAATGCAGCCTGGGGATAGTTCTTGATGGCTAACTCCCCTGAGGGAAGTGTCTTCTGTGTCACAGTTGGGGTCTCAGGTAACGGTAACGGCCTCATTTAAAAGCCCTGAACAAATATCACAGCTCATCGCACTGGAACTAGCACCTCTGAAGACCCCAGGATAGGGAGACACAACATGCTAACCTTTAAATGGTGTGCTTCACATCAACACAAGCAGACAGGGAGCGATAGAGCGAACTAGAGGCAGATGTGTAGCATCCCAGCTGAGAGAGAAGCCGGTCGTGGCACTGATATATCGATGTTCCCTTCTGATCTGACGGCCATGTTATTGCACAGCAAATTATTAGGGACAAACATCAATATAAAGTTGATTAAAATAAATCTGTTTGCAGTCAGCGCCATAGTTACATAAAGTTTCTCTAAATGGCTTCTTGTTTTTATATCTTAGGACACACATATGTTACTAATATACTGATATTAATACTAATAGAGTAATGTTTATAAATTGATACAACAAATGGATTTCATTTTATTTCACGTGTACAAGTTATTTACAGTACGACACGAACAGCAGTGATATACTTATGCTCTGTAACCCAAGCTGCAATGTATTACTGTTCTAATGCAATGATTATTGTTTCTAGAACCATAAACGCCCAAAGTGAGTAGCCCGAGCCTTTCAGAAGACCCGTCTACTTTTTGACACAAGAATTTACAAGACACCAAAATGTTTGCTAGATTCCTCACCACACTTTGCCATCCCCCTCGGTGATGGAGTGGACCACCAGAAAATGTTCGTGAGAGCAAGAGGGTCCGTAATTCCTCTTTGTTAAACTCTAGAGGAATCAGTATCATTCCTTAAAGGTGACACATAAATTATTACTCAGCCCCAAATCGCTGTTATGGAAACCCATGATGAACTGCACTAATCCTGGCCAAGTCAAATTTTGCAGTTTGATGTTAATCTGCATCAAAGCACTGGGGGTCTTGCTTGTCCATCAATAATGGAAAAAAAAAAACTGACCTGAAAACGATCCCAGATGTGGCGTGACTTTCGAAAATGGAGCAGGATTTAACACCCTTGATGGACTGACATCACTATTCCGGCTATTCATGGAAATGGAGAAAACTGTGACTCATTAGTAATCGCTGTTAATTTGATGTAAGGAGCATTGGCTAAAGGCATGTCTCCTCTCTTGGAGTTGGAATGCACATATTTAGCCATGAATTGGTGTCATTAGAAGGTCGCTGGTTTCAGCCCTGGCCTTGGCAGAATAGCCACACCGCTGTTGGGCCGTTAATCCCCCCCCCCCCAAATACTCCAGGGGTGCTGGATAAAATGGCAGGACCCTGTGCTTGGACTTTATTCTTCACACTCATCTGGATATATATGTATTTATGTCTCAAACGACAGCAAGAGGGCAATATGTGAAAAGAGACATTCCACTGTACTTGTGCAAATGGCAAATCATTTCATCTGTGATGGGATGAGTGGGTTAGATAACAAAGGAAAAGTAGTTAAAGACACCTTCTTAATCACAAAGGGGTGGTGTGTAGCCTGCAGGGTTAGGATGTCATGCCTGCGATCGGAGGGTCACTGGTTCAAATCCTGTGGTCAGCAGAGTAATGACACTGTTCGGTCACTGTGCACAATTCTTAACTCACAACTGTTTCAGGTACCAGCTGACCCTGCCTTCACAAAAAATATATATTGTTTTTTATAAAAGCCTCTGGAAAATGTGTCTTATCCTATACCTCTTTCTTCTCAGGGTGAACTCAAAAGCTCACAGATGCTTGCTTTTTGACAGAAGACCTAAAATTTTCAAGACACCAAGATGTTTGCTAGATTGCTCACCACACTTTGTCATCCACCTCGGTGATGGAGTGGACCACCAGAAAATGTTCATGAGAGCAAGAGGGTCCGTAATTCCTCTTTGTTAAACTCTAGGGGAATCAGCATCATTCCTTTAAGGTGACTCAGAAATTATTAGACTATATTTCACAAGAGAAATATGAAGGATTCATGAAAGACCATCACTTTGTTATTTTTTGAACATTAGCATGCAGTCCTTTTGCTTAAAGTGTTCCCAACCAAATATTTATGACGATTCCTTGTTTTATTGCATTGCTGTCACATTTAATATTCAACATATTAGATATGGTGTTGTTTAATTTTATTTTAAGCATAGCTTTTAAAGATGAGCAGTATATAGAGATGCTAGACAATATATAAGCCAGTGCATATAAAGATGAATTTCAGTGGTATTTTTGTTTTGGTGTTTTTTAGACTATGGATTTTCATGAGTAGTTCACACAGGCATGTGATTCGGCAAGCCCTGGAATTATCTGTACGAGACCTACTTCCCTGTCTCTCCTTGAACGTCCCCCACTCCTGTTTCACCTCTCTTGAATTTTTGCACACTCACTTACTGTACCTATACTGTACCAATTTGCACCAGTATCACAGTGTGTTGTGTTTTTTGTATCATTGATTTTTTTGGGTATTTGCTATTTTTCTATTTAGTGTATTTTATCACATTCTGTATATTTATATAGATTATACCTAGTTTACATGTCATATATTCCCTATTACATATAACACAGTCGATGAATCTGCCAGAACAAGTTATTCACTGTTTTGTATGAGTATGAATGCATGTCACAAATAAACTTTGACTAAGTTCATTGCCTGAGACAGTTCACTCTTTACTTTGTGAAGAGATTGCGCTGTACCAATAATTACTGGACTGGGATGAATGATAAAATGAGCCTCTCCTCTTCTGACAAAAAGCTTATGGCATTATGGGTAACAGAATGGTGCAAAATTCTGAAATAATGAATTGTGCCCCATTCCATTCATGAATTGGAATTTGAATTGAATTGAGCACACTATGTAAGATGTTGAATTGCAACTGGAATGACAGAAAAAAGAATTTAATTCACTTCAATTAAAAAAAAACCTAACAATACAGAAATAATTCTATAATAAAATTACTTTATAGGTGGTAGATGTATATACTGAGCTTGTTTGCATGAATATCAATTTACTCTTGCTTTATGTTGTCTTTCTAAGTCCATATTATGATTGTCTTACATTCCCGTTTCCAAAAAAGTTGGGATGTAAAATGTAGATAAAAACAGAATGCAATGATTTACAAATCACACAAACCCATATAAGCTCAATTTGAATTTGATGTCCGCATCACGTTTCAAAAAAGTTGGGACAGGGGCACGTTTACAACTGTGTTGCTTCACCTCTTCTTTTTACAACATTCTGTAAACATTTTGGAACTGAGGAGGCCAGTTGCTGAAGTTTTGAAAGTGAAATGTTGTTCCTTTCTTGCCTGATATAGGATTTCAACTGCTCGACAATTCGGGGTCTCCTTTGTCGTATTTTTCATTTCATGATGCTCCAAATGTTTTCAATGGGTGACAGGTCTGGACTGCAGGCAGGCCAGTCTAGCACCTGGACTCTTCTATTATAGAGCCATGCTGTTGTAATATGAGCAGAATGTGGTTTGCCATTGTCTTGCTGAGACATACACGACCTCCTCTGAAAAAGACATTATCTAGAAGGCAGCATGTGTTGCTCCAAAAGCTGTATATATCATTCAGCTTTAATGGTGCCTTCCCAGATGTGCAAGCTACCCAAGCCACGGGCACTAATGCACCCCCATACCATCACGGATGCTGGCCTTTGAACAGTCCACTGAAAACAAGCTGGATGGTCCCTTTGCGCTTTAGCCTGGAGGACGCAGCGTCCATCATTTCCAAAAAGAATTTGAAATTTTGATTCAGCAGACCACAAGATAGTTTTTCCACTTTGCCTCACTCCATCTTAAATTAGCTCAGAGAAGTCTGTGGCATTTCTGAATCGTGTTTCGATAAGGTTTCTTCTTTGCACGGTAGAATTTCATCCTTCATTTGTGGATGCAGCAATCATGGATGCAAAGTTTTTCAAAGTGTTCCTGTGCTCATGCAGTGATGTCTGCTATAGAATTGTGTCTGTTTTTAATGCAGTGCTGCCTGAGGACCCAAAGACCAATACTGGTTTTAGGTCTTGTCCCTTGGGTACAGAGACCTCTCCGGATTCTCTGAATCTTTTAATGATATTATATACCGTAGATTATGAGATTCACACATTCTTTGCAATATTACATTGAGGAACATTGGGCCTCATTCACCAACCGTTCTTACAAACAAATTTGTTCTTAAACCCCATGTACGCACTTTTTTTACAAAGATTCTGACATTCCCCGATGTTTCCTTATCAGCCACACCGCTGATCTATGCACACAAGACCATTCGCATGCACATTTGAGTAATGAAAGTTTCTTCAAAATAATTGGTTATAGCAATTGGTTTTGTTCATTCTACAGTTCATAAAATGATAGTATTTTAATAATTTAGTAAAAGTAAAATATAAAAAATAATTTTTAAGTGTAAAAATTATTTTCATGGTAGTAACGGCAATCATGCGGATTATAAATCGGTCAGAATCTTCGTAAAACAGTGCGTATGCGTACGTGGGGTTTAAGAACAAATTTGTTCGTAAGAACGGTTGGTGAATGAGGCCCATTATTCTTAAATTGTTGCACTATTTGCCGATGCAGTCTTTCACAGAATGCTGAACCCCCCCCCATCTTCACTGCACAGAGTGCTGAACCTCCCCCCATCTTCACTGCACAGAGTGCTGAACCTCCCCCCATCAGAGCCGAAGAACTGCTGAAACTGGGCAATGTATTCATGGGCATCTCAAAATAGTGCATGCATTTTGTTATTACAAACCACTGTATTTAGCTCAAATTTTTAAATATAATTAGCTTTACAGCAGTCCAATTGTAAGTATGAGTTGAACGAGTTGTCTGCAAGTCAGATGTCCTTTACCCAGGGACTACTTGTACTGGGTTATAGGCCCTTAATGCCCTGCTAAAAAGGTCAGGGTCCTTTTCTCACAGCCCTACCTGTTGCCATGACACCAGCGCTTGTGTCACGTGCCACAGATGTACACAGCCGAGTGGAAATGAAGCAGGAAAACAGCCCTGACGACACCAAGCACAGGAGGCCAGCAAAATCTGCTGGTCAGGATTAGCGAGATATAAACCCAGCAACACACCAGCGGCTTTCCTCTAAATGCCTGCAGGAACGTCGGGACGGGGGAACTCAGGACAGGGAGCCAGTCCTGTGGGCCAGCATTCGCGTGAAATAGTTTGCTTTGATGATCTTATATCTGGAAACGGTTATTTAATGGGAAACACACAAACATACACGGTACTGTGTAGTCTTAGGAAGTCAACGAAGACGTTTAAGGCTGTTTATCTGGGTAGTAAATGTATATTTGCAAGGAAAAAAATTACTTTATAACGTATGCAAATTAGCAATAATACAATAAAATAATAAAAAAAAAAAAAACAAGAATCTTCTCTGTTCTCCAAAAAGCAACTGTAATATCTAGTTGGACAGCTCGATGACCACTTTAATTCCCCAACCTCTCCTCAGGGGCACCTCAGCCATTACATGTATTTGCTACAGTACATATCACCACCAGCTTAATTAATTAATTAGTTAGTTAAACAACTCAGGTATCAGTTAACCAATCAAGGTGTGCTAGTGGTTGAATCAAAAAATACACTGGTATATTGAATGGTTGCCGCAAATCTTGGGGTGATTTTAGCAGAAGTTTTGAAATGGCTAATATCATGCACTTTGAAAGACAAAAAAAAAAAAAAAATCATAGTTTTACACCAATATGAAGATCATTTAAACATAATTTCCTTTGGCTGCCCCAGACTTTTGCACAGTACTGTATATGTTCGAAAACTAAGCAAAGTGAAATACATTGAATATCTCTTTAAACACAGATAAGCCCTTAAATAAGAAACAGGAAGTATATGGAACAAATGTCTTCAAAGTCTTCAAAATATAAGTATCCATATGAATGGGAGGGGGGGGGGGGGGGGGCGAAGGGAAGGGGGTGTCAAAAGAA
>JAODLC010000038.1:5775789-5799197 GCA_026781145.1 Hippopotamyrus pictus | reverse complement strand
TGTATGTGTGTGTGTGTGTGTGTGTGTGTGTGTGTATGTAAAAGAACAAAGGTATTTTATAAAAGGACAAAGAAATTTCTGGTCACATGGATATATCCTATAGAAAGGGCCACTTCCTCCATGAAATATACACAATGGGCAATTGACAGATGCCAGTTAGCCTAACTAGGAGGATTAACATACAGCAGCATGAGAACTATTCTCATACACAGAACAAAGGGGGATTTGAACCCCCCCAACTGTGGTAGGAAACAGTGATATTTCTGAGGAGCATAATTGTAATGTTGCTTGTACCTTGGGAAACAAAACTGTATCTGGGCTGTACCCTTTTTTTCTGACCGTGTATAATGTTTTCCTTGTTTTTACAGTCACCAGGGGAGTTTATTACTATCAATAAGATCTGGGGCTAAGTCAAGTTTACCTGGGGCTTGCCTTTTAAGGAAGATTGGCATCGGGGCTAAAAAATTCGGGGACAGTGATGCCCAGGACAGTCACCCTGGTTCTGTCATAGATGGGCTAGCGAAACGTGTCTAATTGAAGTTACCAGTTTTGGTTAAAAAATGAAACAAGCATCATTTCATTTCATTTAATTTCAAAACATACTGCAATGTGGCCACTCATCTATGTGCATTAATATTAGTCACCACTGAGGGGGAACCAAATCCATAAATATAATATATTTTGGGGGGGACATTGTGTGCACATCTGAATATTGGGTGGGGGGGGGGGGTTCGACCACAGGACACAGCCTTTTATTTATTTTATTTTATTATTTTTTATTCATAGGCATATGTTTGCATATTATTATTACACTTGGCCAGCAGATCGATCTTTCGGTTTCACAGAATAAAAATTGATGTAAAGTTATTTTGCTAATAAGTGCTGGCAGGTTTCACCGCAGGCACCAGCAATATTAAACAAAAAAGTATTGTAAAAGAACGTTGCTGAGCCATCTCGAGGTCTGTTAATGGAATGGTGAAAGTTTAACCACTAGGTGGTCTTTATTGCACCCATACCAGTCGTACTTACCGCACTTAAACACACTCGCGCTACCCACCATGCCCGTCGCCCTGCTTACTTCTGCCATGCACAGTGGGCACACACAGACATGCTATGTATAACAATTAACATTTCTTGCTACACTTGACATTATAATACAGAACACTTACAATAAACGTGACTATAGGAAACTATTTACAAGACTGGCATCAGTCCAACCTGCTGTGCTGCCTGTCAGTACCTCAGTGCTACACTGCCCCCCTCCTAGGGAGTTAACCGTCCCAGAACCCCCACAAAGTCCTGTAAACGTTCCGGGTAGGGGCAAGTCCTCTGCGGCTGTGGAGCTCCAGGTCCCCCACTGTCCTGATCAGTCCCTGCTACCAGGGTACTCACCACCAGTCTTAGCAATGGCTGCTCCAAGTAGGCCAGGGGTTGTTACGGAACCTGGCGATCAGGGTCCAACATGACAGTCCTGTCCCACTCTGGCAACTGCATCCTGTACACCACTTTGGAGATCTGTTCTAGAATCTCTCCAGGCCCCCTCCAGTGGCTGTTGAGCTTGGGTGACCGCCCCTTCTTTGTGATGGGGCAGTACACCAAAACCCCGTGTGGAAGATCTGTCCCTGGCAGTAAATGCCATACGCTCTCTTTTGCCTGGCCGTGGTCGTGCCCTAATGGTCCCTGGCCAGCTCGTGCACAACGCATATGTGCTCCCAGAACTGGTCAGTCCTGGTGTCGCTGGGAATTCCTCTCCTGCACCGCTGTATGATATGTCTACAGGACCAGGGGACAGTGTGTGTCCCAGTCACGCTGGTGTTTGGCCTCGAGGGTCACTATTTGTGTGGCTAGGGTATGGTGAACCTGTGCCACCAGCCCGTTGCTCTGAGGGTGAAGAGGGATAGTGCCTTGCCAAGCAACTGCACCTTGAAGATCTTCCCCTGGTCACTGAGCAGTTTCTTGGGGCTCCAAACCTGCAGTACTCCTTGAGGAGCTTAGCCGCTATGGTGGTGGTGCTTTGGTCAGGAATCGCATATACCTTAGGCCACTTCGTGATGTAATCCATGGCCATGAGTATGTAGCTGTTCCAGGCCTCAGTGCGGGGCAAGGGATCCAGGACAGTGCTGTGCGGGCAGTGGCCACTGTCATTGCAAGCTGATCCCGCTCCTCTGCTTGGCGGCAATGGTGGCAGCTTTCAAGGATGCAGAGCCGGTGAGACAGAGCATCTGCATTTGAGTGCATTTCCCGGGGCGGTGCTGAACTTTAAAGTCAAACTCCGCCAGCACCTCTAGCCAGCAGGCTAGCTATACTTTTGGGTTGTGGAAGTTTAGGAGCCACGGCAGTGATGGTCTGTCCACAACCGGAACCACTGGCCACAAAGGTAGGGACAGAAGTGTTTGCATGCCTGCACCATAGCCAGTAGTTCCCATCAGGCACACAGTAGTTGTGCTCCTATCAGCTAAGTATCTAACTGAAATATGCAACTACGTAAACCTCTTCGGGTCCCGCCTGCGACAGCACAGCATCTAGCCCCTCATTTCTAGCGTGTGTTCAGGGTGAAAGGGACACACGGATCTGGGTAAGCTAGCATGGGGGCATAGGTGAGCACTGTGCAAAGCTTTTTAAAAGCTGCAGCGCAGGGGTCCGTCCATGTGAAACCTTCTTCCTTCTCTGTAAGATGGTGCATTGGTTTCCCAATGCTGGTGAAGTCCTTCAAAAAGTGTCGGTAGTTGGATATCGGCCCCAGGAAGCAGCATAGCTCTTTCATGTTGCACAGAATCGGCCAGTCCCTCACTGCTGCTGTCTTTCCTGAGTTAGTGGCCACACCCTTTGCGCTAACAATGTGACCTAGGTAGCACATCCTGGGGTTCAGTCATAACACTGCCTGCCAGATCGCCGAGAACACAACTTTAAGGTTCTGGAGTGTTCCAGCAAAGATAGCAGCGTGTACAAGCAGGTCATCGAGATTGATGACACATTGGGTTTTGGACAACATGGTGCCAGGACATGTTCCATGAGCCTCTTGATCGTGCGCAGGAGCACTGCAAAGGCCAAATAGCATCGACTGGAAGTGCCATAGACCATGTCCAATGGTGAAAGTAGTCTTAGGGTGAGCATCCGGAGTGAGTTTGACCTGCCAATAATCAGTCTGGAGGTCTATGCTGCTGAACCACATCGATGTAGTCCAATGTGTTGTCGATGGGTGGCAGTGGAGAGGAGTCTTTCCTCATCACCGCATTCAGCCTTCGGTAGTTGCTGCAGAACTGGCACAACCTATTCTTTTGGTAACGAGGACTGCTGGCGCTGCCCATGGGCAGACAGAGGGATCTATGCCGTTGCCATTTCTCTGATTCTCTGTTCCGCCACTTATTGCTTTGCCGGGGGCAGTCTGTGCGGATGCAGGCAAATGGATAGGGCATCCTCCATGTTGATGTGCCGCACCAGGGAAGTGGGTCGGCAATCTTCATTCCAAACGGTGTAGATGTCCTGGAACTAGTCCAACACAGCTTTGAGCTCGTCCTGCTGCTCCAAAGCTTTGGAGTTGACTCTCGATTCCAAGCTGCCTGGAAATGAGGAGTCTGTTCTTTTTAGAATTAAGTCCCAGCCCTACCTAGACTGGAGTAGGGACTACAAAAGGGTTCCAGAACTTCCTCTGATGAACTATAATCCGGGAGAGTTCCGGTGGTGCGATGAAAGTTTCTGGTTCCGGAAAAAAGTTCTGATACCTGGAAAAATCCCTGTGGTATGAAAGTGCCCAGAGATATGTGTGAGGTGTACCGGGAATCCAAAGTGATCATCCTCATGCACGGAAGAAATAGCAGTGATGTGGTCACAGTCTAATGACCTCCTTTTTGACACCCCCTATCATAGCTTTTTTGCTGTATTTGTTAGCTATTGCTATTGTAACTATCAGGCGGATGTGTCTCATTATTTTTGAGTTATGTGAGGGGTTTAGTATGTCTGAAGGGCTTTAAAATAGGATGGATAGTTACATCTTTTCTCTTTCCCAGACCAAACACTCTCCCACAAGATTCCATCTACAGCTGAAAAATTATATACTAAACCTCAACCTTTAGAAGGATTTCTGGCCTCTCTTTGTTGTTCATTTTCACTGCCAACTCTTTTTTTCACTGAGATATTTGGTCGTTCGGGTTTGATGGAACACCAAATTCCTTGCGTGTGAACATCATATTATGCATAGACAAACATAGTTAATTCATTATATGAGAGCAAAGGGAAAATTATTTCCAGGGGGAATTCTTGGATTTCTTCTGATGCGGAGTACATGACGTTTCTAAAACAGTGGTTAAAATTTTCTACGCGTTTGAATTTTGCCGTTGGATTTCACCTTCTCTGGGTGAAAACATCAGCTTCTGGGTCAACAAAGTCTAAAGCTGGACTCAAGAAGACATTTGTGTGTTAAATACCTGACATGCACAGAAATGTTTACTAACTCGTTGTTAAAAAATTAAGCTAGTATATCTGGATGTTTCTGTGCTTTACTGGATGTATATTTCCACAGTGATTTTGCTGATATGCTGGTGGTCTCCTGTTTGTCTAGATATGAAAAGATATAGATGTTTGTTTTCACAGGGCGAACTTTGAGAAATCAGAGAAAGGCACCTCACCCTCAGAGACAACACAAGCTCCTCTCTGCAGAGCCCTAAGCTGATACTGTACACTCTGTTCTCTCACCCCAATCTGGAGTGTATGGTGGCTGCATTGTGGGTAGGGGTGCAACCTCAAAACTGAGCATACGGGTAGGAGGGGCAGAGAGCAGAGAGACAGGATGAAGTAACGCAAAATACAAAAGTTATGGCTTGTCCTGACATGGTACCGGGAGCCCAATAAGGTCAGACGGGATCACAGAGCAAGCAGTGTTTTAAGGGAGATGAGTCAAAATAAAGTCCCTCCTTTACAAGATTGATTTTAACATTGATTATATATGTCTGCATGTGTGCATGCATGAATATATATTTGTATTACACCCCTTTATCTTCATGAAAAATCATTATGTATTCTTCCTGAATATTTCCTGTCTCTTTAAGGCCTAATCAACTACATACCCAGACAGTTGAATTTCATATTTCATCTCAACTACATACAACTCTGGAAAAAACTTAGAGACGACTGTTTTTAAAAAATCTGCATTTTTAAATCCAGGTTTAATTCTGGATCTGTTGGCAGAAGGCTGCACTGTGTGGCAGGCTGCTTCCAGGCTCAAAGTTTCTACAGTATGACAGCAGTACATGAGAACAAGGTGAAGCAGGAGACACTGGCGATAACCAAAAACCAGCCAGGTAGAGGGCAGAAGTGACTTTCTGATGCAGTGCCTCATAAATCAGAGGATTTGAAGGACCTCAAGTGACCTTCAAAAAGAATGGAAAACATCAAGTGGTGTGACATGCACTGCTGGGACAATTCATAACAGGCTCCTACAAGCAGGACTGAAGATCCGTAAAGCAAGGAAGAAGCCCTTCATCAATGAAAAGCTGAGGAGAGCCAGGCTGGAATTTGGAAAAAAAACTGAAACAGATGCATACCCATAAATTGAGAAATGAGTGAAACTGAAGATTTTGCTATGGTCTTGATTTTTTCCAGAGCTCTATATTTTTCCATTTTAATCTCACAAATATTATGTAAATTGAATAACCAAAAGGTCAAACTAATCAGGATATAATAGTTTTGTGTAAATTTAATTACTTTTTTATTACTGCTGAATGGCATAATAGTGAACGATGGCCTGCGTTTTAATTGCAATATCTTTAGGCATTAATACACTATTGATAATGCATGATTTATAAGGCTGCAGAATCTTATTACTTTGGACCAGTACTTCCACTGGAGAGTGACTAACTTATTGGTCAGAATGATTCAAGGGTGAATGTAATTTCCTTGACTGGGCCCTGAAGAAGGGATTTAGCAATTTTAGGCATTTTTTCCTTTGACTCATTTAGCAGATTCTTTTTGTAAAGTGACTTCTATAATGCAAAAATGCAAGCTGACGGTAAACAGATCCCGGGGCCACTGCAGCTGGATGGGGGAGCGAAACTTTCATATGGGGCAACGCGGGGGAGAAAATGGCTAAAAACAGAGGGGGACCAGCTAGGGAAGAACACAGGACTGAGTCTGGGCTCTACGGTGGCCAATACAATCTGGATTTGCAGGACACCATTCTTGAATATGAAATTCTTCCTCCTTCTGGCAGCAGGAGCATGTAGCATGGAGCCTTGGGAAATCCCCCCACCCCACACCACCGCCCCCCCCAGGACGTGACAGTAGTGTCTTTGTAAGACAAAACATTCTACACATTAGGAAAATACATAGTTTCCAGCAAGACTGCGCAAACTCTTGGCTGGTATACATATTTGAAACATGGAAATATAGATTAGATATGGCTCAGAAGGCAGGAGGCCATGTGAGTTCAGGTGTGTTATGCTTGGGTTGTTGTGAAAAACGTGTTTCTTTAGGCTGCGGCAGTGGAGCGTACGATTCAGCAGGTATCCGTCTCCAGTGCTGTGGGGAGGGCAGCGATGCCCTTCTGGATGGGCATCCTGTGGGATAGGAACACCCCAAGGATGTTGAAGTAACGTTGTCCAGCACGTGTGTGGTTTCTGATCCATATTTCCAGTAGCAGTAGAGTCGTGTCCTAATCGTTACTCTCCAGTGACATTTAGGGCGTGTAACACTTATTGTCGACTTCCTTCATAAAATAGAAATGTTACATAATTTTAAAGTGGTTTTGAATTGGCTTGAATAAAAAACAAGCAACACAATTTGCTGGTATAGCATTAAATCACAAACAGACGCAGGGTACCTTTCATATCAAAGGGACGTGAACCCATAATGTATGGCAGCATTGGTGGTGTCCCTTTAGTCACATCAAAATGTGCCTTTGAAACATCAAAGTCACATTTTCTTCCTATTCCCGACTCTGCTGGAGGAAGAGTTGAAATCTCTTGAATCTTCACAGAGATAGGCATCGCCTTCTAGCCCATTCATTAAAAACAAGTCAATAAATAAACACGGGGACTTGTGAAAATCTTAAAATTGTGGATAAAAACATGTGTCTGCTCTCTTTTAGGTATCATTCCCACAATGAAGGAGTGCACAAGTCTTTCAGATTCTTTCCACAATGGTTTTGTGATGTTTTCAATACACACTATTGTTTGTGGAGGGCTCTGGAAGGACACAACGATTTATGCGATCCAGGCTAAGGCATTAAAAATCTCTTTAATAATAAAGATGGAATATTATCATTGCAAAGCAAAAGGAAAACATATAAAGGTAGACTATTCATGCATTTTACAAGGCAAAATGAAAGCTACAAGACTTTTGTATTTTTAAAAACAAGAAAAGGCTTACATCATACAATGACTTGCTGAAAATGTAAAAAATGTTTGTGGTACATGGGGGCCTTTACAAGACCATGTGACATGAGAATAAACAGAGACAAACAAATAATAAAAAAAAGAATATGCATAATACACTGATACTGCATTTTGATTAATATACTTGGGTTCACAAAGAAACCATTAAAAAGGCCAGTTAAAAATAAATATCTACAGCAGCTAGTGCTTCCATTGTCATAAGACATGCAGAAAATGATGCAAAAACCAATGGCTATCGTGTAGTTGTACAGTATGCCACCCAGAAAAGGAGTCTTCCTCAACAGACTTAGATGGTGATGGCAAAAAGCAGTCAACAATGAAACAAAACAGCAAATGACTTACATGGTTAAGGTCCAAGGTCTCATAATCGCACCTCCCCACCAACTAATTAATTCGCCCACCTTTGAGTCTGAAGTGAATTACACGCCTCGTCAAGCAGGCAGCTAGACTTTGATGTTCTGCTTAGAACTGGCCAACGACAGCCATCGAATTTTGTCAAAAGACAACTCGGCTGTTTCGACTCGGCAAAATAAGAAAAGCTCTCACGCACGCTGCCCTATTTTTGATCGATGTCAAAAAAAACCAAAAGATGCTACTTAAATCGTATCAAGCGCTTTGGAAGCCTAATATCTCTCAAATGTGCGGGATACATGCAGCTTAGTGAAATGTGCGTTACTGGAGAGCGTAACATGATTAGCGTCTGATGTGGGACGACATTGATAAGAATAAAAAAGTGCCACTAGTTATTTTCAACAAAACTGTGTGCCCTTAATTTGTACTTGGGATATGTAAAGTTTATTTAGATATTATAATTAACCAAATGCAATGTGAGCTAGTTATTTTGGGTAGTTTTCTTTTACCCATTTTATGACAACGATTCAAATTTGAAGGAAATCTGGCATTAATTATAATTCCATTATAATTTCTTTAGTCATAACATCTTTTAGTTCTTTGGTGTATTTATAGAAATGGAACTTTGTGAAAATGGTTCTTCCTGTTGTTTGGGACTTTGGGAAACGCCAGGCACCGAAGCCAGCAGCTGGAGCCATTCGGATGGACCCATTTGCCGGTTACTAATTGCGTTTGTATTCAAACATAGCTGCCTTGTTACTACCTTCACAAAAAAAAAAAAAAAAAAAAAAAACCATAAGAATGAAAATCATGAACGGAGAAGATAAGATGAGGATGGAAGTTTGTCTTTGTGACAAAGCGATGGGCACAAGGGGCAGGATGCTTACGAAAAATGCAGATCCCGTGACAACATACCATCATTTTCTTGCAACCGTGTCCTTCTATTCAGCTAGCGGTTGTTGTCGGTGGAGCCGCACTGGACGGAGAGCAGACAATGAACATTTCTCACGCTAAACGACCATTAGGTGAGGAAACCTACCAGTTAACCACAGTGCCAACATTCACATGCATGCCTGAAGAAAAACATACAATACATTTAATTAGATTTTTTACATAATTACATCATGTGCAATGGGTAGGCAAGGGAGGGGTAAAAAACAATCTTTGTGCGCTTAATAACATGATACCTAACCATGCCTTCTGTGGCATTCTTGTGAAAATGATGACGAATTGCTAGGATAATCAGACAGCGACCATCTAGAGTATGAGATCCCTGCACTGAGGCCATGTGAGTGTTTGTCGCCTGCCGATTTGACAATATTCAACACAATCCTGCTATGTCGACGTCTAACAAATTAAATTGCATCACTGTCCGACTCACAGGCCCGTAGGAAAAAATACAATAGCGAATTAAACAGGTGTGAACTGAGCCACACTACTGTAACCATCAGACTGATGTTAGGGGCTGCTTAGCCATAACTGCAGCCCAAGAGGGGAGAGCATGCACATGCTGCATATCTGCATGGCAAGCGGTATTGAGCTGTGTCCTGTGCTTTTCACCAGCAGCAACCACTCTTGGGCATTCGGCACGCTTAAAAACTGCACACGAATCGAGAATGGGAACTGCATTTCTAATAGGGGCAATCCAGCTCCTTTCTTTGAGCGTTCAATGCCAAACAGCAGGAAAACAAATATCGCAAGATTGTCGAGGGGGGGGGGGGGGAGAGACAGCGAAGGAAATGCAAAGAATGGCTCATTGGCAAGTTAATAACTACAAATAAATGCTGGTAAAAATATAAAAGAGGCGTGTTTTGACAAAAAAACAAAGCTGGATAAATGATCCTTTATCGTATCATTCAGATTATCGTATCTTGTTATAACATGATTCATAAACATTTAAACATTTTTTTTTTAAACAAGCAAAATGACTGCTAGGGAAACAGCCTACGGAAGCCTTGAAGATATAAAAAAGGTGTGTTTTCAGGTTTTTAGAAATGTATACATTTTATATCTTTGACTGGAAGGTCATGATCTGAAACTGCTTACAGTTATGATCTTTCACCTTGCAGACGTGTGCATGGAGATTTCATTTAGTGCGAATGAGCACCGTGCAGCTCCAAGCCAACCGACACTGCATCTCCCTTAGTGCCATGCATGTCGTTCCAGTAAGCATGAGAACATCACCAGAGCTCTAAGTGACTTCCAGGGCGCAGACTCCTTACATCCTCCATCGTTTACTTCATTACAGTGTCCGGGGGAGGTGAGCTTTCCACCCAACGCACAGTCTAACTCCAAGTGTCTGCAAGTCTCATGGGTCTTTTGTGGAAGGAAAAACAAAGCTGGAGGCATAAAGACAGAAAGAAAAATATCCAAAAGGTTTTTTTTTATATATATATATATATATATAAAATGTGTGTGTGTGTGTGTGTATGTATGTTCATCCATCTCGGCACCAAACAAAGAGAGCAATTACAGGACCTTGCTCAATACCTGCTCCTTTTTAATTTTTCTTTTTTGAACTGTCATATTGACCACACCCACATCACACAATCTCACTGGAATATCACTGCATAAACTGTGTGTGTGTTGGGGGGAGGGGGGTGATATTTTAGCCACACCAGGCCTTCAGAGACTGAAGATGGGAGGCTCCGGAGGCACTGGGGGAGCAGGTTTCGGCAAACTCCCACAGTAAGTGCTGCTTTCAGTCCGTCTCTCTGCTGCTCAGGAGAAGTTCGGGCCACGAGAAACTGGCGAGACTACTGAGGAGTATGGAGTTCCATTGGGGGATGGGGCGGGGTCCATTTGCTTCCACTGGACAGTTAGAGATCTGCGGGGGACAAAGGCAGAGGAAAGTTAGCAGTTAGTCAGCTCTGCTGGCATGTGGTTCGCTTCATGGGCACAACCATGTGACACCGATCGCACGCTTGATGACATTAATGAGCCCCTACCCGTTCAATAAAATTTTTATCACACACGCTCAACTTCCTCGCATAATCAGAAACATTTCCTTTATAGGAACGAGTCTGAGCATATTAGTGACATTTCTTGGCAAGATTATTTGTACTTTGCAGATGAATATTCAAAATTTCTCACAGTCAGTCGTCTGTCAGTATAGCACAGCAGAACTTAGATATCACCACAGAATGACTGCAATGTAAATATATCTTAAAAGAAGACATTTGGGGAAATAAATAATGCGAGGTAAACCATAGATGTGTACCATTTAGGCTCGAGGAGTAGCCTAGCCTCTCTGTCATCATTTTGACTTAAATGATTTTGCTTCATTTACTTTCTTTGATTCCTGCATTTCAAAATGATTGCTGCTAAAACTAAGGTTAGCCCATCAGTTAGCTGCATGGTTTTACATAATATGGTACATAATGGCCACATAATATTAATTACTCTTTTTGAAAATACTGTACATTAGGGCTGAAGGATACTGGAAAAATAACTATTATAGGCACAGAGATCTTATCCACTAACAGAGTCTATCACATAAGTTGTTGGCGTCGAATTGTGGCAGCAAAGCAGGGCTGGCAAGTCACTTGCTTTTGCTCAATATCATCTGGAATACGAAATATATCCATACAGCAGAAGACAAATGCCTTTACGTGACCAATTTTTGTTGACCATTCTCCTCATTACTCATTTTTGTCTAATTTCTTCTTACACATGCACCACAGTTTACGAATGAGTCCAACAACCAGGAGCTTATGCAAAAGCAGCAGCAAACTTTAGATTCCCCCCTTTTCTTTTTAACCTATACTAGATCATTTTGCAAAAGAACCATCATTAAAATTGAAAAACTTGCTAAGTTTGGTTTCCTACAACTGAGCAATGAAATGAAAGGTGAAAAATGTTTTACTGCGCCTTATTGATGGTTCGAATCCAGCAGGCTGTCGCAATCCTTGCAATGTGACAGTTGCATGTGGATGAAATGCCATGTCGATATTAACATCGCACATCATGCGAGCCTGTCAGGGCAGCATGGTGGCACAGCAGGTAGGGCCGCCGCCATATACCGCCTCTTCGAGTGTGTGGAATTGGAATGTTCACCATGCGTGTGCATGGATTCTCCAGCTTCATTCCACTGTACGAAAACATGCAACTTCAACTGGAGCGCCGAAACTGACCGTGTGTGCCTGAGTGCACAACAATAGTAATGTATACGATATGTTGCATATTCTTTTATGCTATATTATAAATGATTACTCCATGAATCGCTGAATGTAGATTACTCGATTAATGATATACGATGCCCGTTGCACGATGTCCAAAGAGGATATCCATCATCGTTTTCTGTTTTATGTCGTGATCATGTGAACTCAACATAGCCCAAGTTATCTCAGGAACACACAACACAAAAGTTGTAATTAGACACAAAAATGGCGCTTCTCAAGAGAAAGCGAGAAGTGGATTGCACAAAAAATGCTATGGTTAATGTTATCGGATCTGCATATTTTTCTTTATTGCATTCCTACCAAAAATCTAAAATCCACCCCGAACCATGTGTTATGCTTAAGGGGGAAATCCTCCCCCGTTGTGAGAAATGAATTTCAAACCCCGAATGCATGTCCTCTATGGACTTTTGTAACATTGAGATTTTGGTACTAGCATCCCCCTATGACCACTGACTATCCAAGGCAAAATGCAGCTGTATATACAGTGGTGATCAAAATTAGAGAACAAGAGACATTTCTGTAATATACAAAGTCACTGCTTATCCAGATTCAAAGTTATGCTAACATTTTAATCATATTTCATCAGTGAAAGCTAAGTCACATCACAAAATAAATGGTTTAAACAGGAAATTTGAATAAGGCACGCGCTCAGAATTAGAGAATGGTTTGCTATACTTGACAGTTTTTTGGATCTACAGTGATCCCCCACCTATCGCAGAAGATGCGTTCCAGACCCATCAGCGATAGGTGAAAATCTGCGATATAGAAAGACCATATAAATATATATATATATATTTTTAATAGTTTAAGCCTTAAAATACCCCTCCTACATGCTTTAAACACATGTAAACTTATTAAAACAACACATATATGTGGATGTTGGACTAAGGATATGAGTGACATAATAATAATAATAATAATAATAATAATAATAATAATAATAAATATATATACACACACACACACACACCCACACACACCTCTCTCTCTCTGTATATGTAATGGAATATATAAAAATAAAAACATATATGGCTCATATATTCTTTTCATCTTTCTTGATGTAGCGTACCGTCGATTCATTAAAGCCATAATGGCGAGCAACGTCCACGTAACGCTATCCTTCCCGAAGCATATCCAGGGGTTTTTACCTTCTCCTGAATGGAGGTGGCGCTTAGGCTCACCACTACCAGAAGGCTTAGAAAATCCAGGACGCTTGGGAGCCATCCTAGGGCTTAAAACAAAACGGAAACAATCGGACCACCAGCAAGGTACGCAATACGCAGAGAACTGTGATGTGTCGGGGAATAATCCGCGATATAGTGGGGGCACGATAGCTGAACCGCGAATCTATCAGCTGAATCATATCTTGAAATATCTGGCATCCTCAATCTATTTGGCAACATTGGTAAGCATTTTGCAAGATGGGGGCCTCTCCAAAGTGTCTGAGACCCTGTGACTTCGGGTTGTTCAGATGAAGGCTGATGGGATGGGCCTTCTTAGCCATTGAAAGAGAAGTTAGTCATTCCAAGAGCTTCATTTCTCAAATATTGAAGATGTACAAGAAAATTAAGTCCCAAACATCACCTGTTCTTTAATTTCGATCACCACTGTATACTTCCTTGAAAATCACAGTATACCCAGCAGAGAAAGGCCACCATTTACTTTACAAACCTGAGACAAATGGCTTAGGTGACATCCTCTGAGAATTATAACCATGGAAACAAGAGAGGAAAGACATGCACATATACCTGTGTGCGGCCATTTCAGGTGAGATACTGCTGCGGGGTGATCAGGCCATCTGGGCTAAAGCCAGGGAGGTGGGAGCATGTCAACGAGCCCATGTTGATATCGTCCTGGGGGAGGAACGACGTGCCTGCCAGGGGATCAGTGGTGCTCATCTGGAAATAGTAGCAGCCATGCTGGGGACTATGGTCATGAGGCGTCTTCACTGGTGGGCATGTGGGGGCGGAGGCCATCATCCCCACGTTATTGAAGCAAGCCTTGTTGGAGGGGGCAGCTGGGCCACTCTGAAACATGCAGCTATTGGTTGACGGTGAAAAGGTATCCACCGGCTGCCGGCCTAGGGGCGGGTACACCCCATTGGTTGTTTTATGTGGTCCGAAACCAGTCTGACAGTTCTGGCCATTGAGAGTCTGTTGACCTCTCACATGGTTACTCTTAAAGCCTGGCTTCTGGCTGTAACAGCTAGGAGGATGTTTTCCCATGGGAGCCGGCCATGACTGAAGCCTTGGGACCTGAGCGCTCTGTGTCTGCAATGATAAATGTCCTTGAAGAGGGACTACCGGTGAGGGATCGATGAGGTTATCTGGAATGGAAACACTGGGGGGACAGGCCTCCTCCATTTGGTCTGTGAAGTCGGCACTGGGCATAGCGGGGCCCCACTGACTGGGGGTGATGTGGTTCCGTTGGTTGACGTTGTTGTGTTGCCCGAAGTGCGGCTGCTGGTTGGGGATACCTGCCTGCAGGTGGCCCTGGAGATGCGGAGCCACTGGGGTGGAGAAGCCCTGGGCAGGTAACTGTGCCTGTTTCTGGGAGCAAGGTCCCAACCCGTTCGTCAAGGTTTGGGAGTTGGGCAGGCCAGGCCTCAACTGAGCTTGAGTGTAAGACTCTGTGGAACAGGGATTGAAGGACATGATGTTGTTATGGACTAAGTTGTTCTGAGTGCTGACCTGAGAATAACCTACAGGTGGGGCAAACACGCTCTCTGGTGGTGTCTTCCGTAAATTAGGTTCCATTGGTGTGGGGCCATTGATCCCCAATGGAATCGGGGCCCCCAAATGAGTGAACTTTTGCATTCCGTTCACTAGGCTTTGCTCTGATAAGCCTATGAAGCCATTTTGGGGATCTGTCACCACTTGGTTCTGGGGGCTGAGGCCCTGGTTTTCATGCAACATGGGGGCCGGCAATTCCACGGCTGTCAGGCTCTCCGAAGCTCCCAGGAAAGTGTTCTGGTGGGCAAGTAGGTTGTTGACATCATCCATGGGGCTGACCTGCTCAGAGCCAGAGACACAAGGGCTCTCCCCTTTCCCTTTGAAGAGCTCCTCCTCCACGTAGTTAAAGATGTCATTTGTGAGGATGTCCTTGAGCTCAACAGACATGTCGCTGTTGTTGGTGTTCATTCTGAGCAGGGTGTTTTCCCAATCCTTCATCTCCATTGCATCCACATCCATCTCCTGGAGTGTGAGGCACATGTTATTGTCACCCAGGATTTGCTCCAGTGTCTCTACCATGTCTTTGATAATATCATCCTCATTACTGGACTTCTGCAACCCTAGATGCCAGTTGTCACTGGGGACATTGAAAAGCGCATGGCTGTCCATGAAAGCTTTGTCCACAGGGAACTGTGCTTCAGAGTCAGAGGGCTGGTGGTATACAGATTGATCTTGCTTCAGCATGGACCCAAGAATAGAATTGGGATCCAGGGCCTTCTGATCAGACATCCTGCTCATCCTGGGAGTCTTACTGCTGCCTTGGATGTCAAGGGTTGGACTTGTGTCATAAAGGATTGCCTCTCCTGTAGCAAAGCTGAAGGGCAGCTGCATTTTCCTCTGCCTCAGGTTCTCCTCACCCTCCTCGTTCCTACATAAACAGAGCACCAAAACTGGCCATGAGCGATCACCTTCGATGAAGGTCACCAGTCTAGTCGTGTCACTAGTTTAACTTACGTTAAGGCTCTTTGACGGGCCACAATGAAGTCCGGCCTTCCTCCTTTGAACACCAGCCTTGCGTTGGCTTGAACCCAGATCCAGCCCCGAGTCTTCGTCAGAAGCCTGAAGACCGTGAGACCGCTCTCCCCAGTTTTTATCACTAGGAAAAGAACATAATGAGCTATCAGAGCAACCAACTACAAAGCAACAACTCTCCTTTGCGAGCAAAATATTCTTGCATGACTCAATTCAACAAACAAAAGGATTATAAGCATTATATTTATTAACAGTGTATGAAACTCACTTCTAATGTGGTTGTCTGCACAGTGCATCATGTCAGCAGCATGAATGAACTGATATCCAGAGCCTTTCATGCAGAGCTCGATTTCACTATAGCCAAGAACCACCTTCCCTCTGAAAAGATAAAAATAAGAATGCTGAATCATTATAGCAGCTAGCAGCGGTTGTTTAAATGTAAACATCAAAAAGTCCACTGGAACAAGCATGCTTTAGGAAATGTACCTGGGGTCAATGCCCAAGGGTGTGAAGTCCAGCTTATGCTTTGTCTGGAAGATGAGTGTTTTCGAACGGATCATGGTGATAGATGGAGACTGCAGAGGAGTAGCAATAACGAACAGGGCCAGCTGGGGATGTGCCATGGTGCCATCTTCACTCATCTTATTCTGCCCGTGGAGGTACTTCAGCCTTCCCTGGAAGTTGAGGGCCTGTATGCAAGGTAGACAGGGAGAATTAGGGAAGGGGTTCCCTGTTTCATGTGGGTAGGGAGGACCTCAGGAGAGCAGGTGACTTGCAACTCTACAATCAATTACCCTTTGACTGGTTTTGCCAGCACTAACTACTATCGAGTTTCGAGGAACCTGGCCCAGACCAAACACCACCACAGAAATCATGGGTCTTGTTTTGAGCCCTTTAGTTACAGGAACAACAGACTTGTGGTGATGGAAAGTGCTTAATCACTGCACTTGGCTCAGCCACAGGGGATTGAAGCATTCGCTCGTGTTTACCAGAAAGCCAGACGAGTTGTCCAGGAGACAGCGGAAACGACAGCAGAAGCTCCGCTCCAGGAAGGAGGAGTTCTCCGGGGGGATGTGTTGGGGGTCAAAGGTCACGATGTTGGTGTTGATATCGCTGGGACTTTGCATGCCTAGGAAATGAATATGGCAGTGTTACACAGGAAACCCTAAACAGCGGAGAAGCACGGCCATGAAGATTTAGTGCTATCTATCACACAACAAATAATGTCTTCCTATTAGGGATTGTTGCTATTGTCATGTTACACAAGCCGTAAGTGTTTCAATCACATAAAGGCCATTCTTTGAACACAAAGAAAAGTCCTGCACTTCTTGAATTGTGGACTCTTTTAGGCAGGACATTCCTACAGTCCCAAAGAAATTTCCCTAAATCGATGCCTTGGCCTTTTTACCAGCCTGACTGATCCAGAGCGAAAGACTTTTATGAAAATTTCTGTAGATGCTGGACTACAGCAGAACCAAGGAAGTTGGGGCTGAAATGTGTTAACATACCCCTCATCAGCTTGACAAGCTAAAAGATAAAACCAAACTCAAAATTTTAACTTTGGCAGTAAGATGGCAGACTTCATTCTATTACTTTCACACATTACAGTTTTGTGTGATCAGCCAGAGTGGTATGAATTTACACCCACCGTCGATTCCCTGCTCCGCGTCAGACTGAGTAGGGTCAAGGGCAAAGTGGAGCTGTCTTCTGAACATGGCGCGGTCGTCTGTGTGGATCAGCTCGAACACGCTCTGGTGGACCACGTCAGACTGTGGGGACAAATCAGGAAAGGCGAAGGGGACACTGTGGTCAGCAAGGATTCAATGAAGATCATCGTGCAGTATCCATGGTATTGACACCGATGTCCCCTGCCAAGGAACCTTGAGCCACAATGGCCGCCATGACCTGCCACATCTTCCAGCGCTTACCACTGACCTGAGGGTAACTGTGAACACGTACCCCCCCCAAAGAATCCTGCTCTTACAGGCACAAGCAGTTCTACCAACCACTGCTGCTTCGCGGAGCCTTAAACACACGGTTGTTTCAGAGTCAACATGCACATAGGCAACTGTACAAAGACAGATGATTAGACAAAAGGTAGGAAGTATGCTACCACTGTCAAAAGACTGCAAGACCTCTGCGCTGGTATCGCACAATGATGAAAAGACAATGACCAAATAAAGGCCCAACATGGTAAATCCTTTGAGGCGGGAATACCACCCACAGAGTGACATGTCTGATGAGTTAGTGGTTCTAAGGCATGCGTACTCCTTTGTGTTTGTAGGCTGGAAGTGAGACATCGTTTTGGTATTTGTCGCACTGAATCGGCAATTTCAAGTGCTATTCTGTTACTGTGAGCAAGGGTATTGCAGGTATCAACAGTAAACAAGGCTTATTTCACGGTCAGACTGGCAAATGCATGACTCATGGGATCAGCACTCCCGACTGATCCTACAGACGCCCACCAAGAAACACAAACCGATACCGGCTCTCACGCCACCCTCACCGAGCAAGCCATAGTAACACGACTCCTGCTGTTCGTAGGCTGGAAAGTTCTGGTTTAAGAAAATGCTATCCCCACCCCCCGGGAAAGAGTAGAGCAAACTCTCGCAAGGACCTTCCCACAGTGGGAATGACCCGTGTGGGTTAGGTGGCTTGTGACCACATCACCCAGTGGGGTTTAAGGTCTGCTGGGCAGGGTGAGTATGTTGTTTCTAGGACCCCCACTAAAAAAGTCAGTGCACTGGCTTGGGGGCCAAAACAAAATTCTGGTTTAAGCGGCGCCACTGAGGGTAAGCTAATTATTCAGTGACACAGTCACCTAACAAAATATAGATTTTGGCTCTATTTTAACGACCATATACATTCTACTTCGCCATTGTTCCACTGTAGTGTGTCAGTCCCACCAAGTGTAATGATCCTGCAAACTGCAGGTGAAGCCTGCGGGGGGCATTTGGAAATGCACATCATCCAGAACTCTTCTAGTGAACTCTTCTAGTTCTAGTGAATCCATCCATTAATGAATAGACTGCAGTAGAGGCAGGCCGGCACCAAGTGATGACATCACACTGGCGCTATGCTAGCAAAGGCTCATGGGACTCGACCGGGAGATGCCTCACTGGCATTCCATGTTTTGACTCGGGGGGCGGGGGGGGGGGGTCTCCGTCTTCCAGGAAAACACCCCCCCGTTCCAAAAAAAGGGGGATACTCATAAACAGACATGTCAACCTGGGGTGGGGGTAATGTGTGCATGTACCGCCGCCAGTGTGTGACTGGGGCATGGTGTATTTTCCAGGTGGTTTGATACATGGTAAACTTTGGAGAGGTTGGCTATTTTAAAGATGACGATATGCATCTCCAAGGGGCTCCTGTGCCAGTTTTGCCGAGCAATACAGCTTTCACTATGTTCGCGGAGGAGAAAAGGTACTGGTTTGATATTGGAGAAATAAAACAAAAAAGGGTTTATGGACTGGGCATGGCCTGACTGTGAAGATATCCTGCAATCTTGTACTGCTGACATAGCCTTGCTGCTGAAAGGGGCCTTGTCGATAGCCTCAACCATAGCTGAGGCCTCTCCGAATGAAACAATGCATTCTCCTAGTTACTTCCTTATTTTGTGACTCCAGAGAGCTCTTATTCAACGTCCAGCGCAGAACCGGTTTTTCTGGTTTTGGTGCTGCATTTAAGCATTTAATTATGTTGCTCGAACAAGTGCTAGTTATCTTCCTTTGATGTCAAAGGAACCGGGGCTTAATTAAGCTGCTGTGCCAGCGACGGCAGCCTTGGCCAGTTGCCAGCACAGAGCGCTCCAGCAGAAGCGCAACACGAACACGCCGTTTTGGCTCGACCTGATGGGACGTCCCAAGCGCCATGCAAGTAGCAAACCAAGAAAGAGAAAACTGGAAGGAGAAAAAAACGGAACAATCCTTCGTAAGACGATCCTGCTTGGAAGAGGGTTACCTAACTGTCCTTTGTTGTCAAATAACAAAAAAATGGCTGATTACATAATCATAGTTATAGAATCATGTTCAGCAAAAAGGAAACGGTTGACAAGATTGAAATATCTTCCAGCCAATTTACATCTGCACTTTTTCATAATTTAGGGGCCAAGTAGATAGGAAAAGTTCTATTGATGCATTGATGACAGACCATATGTTCTTATAAATGACAAACAACTGTGTGTGTGAGTCTCTTCGACTGTATCCAGATGAGCAGCTGCTGCGGCCTGGCCATGTGGGAAGGATAAGATGACAATGGAACCCACCTGATGGAAGCCGAGGTAGTCCTGTACAGTGGGGGACGCGTAGAAGACGTAGCCCTCGGCCGTGACCACCAGGACGAAGCCGTTCAGAGCCTGTTGGGACACACGGCGTTGGCGTGTCAGAAACACATGCAGACAGACATAAATGGCACACACCCAGGCATGCAGAAGTACACGCCCACAGGCGTGTGCAGAAACATGTGCACGGCAACTGCACAGACACACACGCACGCACACACAACACAGTAGTAAACAGTGATGCAACGGCTCTCAGGGGAAGTTGCTCCCTGCTGCTCTCGAGGGACCTCCACTGCTCACTGTTCCTTTTCATATCCTAGCCTGCAGGTCCCATCCCTGGGGAAGGGTGGCCCGTAAGGGTTTCTTTAACTGTGCCTGGTACGCAGCTAATATTGTTTTGCTGAGCTAATATTGTTTAGCAGAGCATGCGGTGATCCAACACCTTCTGCATTCAATCTCAGATGGGGGCAGAACATCATGATGGAGATGTCGACAGGCTAGAGCAGCACAGTGAGGACTTCCTCACAGGCACCATGCAGCCATGTGTGAGGATGTTCCTGGCGGAGGCCCAGAATATACGTTTACGTGAAGCGGCAGACCAGGCGCGGTCATGTGACCTCCAAATGCGCCTGGGTTTTATTTAAGGCTTTTCTATGGGTGGACAAAACATCCTGGATGCACTGAAGGGGGGAGTCGGGAGCTGGGAAAGCACGGTGTACTGGGGGGTGGGGGGCAGAGAGTAGGGCAGGGTAAACATTCCACACACTTACTGATGTCTTTGTTCAGGTGCTAAACACGTCAACAGGAGAGGGAGAGAGTTTGGCTCCCAGTCACGCGAGGGTTCTTGCTCCTTGCAAACAATGGACCCCCCCCAACCCTCCCACCACCAGCAGCGAGATGGGGGGATACGGCAAGTAGATTCAATTGATACAGGGAAGGCAAGATGTCTACGTAAAACAACTCAAAAAGGGAAAGGCCTGCACAATCTCTACCTCTGCTGCCCAAATTCAACAAAGGGCCCTTGGCAGACAATCTGGGCTGCATGCTCTCTCTCAGTAATGGCCTGGCTTTCACTCCGATTGCGCCCTCGATGTTTTTAAATGATTGACGTGTTCGATTGAGGAGCAATACAGCATGGTGGCCTTCTGCTTTTGCCTTATTATTAATGTAGCGCACCATGGTCATGCCAACGTCTCTGAGCGACTGTGTTAAAAACACGAATGAAATGTAAACATTGCTTAAGAGCAGCAAATTGGTAGCGGCAATCTTTGGCTGTGAGGAAGCGTGTGTGGGAGCCTGGCAGAAAGCCATGGCGAGCTGCGATTCCAGCAGTCACCATCTCCCAATTAAATGCCAAGTCGGGCGGCTTGGGAAGCTCTCTTCTGCACATTCTTCTGCCCAATTTGACCAATAGTGGGCGCACTTTTCAAAAACCGCTTTTATTTCTGCGCCTGTGCGCGGGCCAAGCCTCCGCACAGCTAAAACTCCTGGCAGAGGAAGCGGATTTGTTAGATTGGGTTTTATTGGAATCTGCATTTTTCCAGCAATAAGGGAACACAAGACGTTTCTGTCAGTGCTGCCAAAGAATGCTACTAAATCTGGGTGGGGCGGGACGTGTGGGGAAGGAAGCAGAGCGCAGCAAACCCCCATGTCTCCAAACGTCGGCTACAGGGCATTCTCGCTTACCCACCACTGGTCACACAGAGTATTTCTATATTTTTCTGTCAGCCATGAGTTAAGCTCCTGGTCTCAGTATGCAGCAGAGCTGGAGTTCAAATGACAGATGAATCTGACATCATGCGGAACTAAGGGACATCAGAAAACCCTGAGAGTGACACTTAGGAGGGATCAAGGTCTTGGTCAGTGTCGAGGATACATGCCAAAATTTTGGGTTTTTTGGGGAGAAAGTCACAGTCTATTTCCTCTGGGTTTCCTGGATTGACAGGTACAAGACTTTCCAGCACACAGCTGTGGCACCACGCAGCATCACGTGAGCTTGTGGTTTCAAAAATCACGGGCTGTTTACGCTGCGACTGACAGCTATGAGCGACAGCGGGCTGCGTCTCCACCGGCGAGGTTTGCTAACGAGCAAACGGAAACCCGCAGAAAACCCCCGGCTGTTCTGAAGGCCGGGCCAAACACGGGGAAGCTGATCTGAATGTACAGTAACAGAAAATCCAAAATACATAAATATGTTTGAAGATTCTGAGTGCAGCAACTGCATTCTGGAAAACTTACCACAAAGATCATAGGATCGCATGCCCTGAAATAATGAGCTTCCTTGGCAGAATCGCCTCTGGCAGGATACAGTTATACCTTACAGCCATGAGTCTGGCATCGAGGCAGAGGGAGATGGCGTGTGTGTGTGCACGTTTTATAACATTCTCAGGAGGGGTTCATTATGGCTATAGTCTCCCCTGCTGCCCTGTGGGGTCAAAGACCTTGCGGTCAATGGTAGGATACTTGCATCTTACGATAGGGGAGGGTGTCAGGGCGCAGGGGACACTGCCTGGATGGCACACGCTTACAGGGTAACGTTCGCTCATGGTGACGTAACGCCAGTGGCCGGCAAGCACGTTCGCCATTATCGGGGTGTCGGATTCTCGCTGCACTGCGAATAAATACAATTTAGACAAAACCAACATGGTGGCTTAAAGGAGAGGTGGGGGGCCACGTATATGGGCGAAGGCGGGCGCGCAGCCGGAGCCGGTTTCAAAGGGCAGGGTGTTTCGTTTCAGATCCTGGCCTCTGGGCGTGTTCGGTTTGAACTGGGGCAAGCTGACGCCTGCCTCTTCCCTGTCTGCCTGCATCTCCAGCTAAATCTGTAGGGAGCGGTCAGGGCCAAGGGTACTCCACAGCCCCTTGGGTGGGCCCCTGTGTAAGCCGGTGGGGGGGGCGGACCCACCATTAGGCAAGGGCAGGCAGCCGCCTGGGGCCCACGAAAACTAGAGGCCCCATGACGACAGAACAGCGACCTGTATCTTCACATATTTAGCGAAAGTTTCCAGGATAAACATAGATGCCCCTGTCCTAGCTGTAATGGACTATTCTACTGAGAGACTTCATGCTGCCCAGCTTTCTTTTACCACTGGAGTCTACCGGTATGGCGTTAAATTAGTGCCGAAACTCGCACGCATAAAAACCACGCGCACGTTACATTAGTGCCAAAAGTCGAACCACGCGCGCGTGTGCGCTCGCGAGCTGAACACCCATACTCTCTACGCACTCGCTGGACCCTATCTACGCGCTCGTGTCTGCACAACACTCGCTCGCTCGACAGGATGAATTTTGATACTTTGGAGGCGGGAACAGTGGCTAATATCTCCGCTCCTTTGATTGGTTTTTTAAATTATTGACTACGATTGGCTATTTGCTTTGCTAGAAGATGATCACTGACCGTGGTTAAATTAGCCTCATATGGATTTTCATATTATTTTTGTCTATAATAATTATTAATTATTATATTGCATCAACTTAAATTGCAATGGAGCAACAACTAAGGGGT
>JAODLC010000038.1:5728129-5747072 GCA_026781145.1 Hippopotamyrus pictus | reverse complement strand
AGTGCGAATTAGAGCGGAGGAGCGGGCGGAGCCAACAGCCTCGTGAGCGAGGAGCGGAAATTCTCACCGCTCCGCTCACATGCTCTGCTACAGAGGCAACGTAGACTGTACCCTTTGAAGGATGCAGCCATCTTCTCTTCAGCGACCCCCGATAAAGATGGGCTGATGGAGCTGGTCTCAGTTAATCCGTCTTTCTCCTCCCCTTCTACCTTGGAGCCCCGTGAGCCCTTATCGGACCCCAGGCATGGGGAGCCTGGGCTTGTCTGCTGACGTCCTGGATCCTTGCAGGGTCTCTCGGCATTGTTTTTTTCCCCCCCTTGAATTTTAAATTCTTGAGTGTTTCTCATGTTGGTGCCGGTTGCACAGGCCATGACGCTGGCTGTCTGTGGCAAAGATGCGTTTTCCCGACACAGCCGTTCGCCCTCAGCCAGTGCAGGAGACACAGTCTTCCTCTTTGTTTTAGAGTGGGCAGGATCTTAATCTGGAGGCCTGGGCTTGTCCCCACACGAATGCTGTTTTGACTTTGAGATCCACAGGTTGAGCTGGAGAGCCATGCTAACTGATGCTATCGGATCTCCCTAAGTGTGGCACGGCTGCCATGCTGAAGGAATCCTATAATTTAGTCTGTTGCTGCTCTGTTGATGTTTATGGAGAGATTATTCAGAAGAATTTGGTGGATTAATAAATAAATATATTGTGAAATGTGGCAGTAAGTAAATTATATGAAATGTAAGCATAAATAAATCTTAAAATTGTTTGTCTTCCTGTTTTTATTTAATTATCTAATTACTTATTGCTGGTTTGATCTATATTTATTGAAATAAGCCTTGAAACGCAAACTGTCACTTTGACCCATTCAAGTTTTGAGGGAGGGCTCTAGTGAATACAGGTTTCTGATTGGTGGATCATTTTCACTGGATCGCTCCTCTTTAATCCAACACGACCACACTAGATATACAATAGTAAACCACCGTCTGTGGTTTCAGGTATCTGCGGTTTACCACGGTCCAAAATACACTGTTTCCATTGATGATTATGATTTGTTCATTGAGTGGTATACAAAACGTATCACGATATTGCTTTATCATCTCTTGAAAATTGGGCTAAAAAGTTGGAATCCTTTTCATTGAGTGAGTAGTTGTACTGTATAATAATGTATATTGTATTTTGTTATTGCCATTTTAATGTTATTAATGTCTTACTATGCATAGTTTATCAATTGCCATATACAAGTACACAAAAATCGCAATAAATATTGGGTCCGTACCTTCCTCTGTGGTTTCAGCTACCCGTGGTAGGTCTTAGAACTTACCTCAGAACGACTAGAACTGGTACGAGACATTCTTGTTATTGCAGAAGACGGATGCTGTCGATAACACGCTTCTGAGAGCAAACTGAAAGGTTGTTGGAAGAAGCTACAATGGTAGCAGCACTGAGTACAACACTGATGAATGGAAGAGGAACTTCTGCAATGGAGCAGGTTACAAATGAGAGTATTTGATTGCAGCACAACTCACCCTGAGATGTGTTACCCAAAAGCATAGATGCTAACTGAATGGGAACAACTACATAAGTTGGTAACGGGAGCTCTTGGGAAAGGCGCCCCTGGACAGCCATCCTGTGATGCTGCTTGCACTCATATGCACCTGTGGTTTCATCTGTGGCTCATTGCTCGATTGCTCAAAACTGCAGCCACTAGAGGCTGGTTGAGTGCTTCCAAGAGACCTATCACAGAGACCTCGCTTGATGGGTTAAAGTGACAGTTAGTATTTTAAGCCTTATCTCATGTCAGGTGGGGCATCACTGAAATGAATGAATGAATGAATAAATAAATAAAATAAATAATTAAATGAAAACAGGAAAAACTATTCTCTTAGATTTATTTATTGCCACGTTTCATATCATCATATAAAACTGCCCTTGAATCACGTTACATAATCTAGAAAAACAGAAGTTTTTTTTTACAAAACTGAGCAACTATTATTAAATTTTAAAGGCTACATCCCATGTCAATCCAAGCCATTCTCCAGTCCAGACATCCATACAGGGCACACGTGTGGATCAGTGCAGTTGAGTGGGACGTGATTTGAGGGAAAATTCAAAATTTTCTCTTGGAGAATGTGCCTTATTTAACACAGAAATTGAAAACACTGGAAATTTGGAACTATTCTCTAGCATTATTCAATATCTACAATTGCTATAATGGGTGTTTATGCCATAATCATACCAGTACATGCAGGGATGTTTTGTGATTGATACAGTGTTTATAGATGACCTGAGGTTCTGAATCTGAATCCAATTGGTTGCTGCTGTGAAGCCTGCTTTGACTTGTCGTGCTAACAGGCATTTATTCGAGCTGAAATCACGGTGCAGAAGCCAGAAACAAAACAGCTACATGATCATCCAATGCTGACGCTTCTTAAAAAAAAAATTAAATAAACAAACCCGTCCCAGGCTCCCTATCACCAAAAGGCATTCTCCACGCGCTACAATGAATTTTTCAGAACCAAGAGGCACCAAGACGACGAGCGACGAGAGAACTCTTTTAACCTCGACAATTAAATCCATTTCAAAAATCTTGCAAGGCTTGTATGAGGAGCGTCGGCATGCATCTCCCATGGAAAGGCTGCCGTGTGCAGCGGAAGCAGCAATCGGGGCAAGGCCCTCTTGGGGCGTGGCTGCGGCACCAAACCCCTCGAGTTGGAGCGCCAGTGAATTCCAGAGCCCGGCTGTCTGCTCATGCCTCACATACCTATATGCTAACAGCTGGGTCGACCGAGAACGGTATCTATTGTCGCCGTCTTAAGGCAAAAGCGCCAGACAGAAAGTAGCCAAGAGGCAACCTGGCGCTAGATATGCAAACCAGTTCTTGAACACACATTCTTCATATATGATCTTTATTTAGTTCTCATTTGAATTATCAGCCATTTTTGTCAACTGACGGATATTAGCATTTTTTTACTTCCGCACAGTCATAGCCTGAGGTGACATAGCAGCAACTATTGAGATCAAGAGTTTCATCACGGATTTGTTGCTACTTTCCGTAGCTTTGATCGGGCCGGGCCAATGCATTTTTGGTTGGACAGGACATAAACACAAGTACCTTTTAACTGATAACACTACTTCATCTAAGGCACATGAATTCATTCTTGTGTTTTTCCTCCATCAGAGAGGAAATCATCTCGACTCAACCGCCTTCTGCTTTGAACTTAGCCAGTGGCCGTTACATTACAGTCACTGACTGCGGCCAAGACAAACTCTTACCCCCTTTTTCCCCCCATTAAACAAAAGAAAAATTGGATTTGTTCTTCAGATACAAGGGTCACAAAACAAACATGGTGAAGGGAAGCCCAGTCCTTCAGAGGACAATTTCTAGTTGTTTTCGTTGTACAGGAAAGAAGAGAAAGAAAAACCCTACAGCCCCTCCTGATTGACTTCAAAAGACACAGTGGTGACAATGAGAGTTGACAAGGTCCTCTAAGTGCAGAGGGCTAAATAGCTGGGTACAGAAGCATGAATCCCCGGCGAGGGGAGGAACATTTTAAGTGCCTGTGTCCCATGAGGATGAGGAGAGCAGGAGGGTTTTCCTTATGGGCCTGTGGAATGGGTGAGGGACAAAACAAATGAGCACTGAAGTATATGCCAACAGCTAAGTCCCTAATTCAATTTTGCAGCCATGCACCTCAGGTTAGCAATCTACAAGATAAGAAGTACTTGCCCTCACCTATCTATAGAGTGTTGTCCCCTCCTTCTGCCAGCTAGTAGTGGAATCAGACCATTCCTAGTCAATTGTTTGATGTGATGGGGGGGGGGAGTGTCTCTTCATTCCCTGACAGACATCATTCACCTTCATCCCTAAGAGGGATATGTAAACTCAAGCACAATGCCAGATACCACTCTAACCTTCCCTGTAGTCAACTTGGCAAGGACAGTCTCCATGATGACCCCTCTGGTCTCAACCTAGTAGTGTGATCACACAGTCAACATCAGCAGTCACCGTCGGTGAAGGCTATATGCTCTTCAAAGTCAGTCTACTTCATGCTTTGCTAGTCAACCTGTACCATAACCCTTCCGATGTGATTGAAAGAACCAGTCACACCGTAACACTGACAAGACAAAACACAACCAATAATGCGAGCTGCACATACCCACAGTGACGGACACTGGATTGTCCACACGAAGCTTGATAAAAGTAATTGCTGGCTTCCTTCCTTCGAATCGGCACATGTGAGTATTAGCTCCTAAAGAAGCTTGCAAAAGGCCTCCCAGGTGGCTTGTGGGTAGAGGCTTTGAAGGCATATCTTTACTTCTCAGGGTAAGGCATGAATAGGTGATTTCAACCATACCAAACACTGAGTAAATATGGAAAGGGCTTCAATGCAGGCAGTCATTTAAGTGTACGAGCATGAGCACATCCAAATAATCCATTCATATCAGACCCAGCCAGTGCTCTGGCAAGATAGGCAAGGCAACCTCTATACATGCATCAGCTTAATAAACCCTAGGTGCACTTACTGTAGCCTGTTTATATAAAGCAGACCTATCACACATCAAACCGTATTCTGCTGCTATCCTATGAAAGAGTAATATATGCACCTGCAGAAACGAACAAAGAAAAAAAAAAAAGAAAACATTCAATGTGTTGAATTTAAGCTGGAATCTTAAATTAACTTAAAATTTCTTCTTAACCAAGAGGAATGGTCTATACCAAGTACAAGACCCAATGATTCGTCCTATTCCTAGACATCTGTAAAGGACATGAAAGTAGGTTAACTTCCCATTTTCAAATATATCCTTAACAGGGTCCTTAATGTTTTTAAGCATGACAATTGAGAGAGAAGCTCAACATAATGACACCGCAGGATTATGCAGTATTATATTTCGACACCATCTCCTAGACCATCTGAGTTCTAAAAACTGAACACCCTGTATTTCATTCTTAGTAGAATGTCTTTTTTAATGATCTAGGTGGGTGGCGGAATCAACAAAAAAATGTATTTGATGCTTTTTGCAGAAGTTGTTAATTTACTGAAACCATGATGCGCTCACTTCTTGAAATAAGTCATCCGCCTGACACTTCTGAAGCCTGCCTTCGTACAAGTGGTGGTGGTGGGGGGGGGAGGGGGAAGATAGCCAGAAGTCTGTCATACTGCCGAGCGCAGACTGCAGCACCGAAGAGAAATGACGCCTTCGAGATGACAGTGAACTGAAGCAGACACTGAACTGAAGTGTGGCTCTGAAGCAGTACCGTCACTTACAGGACAACAAAGTACAAAAACTCCCGCTGTGAGTCATAGGCGAGAGGTGCGGTCGCTGCCGTCCATGCTGAGCTTTTTATGAACGTCTGTATGTGGTGTGCACCATCTGCTCACTGACTCACGGCACTCCGCTCGCCCTGCCTTCTCCCTCTTCGAGTACCACTATTGGTGATACTTAACACCAGCTACTTTATACCTCTGCTCATCCCTCCATTCTACATGGAGACTGTCCATGTTGGCTGCCCCAGGAACATCATCAACACAGATACTGATGCTAGAGTCCTGTTATTCAACTTATTACATACTCAAATTACCATATAGAAGCAGGTCTTCCTCCCTGCGGCAGTCACTGGTTTCCTAAACAGGCATCTGCGCTGTTTTCATACCATCTCTAATATGAAGGGTAACACTTAAAGCTAATCTCCACACCAATGTCTTGGTGCAAGACTAAGCAAAGGCCACACATTTTTCCAGGCAGTTGTTTTATCATTGCTTTTAAAATCACACTCTTAATACAGTCACCCCCAAAACCCAGACCCAACGGCTACTGAAAACATCTAGAAGAGTCATAGCAGAGGCTTGTAAAATAAAGATGACTCTGAAGAATAACTTGCCAAAAGTCACTGAGGGCATGAATCACCCCAGCATTTGAGACTTCCCGGGGCCTGCAAGTCTGAGGGTGGGAGGTGCCAGTCATAATGGGGCAGAACCTTCAGGCGCCAGTAGAGAGGCCCACCAAATCACCAGCAGGGCCCTTATTTCATGTTGCCATGCTCCAGGGCTTGTGAAGCCCTCCTTCCCACTAGGAGAGTCTTTGGGTAGGGAGGGGTGCTGATCTCACCGTGATAGAGGGGCTTTCCGGAGGCACAGAGCGAGAGCCAGTGGGGGAGAAACGGCAGACAGGCAGGCGAAACCGGAGAAGTCGAGAGGGACCGATAAAGACATTCTTCCATGATGAGATGATGAGGTCTGTGTCCATGAGGTACATAAGGAGCTTGAAGAATAGGACCATCATTGTCCCCTTCGCATAATAAAGGAAAACTGATTTTAAAAATACCATTTTCATTATTCATAGAACACTTGAAGAACTTTACGTTCTTCAGTTATGCCTGATAAACAAAAAGTAACACATGCATTTCAGTATTTATAGGACATTTGCATTGTACCTTTCTAAATGATGAATTTACTGTCAGCAATAAAGTTTACTAGCAATATCGCTATTCCAATATGGCTCCCATCAGATGCAGTATTTCTGCAGTACAGCCACTTTCACTGTCCACGTTCATCAGTAAAAATGCCAGACAGTGAACACCGTGAGAGGTTATGGCAGGACCCCTGCCCCACGTCTGCCCCCCCCGGCTGAAAAATTGCAAATAGGCTAGACTATAGCAGCATGTGACGCCTCACATCCTCCATAAGACAACGAGCGGGCTGTGTGCCGGGGGCTCGGGGTGTCTGGAGGGCTCGGCGTCTGAGGCTCAGTGCGGCGCTGCCATCAATGCGGAGCACTGTAAGGGACGGCAGGCTGACCGGGGAGGGGGGCGGCAGAGGGCTCCGAGCTGGAGCCGGTAGCACAATACCACTCTATGCAGCAAGCGTGGGACTGCAGCCCCGGGCCCTTTCTCATCGCCATCTTCCGCTTCTTAAGGACCCATCACTGGCCTTCTTGTGAGGCCCAGAGGGAATCTTTCCCGACATCACAGAAAAGCAAGAGCAAAAATGCTTTACATCATTCTGTTGGCTCAAATGGCCTAAAACAAGAGTCTCCTTGGTACCAAGACCCACTGCATACACAGTGATAACCTCAGAGTATAGGTGACGGACACACACACACACACACACACACACGTAACAATAAGCATACTGTAACCAAACAGGGCAAAGGTATTAAGGCCTTTGCTCTTAATATAACATAATCAGAAAAACCCATGCACTGTTACCACGTATGAGCCTATATACAAAAAGCTTGTCAGAACCATTTAGCTCAAAACAACTCAGTGAATAAACTTTCCCTAGCGGCTATAACTAAATCCATATCAAAATCAAACTTCTAAATGATAAGGTTTAAAATTGCCAAAGTGGGATGGTGACAACAAACCAGAAGGGGTTCTGCATGCAATAAGGGTACAATCTTATGGCCATTTTATTCAGAAACAAGGAAGTGGAACAGTGGAACACACTGGGCTGGGACACTTGCAGAACAACGTCAATGAGCAGTGCGCCAGTGCTAGGACAACATGCAAGTTCCACTGTATTCGTGTAGGCACCTTCTGTGACTGCTCATCAGGGCCAAGAGCACAAAGCAGGAACATTAATGCACTTGAGGAGGAAAAGGGAGACAGAAGGAGGAAGAGAGACTGAGGTGCAGAGGAAATGGGAGAGGTCCAGTCAATGGCTCCACCATCATACGAGGTGGACGGCACTACCCACAATGTCGGGGGAGGCGTGGAAATAGGTGATCCTGTCTTTCTGCCCTTTAAGCTATCATATGGCCAATAATAGACACAGAGTTGTTGAAAAGCACACCGATGCCAAGCAACCTTTCAACATTACGCATGGTCAAGTTCAAGATGGTTTAGCTGTTTTTTGTTTTTCTTGAAACCTCTTTTGATTCATTGTTAAGTATATGCTTTTTGTGAAAGTGACAGAGTAAGAGTCATAGATCCGGTGAAGGGGGATGTTGTCCTTGGACTTCAGATTCAGAATGCATTAGGAAAAGTTCTCAAATATTCCTCTGGATCCATCTGGTTGTGTCACATTCAGAACTTGAAAGAGGAAGCAAGCTTCACATTAACACATTTGAGGAATTTTGCTTGCACATAACGTAGGCCCAGTCTTGACGACATACATTCATTCTCGAATTACACGATGCCTTGCACAGGGCTGATTCTGAACAGGATCCAAAGATTCAGTCAACACTGCTCAGGGGTGTTAGCGCTCTAAGAACAGCATCAAGGATTCCTGTTTGGCTGCAAGAGAGCAAATACCACGCGGCATACTCCGGTCTTTCCGACAACGTTTACTTAGCACCAGTCAGCGCCAGGAGCACTTCATTCGCCAGTTTGTTTTGTTTACCCTCCAGGCCTGGTCCTACCACGCTTGACAAGGTCTCAACCCCCAAAAAAGGGCAAATATAGAGGCTGCATGCCCATCCCATATGGCTATGATGTTCATTTCTGCGTTTAATGGCTGCTATTTTAGTTGCTAGCAGAACAATTTGAGGAAGCCTGCACTGTAGCTGGGCCCATTTGCTATGTAATTAAGCCCTAAGCCAAAAGGACAAGAGTATCCATTGGGTACACTGGTAACTCACGTCCAAGCGAGGGCACAAACGGGCACAAACTCCTCTGACAATATGCTGGGCAATGTGTGCCCACTTCCACAGCGGAAAGGGAAGCTTCAGTCGGGCCAAGTGACCTCCTGAGGTCAGGCGTCTATCCACAGCTGTCTCCTCTGCCCCTCAACACCCCGGTCTGCCTGCGGATACCTTTCCGCTGGAGCTGGCAGACACCTGCCGGGAGACAGATGTGTGCCCAGTTTTGGTTAGCTCAGGGACACCGTAATGCCAGGGTGTGGACTCTGTGGACAGCCTGAGTCAGCACCACGTCCGCCAGCGTTTCATTTTTTAGCAATATCAGAACCAGAAAGTTAGCCGGCATGACCCGGGGCACATTTTCACAAGGATTCATCTCTTTTAGGGCTGGAATCTTCGTATGAGTCACGCGCTCCCTTCATGTCCCAGAGAGAGAAAGGCATCTTACTTTGCCTACCGATTTGCATCGCAATGTAACGGAAATCAAAATGTACCAGTAACTCGGAGCAAGCACAAAAGGTGGCGCGATGGGTGACCGGGACACCCGATATCTTCGTAAAAGGCTTCGTAGCAGGCGAGCCAGGGATTAATTTGGTGCCACGTCAGCCTGTCTGCAAGGCTGATGGGAGAAGCTGTGACGGCTTCAAAGAACACGTCCATGAACGGCCAGCTGTGCAGCCATGGGGGAGACCTACTAACATGCTCACTATTGTAGAAGCCCCCCCCCCCCATGTACTAGAGGCCAGCTAATCATTTCAGGAGTAAATTAAAACAGCAATAAAATGAAGAAATACAAGTTTTGTCAGGCAGACCTCTTTACACAGACCATGCTAAGAAATTCGAAGCTGATCCCCCTTTTTTTTTTTTTCTTTTGCAGAAACTGGCAAAATAAAAAAAAAAAAAATTGGTTGTACAGGTAGAACCACAAATATGTGGCCTAAACAAAAATAGTTCAGAGATTGACATCATCGTGGACAACTTAGGTCTCAAAGGCCTTTTACTCACCACAAAGAGCCAGGTAAGACAAATGAACAAACAAAAAGAAAATTTGCCACCAAAGAGTACCACACTTTATAGACCTCAGAGGCACTTACACTCCCCTTATTGGTCATGTTACCAGTGGAGATAACCCAAGACAGACACCCAATACTTCTTGACTGTCCAACATCTGATAGAGTTTAATCCCAGTGTCTCGCTGATTTATCAAGCTAAACTCGTGCAAAAGAGCTAAAGGCATTATGGGAGAGGCAGACAAGGATCGGTACAGATCTGGCACTTCCCTGCTAAGAATCCGAGACAGGAAAGGAGGACTTCCATTTCTATCTAAAGCAAGAGCCTGGACTGCTTTTGCTGGCAAGACTCATTTGAGGATTTCTCACATTATGCCTTGATTCACCCCTTCATAGAGGCAAAGAAGCAGAAAAAACAAGGTGGCAACTACTCTGATTCAATGTGCTTGTATGTAGTGGAAACAACAAGCTTGGGAATGGTGATTTTTAAGGTAACGCAGCAGCTGATGCATGTCTGATTCTGAGGCCGCTAAAGGAGCATTTGCCTGCAGCCAGACAGTCACATTACAGCAAGTCTTTCACTCTCAAAACCTCTAAGCTGTAGCTTCCACATGGCCCTTTCACACTCAGACAGGAAACAAGACCATTTCAAATCAAGCAGCAGCTCCAAGAGCCAAAGACAATACGGCACCTTCAGAAACGGCCTCAAGAGTGCCTTCATCCTCCGTAACATGAGGTTAAAAATGGCACATTAGTTTCCCCGATTTTATGTTCTTGTAACACAAACGATTAGCTTGGAGAGAAATCTTAAACGAGGCTTCCCAGAGAAGACAATGGTGTGCTTTGATTAGAGGCTGACATCTTGCGTTATGGTGCAATCACCGGTATGCCCATGAGCAGTGGCTTGTGCGGTCTTTCAGGACAAGGACTATTAATTTACATTTAACTACAGTGAGCCTACAGTATCAGTTCCCACCCTGTCAAGTCAAGCAATCAAAGTCATGTTTACTCACTCAGGTGCCCAAATGCAGTATTGACTCAAGTTCAATGCCCGTCTGGCAGAACTTACCATTGAAGAAGCTCTTGACCTTCAGGTAGCCGACGCTGAGCCGCAGCACAGACAGCTTGTCCAGGCGAGCCTGCACATCTTCGGAGAATGGAAGCAGGCTGGTCAGCTTGTCCAGCTCCCCGTTGAGCCGGTCCCTGTGGCGTTTGGAGGGGTTTGACTTGACCCCATCTGGAGGTGGGGGCTTGGGGCTGTCAGAGAACCAGGAAAAACTGATAAATGTCCAATATCTAAACAAGATGTATCTATCCAAAGTATGATATAAATGAACAAACAAATCTAATACATCTAACTTTTCTTTAAAATATGGATGAAAAATTGGTATTGCTAAACTACTTCCGTACTTGGGAATGAAGAGTGCTCAAGTAAGAAATGTTCAACCCGTTACTCCTTCAGATGTCAAAGTGTAAAGCAAATAACAGAACAATTACGGATAACATGAGTGTAAAATTCCAGTCTACCTGTACGTCAGAATCAACAATTTCAAAATGTCAGGAGTCAAAATTTCAAAAGGTCATGCAAAGGTCAACTAGCTGGGATTCTGAACTCTTCAAGTGATCTTTGGTATGTAGACATAAACGATTAGATGGGTATCTCACTATAAGTGGCAGTCTGTGATGCGGCACATCAGCGGGGGCTACTGGGCTTCGTAGGGTAACCACAGACATATGTTGGGACCAAGACTTGATCCCCCCCACAGTGCCACCTGACTGGACTGACCTCTGACCAAAACAAATCAGTCAAGTGTTTTGGGCTGGCAGGGTGACCTCGCTCTCACTGCACCTGTAGCCTTCCTGACTCCAGCTAAACCCGTGGGTAAACACAAGTAAGGAAAACGAGCACAGAGGAGAGGTTTGTGTGCCCTTGGAAAGAGACTCAAAGCACTCAAAAGCTTACGAGCAGCTTCAACTGCTACGCCTTCAAATTACTCAGCTTTTGTGAGGTCTAGTGTCTCCCCACTGGAAAAAAACAAAATCAATAAACCAGGCAAGAGATGAAGAAATATATTATGACCAGACAAGATTGCTTAAAAAGGAGTAACCGTTTGCATGGTATAAGGAAATAACTTGTGACCAGTGCATCAAAGTTTTGAAAGTTCCCCATACTGGGTGTGACAATGATTTGCTACCAGCAAGAAAAATACCAAAGATGAAATGCAGAGCTATACCTCTGCTGATGCTTCTAGATGAAAGCAAAGGCATATATACACTCAAAGGACCCGCTGAGCATGATTCAACAAATATGCCTGCAGCATTCCCTGCAAGACAAATTATCAACTACGAATCAGTTATCAGTCGTCCGTCTGCCAAAGTCGAGCTGTTGTAACAGAGAAGAAAAAAAAAAAAACGCTGTTTAAGAACCTTGCATCATAACGAGTTTCTCAACTAGTAGCGAGTACGTTCAGAACGTGACTGGTACGTGCAGTCACAAGCAGTAAGGTGAGGGAGAAAACCAGAGCCATTGCTTAACAATTGGATAAAATTGACAATCTAGTCAAACTGACTCATGTCTTTAGGATATGACAGATAAGCAGACGATCATATGCCTAGCAGCTGGCTCGTGCTTTATACAGTGTTAGTAACCCAGCCACAAGTCCTTCACTATTAAGCATAACAGCTTGAGAAGGCACAGTCTTCACATTCAACATGACAAAAAAATAACCCAAATCTACCAGTATTACAACATGATTTGCTGCGCGAGTCAGAGACCCTCCACCCTGCTAGGTTACTCAAAGCAGAGTCTGTTTCGAAGGTCTGGAGCCATAGTGACTGTCTTCATTAACTCCCACTGATAACGTCCCCGAAGGGGAACCTGGACCCTTGTTGCCAAGGAGGCAGGCTAAGGGTATGACATCATTCTGATGAAAGCCAGATCCCTCTGCTGTCCCCCCCACCCTCAGGGATCTCAGCACAACCAGGTGGAAAAGATATACTCAACGGATCCAGAACAACACGGACTAAACTGTGGCACGCGCAGGTAGCAGATGCCTGGAACACATCAGCACGTTACCGGCTTATTGGCATAAACCGCCGACAGACGCCCAAAGGTGCCCAAAACAGGCAGCGGCGGCATAGGTTTACCATTTAATCCAATGGTAGTTGATTGCCGAGGGCATTCTCAATCGTTTTGTTGTGGTTTCGCTTTTTGCCAAGGGAGGCAGAGGGGTATCGGAGGAAAGCTACAGACCACTCCCATAGCGAGGGCAAAGTTCACTTTCTGAACAAAACTCCTCTACACAAGACACGTGCCATTAATTGCTAATTAGGAACACATGCATGGAAGGTCTGCCTTTATCGGGATGTAAGCCCATGGGATGATTTATCAACTTGGACAAACCACACTCTCGTTTTATTTCATCCATGAGGGTATGCTGACCTTAAGGAAGGACTAGGACCCCAACTTCACAGCCAGCATTTCTACTCAGAAACCAGAGTAGGAGTTGGATGTCTGTACAGTTATGGAACATACATCTTTTAGTTTAAAATCAAATTACCATTACAGGCCTCAAATTATTTAAAATGTCTCAGGAATTTATCAAAAGTTACCAGAGTAATTGTTTGCCTTATTAGCTAGTTGCTTTGCCCTGAGCACAGAGGAGCACTGAATGTGTTAAGAAAAATGTATGGTTTAACTCACAGTTTCCCATTCCTTTAGCATGGATGCAGTCATAAAAGGGTTACTTAAATTATGCCCAAATAACATATGGCAAAAATTATGTATTTTTCCCAGTTATATAATTGCCTTATATTGGTATTATTACAGTATTATTGAACATAGCAACAAGTTGAAATATTTAAACAGGTCAGCTTGAGGGTACTGAGAACGAACAACAGACAGAGAGAAACAAGGAATTGTATTTAAAAAAGGAAAACCAAAATTACATCTAGGAACAGTGCAGGGTGTAAAAAACGATGGAAAAACTATTCCTCATTGAAGGAAACATTCTCCCACTTGTCTTCTTGGATTGTCTGTTTGTTGTGTTGGCAGCTGTAAAAATTAATTGCTGAAAAGTTTCACGTGCCAAACGTGTGTTTTTGATAATCCTTTGTGACATGTGTGAAGGCACCGTCAATGTCACAGCACATTGCAACAGCAGGGAGATTTTCCTTTTTTTAAAACCTGTGGCACGTTATGGCATGTCTGACTGCATTATCTTCCCTCTGACAGACCCATATCCCAGAAGATTCGTTCAGTCTCTCGGCCTATTTATTTGTAAGGAAACCGCAGATTTTCATGAAATCTCTTGAAGCAATTTTTACAGGAGGTGAATAACAAAAGTCAAATTAAATAGCACCTAACCAAAAAGTGACATATTCATGTGGTTAGGTCTACTTTCAATGCTGCCAGCAAGTGAACATTTGAGGTTCCTTGTTTCCAAAACAGAAGGCAGTTAAGTGATGGTGGTAAATGAATGGCTATACAATGACCTTTTTGAACTTCTTTCAGTCTGTTTCGCAATGCATGCTGTCATTGAATACTCCATTTATATATCCATTCCTCGACAAGCAATATCATGGCATTTATTTTCTCAAAGTATAAACAGGTTTGTCTAGAGTTGAATGTGGAGGCTTCTTTCATTTTTTCCCTTTGCAAAAGAAAAAAATTCATAAAAAAGCAGTAGGTTTTGTTGGGTCAGAATGATGAAGAGAACACACACATACAGACACACAAAGACACCTCAAGATGTAGAAGAGTCTCATTTAAGAACCCTTAACAGAACCAGGCTATGAGTAAAGGTTATGGTTTTGGAGAAGGCAGTCAAAGGTCAAACTGAAGATAAATAATAAAATAAGAGTGTAGACCCAGACCACACGTATGGAGGTAAACTTTACAAAGGAAGCGTACGAAGAACCGACCATCTTCTAAGCGATGTCTGTGTACACTAATTAACAGAGACTGTGTTGTGTTTATGGCACGCACTTGGCTCACGTTCACAGAAATAGCACACAAAGAAAATGAGTCAGTGGCAAGGTGCAGGCATCATGTTAATCATGACCACGACATATCAGATCAAACCCGTCAAACACTATGCTCTCTCAAACAGATGTAGAGCTTTTAAAACTTCAAACCGATATAATTATTTGACCTTTATTCTGCAGATGAAGCACTAATTAGCATATAAAGGTTAAAATACAGAATAGTTTGTCATATCAGCGCAAATGTACACAAGTACGGTTACGTTGTTACTACAATCAATTGTGGCACGTAATGCTTTTAAAGGTGAATGCATACGTGCGTGACAGTTATGAACATAACACTGCTTTTGTGATAATTATTTTAAGTTAAACAAACTAATAAAAATAAAACAATTCTAGTATAACTATAGCAAACACTGCTTGGACCCATAAAAATAGGGCCTTTCGCTAAACAAACAATCTCGGAGCGTAAAATAGGTAGGTAGGTCACTTATATCAGCAGTAGAATGACCAAGTTTTACGCGCTGCACATGTAACATTTTCCTTGAGTTTCATGTTTGCCCTTTGTGGATGTACACGCAGTCACTTTGGCCCACTTTTGTTCGGTGAGCTTGATTGGCATGTGAGGAACATGCACAGCACTTCTGATTGGCGAGAATTACTTCCACACAAAGAGGATGGAATGAATTTCACGGCAGTTTTAAACCCTGGGACAGACATGTTGTATAATGTATACCCTAAATCACAGCTTTTGTGATTTACTAATCGTGTTGTTTCAAATCGCGATTTCGATTTGCAAATCGATCAATCGTTCAGCCCTAGAAGGCACAATACCTCTAAAGGTTTAACCAAGAAAAATGCTCCATATCTTAACATGCACATTGAAAACCACTGAAACCATGTGTCTCTAAAGCCAAATTACCCTATAACACCACTGTTTAGCATACCATTCTATTTTATACAAGTTTGCTCTGTGGGGAGAACTATTGCTACACAACTTCCAGAACTGGGGGTTTGAATCCCATCCCTACCAGTATGTGTGGAGTTTGCATGTTGTGATGGTTTCCACCAGATATTCCCATTTCCTCCCTCAGCACAAATATTCACTGTTAGGCTAAATGGCATCTCTACAATGCCTGTGGTGTATCCCTGTGATGGACTGACATCCTGTTACAGGAAAAGTCCAGGTCGATGCTCTACTCCAGGATAAGCAATTAGAAGATCAATGAATGTTATTTTTAAAACTGCTAATGTTTGTCACAAAGGTACTCAAATCACTAGGAGAGTGGTTCTGTATTTAAACGACCGTGTGACGCTGTTCATAAATTTTTCACAGTTCTGCTAAATTATTCATCTTGACTAAAATGTGCGTACCGGCCCCGAGCTATCCTGTGGTGTCTCTCACATCAACACGTCTGGCTGTTTGCTCAATAGCCACAGTGCTCTGAAGCGCGAGTCTGAGTCATTTCAGAAACAGGAAACGGCCGGGCGCTGTTGTTGTGGGACCGGTGGTTTTTAGCGAGAGCTGGGCACAGGGCAGGGACGCTGCTCTGGGGCCCGGAAGGTTTCTGCACAGAGAAGCTGAAAAATGCCACTCTCACCTTTCATTTGTGGACCCGCTGAAGGAGGACAGGCTACACCTCCTATATACAGGCTACATCTGTAGCTGTCAACAGCTGCTCTCCCTGATGTTTCCAGTCCAAGAAATATAAGATATGAAAACTAACTGTGCATCAAGGTGGAAATTTTGGCCGATACTGATAGCGGATATATTTTTTGTCCAATTCTGACACTGATAACCAGCTAACCTCCGAGCTCCACAAATCTGTAGTAAAACTGATGTCGGTCATGTTACTTCTTGAGATCCTGTGAATGTGTGAAGCAACCATATCATACAAACACATACACAAAGAAATCAGTAAAGGAAATATCGCCGACTTGGAAGATGGTAGCGAGGTTTTTAGTGGTGAATGAACAGACCAAATCACTCTTCCTCAGCTATGTAAAATGGCTGGTCATCCTATGCAATCATTTGCATTATTTTGGTTCTTATTTCTTTCATTACTGTTCAAAGTTAGCAGCACCAGAGCTAAAATCTAGATAGCAACCTGCAGTACCAATGAAGGCTGACACATCAGGCTGTTACAAATGTCACGATTTAATGAACATTGGCCAATAGAGAAATGCTAACAGATATTGTGCATCTCTAACGAAAGACTTACTCTGGTCATACCAAAACAAGACCCTCACCTACAGAGACCACAACTACCCACCTCACCTCACCCAAAGCAAGCACTGGCCTACAGATTTACCAGTTTACTGGAGCTACTATCCAATCTTATCAAAGTATTCAGATCCACATCTGATAATGCTCAGTGGAAACTCAAGCATCTGTTTCTGATCCAGCAGACTAAAACAAAACCACAGTTGAACTAAAACTGTCCCAGACAAAAGCATTTTGAGCCTCTTATGATGGTTTATCGTATATCGCACAATGACCTGGTTTGTAGTGTCACCCGTGTTGTGAAGCAGAAAGGCCTTTTCAAGCCTTCATTTTTCTTTTTTTTTTAAAAAAAAAAAAAAAAAAACCACAGCACCTCATCTTTGTTGGTACGACTACCTGAGAACAAAGGGCTTCTTTGCAGTTGGAGACTTGGACTTGTTTTTGTTCCAGACATTCACAGGGAGAGGAGGTTCTGAGGTGGCATCCCAAGGGAGGGTGCGTTTCTGAGGGTGAAGGGTGGAGATGGTAGTGGTGGTGGTGAGGTGGTGGGGGGAGGGGGGGGGGATCTGAGCACTCTCTGCATCGCTAAGGTATGCGTGCCCCTCTCCGTCACCGGTGCCAAAGCTGCTCTAATCCGTTTGCAGCGCTGCCAAAAATAACCTTTTCACTAGCTTATTGTGGCAAGCACTTTCATAATAAGCTTTTGTGTTTCTGTAAAAGTAAGCGAATTACATCACTGCCAGGTTCCACAGCTGTAAGCTGAGACCCTGAAGGGCCCAGCAGCTAGAGAGGCAGAGGATACACTCCAGCTTCATAGGGGCGCTGCTACGCCAGGGCTACGGTGAACACTGTAACTGGACTCCCATTCCACTGCACAGCAGGACTCATCTTAAAAGACTACAAAACAAAAACAGCAAAATGGTGACTGTACAGCTCAAACGTGGCTTCGGGTCTCCTAATAAAATCCACATTGACCAATTCGCCATATGAATTTAACTGCTTTTTCCGCACACAGATTCCCTCACTGTGATTGGAGGCCATCAGTCCAAAAAAAAGAAAAATACAAAAAAGCGTGCGAGCTGAAGTAACCGGAGACGTTGGGAAAAAAAACGGCAAAGGCGTACTGTACACAATACCTGCAGTAATACATTAATCCACCCTTAGCAGGCAGGGTGCAGAGCGTAAGCAAACATTCCAGATAAGAGACAGAGTAGCTCTTTCATAGCACCAACTCATGGACACTCAATAAAGAAGAAACGCTGACGACACCCATGACAGCTTAATAATGCCTGACAAATGGCTGACTCTACCAAGCGTACGGATATGATGTCATCTATAAATGCATTTTTAGACAGGCTATACGACAGACAGCAGGAGAGCAAAGATCAAACAATAGAATGCTATGGCACACTCCTGCGATTTACATTAACATTTACACCAGCAGATTTGTGCATTTTGGGAAGAGTTATTTAGGCAATATTCGGCTTTTTGTACAGATGCTTTTGTGCTACAAAATAAATTTAAAAAAAAAGATACATACATTTTGAGACTTGAACACAAACCAAAGCCACTACATTCAGAACAGATCATTTTAAGGGTAAATACATTACAACTATCAAAATGCAAAGCTGATAAGAGTTACAGATGTAAGTAATGCAGACGTATCCAGTAACTTAATTGATAGCAATCTAAGGCACATAAAGAATCACATGCTTGACAGATGTTTAGAAGACTTCCGATGTCTCTATATTCAGAACAGGGATTGCCACCAAGTTAAACATATGACACACCCCGAGGAAAGCAGGACAGCACACTCAGCCTGGGTTAACATAGCAACGTGGTATATAACTGCACTGCGCCAACCTCAGAAAGGCCCAAAACCCACATTGTTAGATGATAATCTAGAGCACCACTATAGCTCTATGGGCAAAGCCAGTATGTATGCAATCAGTATGTTTTATGCTAGTCCACAATAATCTCAAAAGGTGTGCGATGTTTGTCCTGCAGATACAGAGCTGGTTTCTCAGTGGTTATGGGACTGGACTCTGGTTGCAGGTTAGGAGGTGCTATACACTCTTGATTGTGTGCTTAAAAAAAAACCTTAATCACAGACTACAGGCCAGGTAGGCATTATAGGAGCAAACAATCACAGACT
>JAODLC010000038.1:5700350-5728029 GCA_026781145.1 Hippopotamyrus pictus | reverse complement strand
ACAGGCCAGGTAGGCGTTATAGGAGCACACAATCACGGACTACAGGCCAGGTAGGCGTTATAGGAGCACACAATCACGGACTACAGGCCAGGTAGGCGTTATAGGAGCACACAATCACATATTACAAGGCTCCTAAACAGATTTTACCCACAGGTCATCAGATTTATCAAAATCAGTACTGTATAACACTGCGGGTGTTCCTTTTTAGAAACTCATTTACCTTCTCCTACTCCCCAATGTTTACATTTCTGTGCTACAATCACATATACAATACATGTGCATGTGTGATATTTGTGCCTCACCACAAGCATTTCAATGTACGGACGCCTCTGCCATACTGGGCATACGACAAATAAAGACCGACTTTACTTGGATCATTTCAGGAAGAAGAGGCACACAGTCAAATTAACTTTCCGAAGGTCTCAGGGTAGTAAGTGGCAAAGTACTGGTTGCAGTACTATTAACAGTAGTAGGAGGAAAACTAATGAAGTCTGCAGAAGGGATGGATGAATTCGGCTTCATTTAGGAAGAGATGCATCAGCAGTCACCTATGCAAAGAGCTCAAAGCCTTACTCAGAATGGCATTTCTGCCTCAGCAAAAGCATGCAGCTTGCAGGCATCCTCCACGGTGCATCTGTGTTCCCTTGTCAATAGCAGAAACGTCAGGAAAAGCCTCCTGTACAAGTGTGAGGATTCAGAGACTGACCTTCCTTGTGCAGATGGGGGAGTGTATATTACATTGTGGGTGGGCTCAGACAAGAGTATAAACAGGTATTGACTGAGTGCCATTACTCCTGCTCTGTGCTCCGCTGCACATTAGAAGTTCAGTTCAAACATAACAATCGCAAAGAGTATAAACAGAGGTCTTGGTAACAGGGTAACCCGCTAAACCCACCCGCTGACCAACCCATCATCTGTGAATTGTCTGTAGGCATAACTAAAGACCAAATAATAATACACAGGCAGCTAGTCAGAACTAAAAGAAATAGGCGCAAAAATATCTGCTGTAATGATGCACAAGGTATTCTGTATCAGACATAACTTGTAGAAATACAGAAAAAAGTTACTTAATTTATGCCTGCTTGTTATGGTGTCATTTCAGCAAATGTTCAATGCAATGACGGCTTTCGCTTATAGATGCTGCTTAAGTCCTGGCTCTGTACAGCGTATTCACCCAAATAAACTGTTGATTGTATAAAAACATGTTTGCGGTCAAAGAGAAAAATGTATTTTTTTGCGATTTTTATAACCGAGTAATAATATATAATTTATAATGTAAGCCATAAGTAATTAAAAATATGACCTCTTCCGAAAAGGACTAACATTAAGTACAGTAGAGCGCAGCAAGAACACAAAGCACGTTTATTCAAAAGACCGCAGTTGTGTAACTTGCTTGCGTGCCTTAAAATATGTCAATTAAAAAGAAGAGAAAAAAAACCCCGAAAGAAAGTTTAAAAAGAGAGAGAAAAGAGTGCGCTGTCATAATGAGAAAAGCGCGTATATCGGATTACAATAAGACGGCCGGGGCCAGCACCCCCGCGTGCCCCCTCCCTCTCGCGAGCATCGCGTGAGAGCACCGCCGGCTCTCGGCTTGATTATGATTAATGCGCGAGTACTATTTCCATGCCAGAGCAAAACTGCGCACGAGCACCGGCTCTTAAGGTGGCCCAGCGAGATCCGCCTCCGCCGCCGTCCGCTTGCATAACTTCGCCAACCCCTTAGCGCACATAGGCGCAACATGCCACAAAAACAAACCACCAACGAGAAACGTTTATATCCCACCAATCTGTGCACTGCGGCGAATAAAAAAAAAAAAACACATTCTTGCTCGACCATAACACCAAATGCACACACTGACTAAAAGTAGCTATATATTCTTCTTAGTAAAGAAAATGTATTATTGCTCTAAGACAACCATAGAAAACTGACGAAATACAACTATCGTTTTCTTCATTGTAAAAAATATTCTGTTAGCAGGATATCGAAATTTTATCTCTGGTATCGACACAATACCTTTTTTGGCAGGTAACGAGCACACAAGTTTATGTATTTAATCATTATTTACAAGTAAACTGAATTTACTTTTCAAATGTATATCATGCCTTTATCGCGACCCACCGAATACTTAACATGAAGTCCGTAAGCAGGAGACTTCAGACTTTAACAAAATCATGACATAACTGCAGGACCCTTCGTAAACTGCTTGAAACAGTTCTTAATGTGTGCCATATTACTTCTTATGCAAGCTATAGCAATTATTTATGGTGCTGTATAAAGTACTTATTTTGCCACTGCCTGTCGCTTTAGCGCCGGACCATTTTCATCTATTAAGCACAGTGACAGAGTGCGAAGGAAAATTAGCTTCAAAAGTCTTACATTTTCTGTACGGGCTTCTTTCGTTTCTTCGCAGCATAGATCCCGACACTCCCCGACATAATGTCTTTGTATCAAAAACGTTAAGAAAAGAACACGATATCCACCAGGCTCTTCCTCACTAGCGATCTTCGAGGGAAACTTTCCGAGTGAATAAGTTAAGTGAGAAAAATCCCCGAGTACAGCAAATCTGACGACGTGAGGAACCGCAGATTCGGTAAACTGCGATCAGCTCAGTCCAAGTCCAAAACAGGTTCTGTTTTCGGGAAGTTTGGGAAAAGTTTCCTGCTCCACGGTGGATTATAATGGCGTGATCAGAACAAATTTTCTCTCTTCCTTTCTCCGTTTTCAAAGCTGTCACTCTCTACTGCCCCCCAAACAAACTCAACTGGAGCTATTTAGGGTTGTTTTCTCGGCGTCCCAGCCAGTCAGAAGAACTGTTACAGCGCGGATCTAACCGCAGTCAACAGCGGCCTCTTCCTATTGGTGCACGGTATTTTCAGGAAATATTACACAGAAAGTCCTTTTTTAAGGTGGACTGCTAACGTCAGCTGAGTTGTTACCGGGCTAGCAACTCCCTCGTACGACTGCCTGTATAAACTGAGTTTGAAATAAGTTTTTTATCCATTATTATTTCATTTACAAATACGTATGTGCACAGCAAGCGCAAATCTCGAAATAGTCTAATAGAAAAGGCTTAAGAGATGCAAAACGTATATTATTACATTATTATTTATCTACTATAAAACGTGGGATTTAAATAAACACAATTTACGTTATTGATAAACATATACAATACAATTCACATGAGTTGTCATTCTCTTTAGCGGCTCCATACTTTGCAATCCAAACAACCCAACTAAACTCAATCGGCACTGACAACTAATTACTTAATTTTCATAATCGACTCAGTGTACTCAACGGGATGTCTACTGATCCTCAGGCAGTTCCTTTTTACGTCTAAGTCTTTTTAAGAATTACACAAAGTATTTCATAAAAAAATAATCAGGCGAACCAGTTGGAAATTCCCGGGGATTTATTTATATATATTTTATAACTGAACTTGATTAAAAACTACAAGCACATTGGTCCGTGCTGTCACCGGCCTCTCTGTGGCCTATCCATGAGTAATGCAGGCCAGTTCGTAACATCTGTCAGAGAGCAGTGCAACCAGGCCATACCAGTTGCGATCAATGGATAAACTCTATTGGGTTCACCTGGAATTTGCTCTAAGGAAAGTGACATGCATATTAAAGTCAGCGCGCAGCAACACACGCAATTTTGCATAAATATGGTTGCATCATCAGCTCAACAAACAATAACTTTTATGTAGTGAAGCTTTGTAACACTAGAGGGTGTCAGAGCAATCCAACTGAGATGTTGAGGTGTTTATGGCCTTGTCAGTAATCAACATCCTTTTACTGATCTGCCACTATTATAGTGGGGCTTTTGTACAAACGGTAGGACTTCCAAGTATTATAAAACAAGCTTTTAATTACTAAATACTTATAACTTACTTCCTCGACTGAAAATGTTAATAAAGAGCTGATGGGTAAGTCTAGCTTGGTACAGTACAGACAGGAAAAAGTCAATTACACCATACAACACTCACAACTGTTTAAAACCCACAACCAAAAATAACAGTTTTAAAAGCTCCCTCAGACCAATATTTGTGATAAAATGTACCAAGAGGAAACATTCTGATTGGCTGCAGACCAGGTTTAGTTGATGTCTCACCATCAGGGGAATGCTTAGATTTAGCGTTTTTATTAGAGACCACTATACGTCTCTGGCAGCCGCTCAGTTGACCTGCTATCCAAATAATGTCTCCAACTATTTTCATAAATAAATTAAGAGTCAGAGGTGAAATGAATAAGCCAGCATAGTGATGTAGTGTTTGCTTGTGAGGAATGCTCCCCCTGTTTTTTATTTATTTATTTGGGGGGCGGTGTGTACCACCACTCAAACCACGTGTTTGAATGGGGCCCCAGGGTTTGGGTCCCCCTGTTGGCCACAAATACTCATTACACTAAGGGAATGTTCACTAGGGGGGCCCAGAGACAACAAACCTGTCCCTGACCATGCATATCAAAAGCAACAGGCATTTCAGAGATGCTAATCCATCTAACTAGGTATGAGTTTGAGAGGATGAGGGGACACACATAAAAGGCAGGGAGAACATGGCCGGATTTGAACCCCCAATTTTAAAACTAAAAGCAGATGGCCCTCATTATGAAAACTTTAACATCATTTTATACTTAATCTCAAAATATTACGATTGCTTGCAGAATTTTACCAAGCAACCACAATGCCCCTGAAGAATGTCTATGCCTGCTATTTTCAAAAATTTTGGATTATAGGCCTATATCATTTCTATAGGTACGTGCCATGTAGCTTAGTGGGTTCAAGATCCATGCCTCTGTCAGGAAGGCTGCAGGTTTGAATCACAAGATCCTTAATCCCAACTGCTGTAAGGGTCTGGGGCAGGAGGTTGCCTGATCCTGCTCTGTCGCTTTGGAAGAAAAGCATCTGATAAATTAATTTATTGTAATACGCTAATAATAATCGCCAGCTTCAGTTTTGACTATATACAGCAGTGAAGATTAGATAATCATATACCGAAAAATCTACTAATTCTCATATTTATAACGCACAAGTTTAAGAATTTTTGCCTCACTGTGGATCTTTCACTACGACTGAGCCATTTTTAAAAGGTAATTTGTCGATGGAAGGCTGGTTTGCGACATGTTAAAGTAATCATAGAAAGGTTATTGGGTTCTGGACGTTAGTTATACACGCCCTTCTGGAGAAGCAGAAACTGCCCGTCTTTCGTCTCCGAAGAGATTGCACAAATAAAGCTTTCTGTCCGTTCATTTCAACATCCGAATTATAGATTACCCATATTATTGCAAAAAAAAATATATATATTTTCCAGCATGTCTTGCATACTCGATGGTCATTTAAATTCTGAATATTTTAGTTATTATGATGGCTTTTGCACCAGTCTTAAAAGTTTTCGCGGTTTATTGTACGATCTGAGTTGTAAAATTAATCGTAAAACTAATTTCCTTAACCGTATACAGATAGTTGAATACCACGTAAATATATAGCATATAGCGGGAGTTAACAAAATGCAGTATTTACACATAACAATAAAGTTATTGTTGTGAATAATTATGTCCCTCTATAATAAACATCATGTATTTGACTGCAGCAGGTAGACTGAAATCCCATATCTGTCACAGAAACGTGAGAATTAATGTATACCCGTCCACCTTTAAGTAATTTTATGTTTACAACGGCGCTCAAGCGTATTTATAACTAGGGACAGTTTCGGCGCATGTACGTACAGTAACTTTTGGCAAAGCCGTGTATAAGACGCACGGTATACTTAACCTTTCAACATTTAGTGACAGTTTCAAGATCTCCCATAAATGTGGGAAGATCCTTTTATAAAGGCTGAGTACCTGCCAACAAACAACCGCAAGATTTCTATACGTGACACTTATTTTCCCGCGAGGGGAGCCCCTGTCCTATATTATGTCCGGCTTTTTTCACAGTTCATTGTACCGCTACTTTTCAAGTGGGTCCCCCACCAAACAAAGTAAGGTTATGCATGAGAACGTGTCCGTGGTCGACCCTGCTTTGAATTTAACCTTTCAAAGTCATCTTTAAAACTGTCGTTACTCTCAATCCAGTGTTTGATCATATGATCATTGGGAATTTATATTTCCAGTCCAAAAGTAAATAAGTAACTCAAGTTTCCACTCAATTGGCAGAACAGTACAGCAAAATTCAGACCATTGGAATGGGTAAGATTACAATTTTTCCACCACAAGAATTCTGAATGAGTCTTCAATAATTTTTATGTAGCTGCTACTCTGGGTTTAATATTTGTTATGCCTGTTTGTTTTTGTGGTAATTTCTCATTCTTGGATAACAATTGCTGGAAAATGGTCCATAGAAGAAACCCAAGATATAGCATAAAGTTACTCACATATCTGACACTATTACCTTTTTCTCTTTCTTTATTATAAAGGCAGTATTTTCTGGAGGGATTCATGCCTGTCTTTATATTGCAGGGGTAGGCTGGGGCAGACCTTGGATGGGATGCCAGGTCATTGCAGGGCACATCAGTGCAAACACAGTACGGGCGTCATCAGTTAACCTGGCTATGTGCTTTTAGGCTGCCCCCTCTCGGAGAACATGCAACCCCTGCACTCACCAGGTAGAGGCAGGATTAAAACCCCCAAACAGGGAGATGTCAGGCCTCACTCAAAAATAATTCCCAATTTTATTTTTCTTGTTGAATTAAGAATTGCACAATAACATTATATGGTAGATTATTATATGTATAATATTATTTCAAATTTGTACATGATATAATTACAAAATCTGAAAAATGTGTTTTGTTAAGACCATTTGGAATATATACTGACAAGGTAATATTAAAGAAAACTTTAAAAATAAGGTTCCCAGTTATTTATGCTCAAGGAGCAAGCAAGTAGAGAAAATGATGATTTAAAAGTTAACGATGAGCCGTAGGGTCATGCTTTGATTTCGTCAAAAAGTCCCCTTGTAAAAATGACACGTCAGTGATGAATGTAGGGATGGTTGCCTAAGGTCGTCTTTTCCCTTATTTGTGACAGACACGTGTTCATACAGAGAATTCTTGAGTCTCAAAGCCACAAACTGATAAAACGTACTTTCATTGTTGTGGCCGAGGACAGGCTTTTGTCAGAATAGCATGGTTTACAGTTCTAAGCAGTACCCATGTATTCATCGAGATATTCTGGTGAGATAATACCGTTTATGTATCTGAATCACTACCGTACAAGAGCAGGACCAACCAGTCTGCCTGCCAAAAATCTCTGAAAGAACATGTGTGTCTCTGGTTATGCGGAGAACAATGGATGACTTTAATGCATCTTACATTAACACAATTATCATGATTATTAAACTATTATATTCATACTTATGGCATTTTAAAAGCATATAGTCAGTTATATTTTCAATCGCTGTATTGTTTATTTCTTGCTGTGTATTATTGGGATGTTAACTAATAAAGATTACCTCATATTTCTTTTTTGTTTTTTTTAACCTGGCCTAAAGCATGTGGAAAAATGAAAGTTTCGATTCAAAGGAGCTGGAGTTTATTGGTAGATTTTTTTTTATTATTAATCTGGGAATATGATAGCTCCGTGGAAAAAAACATAAAAGCTTATAACTCTTGTTTCAGGTTGCCCACTGCATGGTCTTCAGTAGCATGAGATGCTTTCTGGTGTATCCTGCCGTGGATTGTGAAAAATGTGCAGTTTATCAGTATCCGGCAATGCCGAAAGTGTAACTTAAGATGCAGCTCTTAAATATCTTGCTGAAAAAGTAATGATTTTCTAAAGCCAAAGTTAATTCTTAGTTTGTGTATATGAAGCGCATTTTCACATAAAATACATGTTTTCAGCAAGTGAACCATCATCACGTAAGCAGATGCCACTTGCTATTCTGTAGAGACAGATAGTCTGTGTATAGCACATGAAACTCGAGGCTCGTCCCTTTCTGAATGGGTATCTGTGGATATCCTTAGGCATAGCAGGTCATTGAGAGTCGAGCACGTTTTCCTTCCACCTGCCGGAAATGCAGGGCGAGACCTGGCCCCCACTATCACCAGAATGCATCTCAACGAGCTCCCGTCTACTGATGCGCCGTTGCACCCCCCCCCCCCACCCTGGGCGACCGGTGTAAGCAGCCTGGCCGTGATTCAATCACCGCACCTTGCCGTAGAGTGGAAAAACACACAAGGGCCTCAACTACCATTGGCCAACAAAAGCCAGGGCGCACGCCAGTGCTGCCAGTGAAAACAAACACCTCTGCACAAACAGCTCTGCCGATAAAAGGCCCACAATGGAAATCTGGCCACTCGCGGCACCGATAGAGAAAATACACACATCTGAATGATGCCTGCGCTTTGCCTTCCGTGTCCCCTGAGCGGATCCATATGCCGAAACTCACTGATGGGCCTGTAAATTTCACTCCCCCCTTCCCATCGACGCACTCGGTGGAATGGCGTGGTGATGCAGATACGTGATACAGCGTGCCTCAAGCGTCGTGTGTTCCTTAGTTGTGCTCCCAGCTGGCAGCTGTGAAAGTTTGTCATTGTTTTTATCTGGTTAATACCAAGTAGACAACAAATCTGTGGTCGGCGGCTTTGTTCGACTGGACCACTCGAGACGCGTACCAGTAATTCTTAAAACGACAATGGAAATAAAAATATTGGTCAATATGGCCCATTGATAGAGATTACTGTTACTATGGTAACAAGCACAGTCCTAGAGCCAATACGAAATTAAATATGGCAATAACATTCAAATGTGCCATATAACGTAAACAATTACAATAATGCATTTTACTACAGAACACAATTGTACTTCCTCTTGAATAACAATGCTGGTTCTGGAGAAAAGGGCTTTTTAAATTAAATTGAGCAGTGTGAACTTGTGGGGACAGGTTGGCTTGTAATTGAAACAAAGGGGAACCCTGCACTACTCTGTTCATGTTTACTCCTGAATAGTCTTACACCAGCCGCTGTGCCAAATTATTTGGCGCGGTCGGCCTAAACAGGAAAAGCCTCTAAAGCCACAGCGAAAGCATGACCCTACAACCGCTGGAAGGAAAAGGCCCGCGGCTGGGCCTCCGCACAGTGTTTAACCACCTCTGTTGCCATAGAAACTTTGTTGTTTAATTATAAACATTACAATCCAAAAGTTTAATATCCAATTATGATGTACTGCCCCAAATAGCACCGTTAAAGCATAACCAAAATGAAGAAGGTCTGCCAGAGGAAAACCTGCTCTAAACCAAAGAAAATGTAGCAGAGAAGACTTGCCAAGGTTTTAATCCTGGCTAACAGCACTTAGGTAGCGGGACCTGAATCTGGTTCATTTATTTAGCACGTCCTTAAGCTGTGCTCACATGTGACCGTGTACATGACAGCAGAAGACCACACAAAATCAGACTAAAATTGCCTTTGAAATTGAGTTTGGGGGATAAAGTAAATCTATACAAAACAAGATTTTTTGTTTTTTGCTTTTGGGGGGGGGGTCTTTTTATAATGGCAAATATGTTTTACATAAATAAATGGAGGTAAAATACAGCCACTGTGCTTAAGTATGTTTATAACACTGTAACACAGGATATCCTGTGAAATGAACAAGAAGATGTCGTGAACCATGCTGGCACTAAATAACGGTAGCAGTGCCATGTCAGAATATGTAAATGCAGCGTGAGAAAGAGCTAATAAAACTGGTATATGGGGAATGCGGTGAAAAAGAAGCCTTTCAAAGGTACTTTCATAAGAGAACTGTAACTGTGCCATATACGCTGAGTCAACAGTGTTTTTTTAAGTGAAACATTTTTAATTTATAGCAGAACTACACTCTTAAAAAGGGCAGTTAAGGAATCAAACTGCATCGAGTCCCATAAAGGCTGGCGAGGTTTATATTTTTGGCCTGAACAGCATGAAACTGGTATGGTTCCACTTTGAAAGTGTAAGTCCTAGACCACTGTGGTTTTTATGAGACATTAAGAGGTCAAATTTACACATGCTGATTTTTACACAAACAGTTACTATTTAGTAGTGAACAATACTAATACCTATAGCATTTAAAGAAAAAAAAAAACAATAGTATGACAAAAAAGAAACAAAACAAAATAAAACAGAAAGTAATCATTTTCTAAATTAAACGTTGCTACTTACAAAAAATATATTGGCTTATACTACATAGTATAGCTTTTACTAATTGAAAATAACATGACTTGCCAATAGCATTTTGAAATATAAAAATTAAATGCTATCCTTACTTTATATCATATTAAAATTATTTTTAAACCAAAATGAAACCTTACATGTACAGTAACTTACAATTTTTGTCAATGCCGGGATGCCAGGCCTGGCCAGAGGACAAACTGTGGCAGATAATGGAATCCAGAGAAAAATAAGCAGCTTTTTTGTTCAACCTCCGTTGACCTTGTTTAAATGAAATGACCAAAAACCCAATGGCTGTCCGTCCAATCAGGGTTCAGCTGCAGTTGTGGGAGCCCACTTGTCACTAGCAGATTGTGTACTTTCCCTTCCTAACTTCCTTGATTTATCCTTTCATTAAAATTCTTACAATTTCATAGTGTTTCTTCTGCATCAGAAAAAAACTAATTCAGCTATGTTCTGGTTTAATGGAAATGTTAAATGTATTTTTACGATTGTTGTTGTAAAATAATAAACAACCTTTGCATTGCTCTGGTTTATTATTGGGTGTACCAACAAATATTTATTATAGAAATATTCTTAAGAAAATGCAACGTCTGTATTGTCCTTCAAACTATTACTTACATGGAGGGAAATAACCAAACATAGGTGTTTGCTTAGAGAAAATGTATCAAGATAAATAAGTCACAGCAAAACTTTCAATTTCAATTGATGGGTCAGAGGATAGTATTGCAGCCTTTTATCCCCAGGATGGCAGGTTTGATTTGACCCTGGCTGTGTGTGAGGTTCCCCTGCACTCTCCATGCTGCTGTGGGTCCCCTCTTGACACCCTTATTCCCTCTCATGTGCACTTTGGGTTGAATTTGTGTCTTCAAATTCCCTTTGGGTTGATAAACCATACTGTGTGCCTGTATGGATGGCTTCTGGGTTCCCTGTGAACCTGCACTGAGGAAAATAGACGAGAGACTAAACAATTTTAATAATATAAAGTGCGATAAAAGAGTACAGTATGGCTCCATCTATAGGATGGATAGAAGAAAATAATTTTTCAGCCGTGTTTATTTTTTTGAGAACAAAAAGTTTATTTTGAAATTAAGCACAAGTTTGAATAAGTTGGTTGGCGTGTTTAGATGTGTCATTTTACTTAGATACATCAATTTGTTGTCTTCTCGTCAATGTTATTGTAATGGTTTAACACTGTATTTCGGGAGCACGTCAGTTTTTAAAAATAACTAAATCGTGGTTATCGTATGTCTCTTAAAAGCTAATCTGACACTGAATCCATGTGCCATTAAATATGAAATCTAACAAACTCGCAGGCATTCAGCTTACCGCCCTACGTTGACGTCTAATTCGTGCTACTCGATACGCAGAAGCCGTGCTGACGCATATTTTCCGCGCCTAGCACTGGAGAGCGGATTCGGGGTCAGGTTAGAGGTTTCTTTGGGTATTGGGGATGATTGTGCGGGTTGTTCGGCTGTTCATCCCCACTGCTGGGGCTGCGTTAAGAGGGGGTTTCACGGTACAGACGGTAAGATATGTTTTACATTTTTTTCCCCAAGTTCTGCTTATGTGTTTCTGCATATGGCAATCCGTACACACCAAGGACATCAAAATAACTGCAAGCCGGCCTGTCATGGGGGATATCAGCTCTTAAATGTTACTTTATTTGCCAGTTTTTATCACGTATGATTAACAGGATTAACTTATTCAGCAATGTAGTATATCTAGTTTTGTTGTAATTATGTACTTGTAACATTATATGATCTGATCTCCAGATTCTACTGTTAATTATTAGTTTTCAAACTTCACAGCCAGTCTAAACAGAAAGTCGTGTCATACTGTTATAGCTCATCTTTTTCGGCTTTTACTCTGTACATGACTGGCGTTTGCGTATTATTAGTTGCTATAATCTATCTGCGGAAATAACGATTTAATGTCTGCAATATGATATTTCGAACATTGTGAAGTTCGTGTTACACTGTGTTTATTAAAGGTGTTTGTTTGATTGAGAATCCTTTGTTTGAAGAAGTATTTGCTAAATTCATTAATTGTTATGCATATTAATGCCTGAAGGCCAGAATCCACTCAGGCAGCCCTAGGAACCTGCAGTATGGCTGGTGGGCGTATGCACTGGGGGAGCGGACCACCCCTAGGTTCAAGGAGAACAGCAAAATCATCAGCATTGATGGCAATTTGGCATCAGGAAAAGGGGCTTTGGCACAAAAGCTTGCTGACAAGTTAGGTAAGGAAATGTCTTTATAGCAGACTGTCATCTTCAGCAAATACTACTGGTAAATCAGTTCTGATTGTATTTTTGAACGAGTGGACATTTGATAAGGCACTGACTTTATCAAACTTGGGTTTTTTTTTATTAGAGGTTTTTGCTTATTAAATGGCCAATTTGTCCACCTGTGATTATAGATGTCTGTGAACCTACCTCTGTATCCAGAATAAACAGAATCAACACCCAGATACTCATTGCCTTTGAGTCTTATTGGTCACCTGGAAGCTTGAATTAAATTCTGTTTCAGGGATGATGTACATGCCCGAGGCTGATACACACTACCTGGACAAAATGACGGGGGAGAAGGAGCCTCTGGACACACGCTTCAATGGCAACTGCAGCCTGGAGAAGTTTTACAAGGACCCCAAGGCCGCTGACGGGAACTCTTATCGACTGCAGTCCTGGATGTATCACGTCAGGCTTCTGCAGTACTCAGATGCCATTGAGCACCTCCTCACTACGGGTATGGATGGCTTCCTGTTTGGGGCTAATGGTCTCCTCTGATGGCGTTCACTGTGTTCTGCCTAAAGCTGAGAATGTCACTCTAATGGGTATGGAGCGTGACTCTAGGTTAGGAGGCTGTGCCACTGGAAGGTTGCTGGTTCATATCCCAGGGTTGGCAGAGTGGTTTCACTGTTGGCCGCTTGACCAAGGCCATTAAACCCCAGTCGCTCCAGGGACTGCCTGCCCCTGCTTTCTCGAAAAAAAAGTGTGTTTATTTGTAATTTATTTCTCTGTGTATGTGCACTTCACGTTCAATGGCCCAACTGTTTTGCTTGAAGTCACTGGCGGTGAATGGAAAAAGTGCAATTATTAATAAATACGTATAAAAACATATGCTATTAAAGTTACATGGTGTGTGTTGTCCCCCATAGTTTAACACTTTACACACATTACAGGACATGTTTGTATTATTCAGGCTTTTCCTTGCCATCATGTTGCAACAAATAGGAAGTGGGCAAAGTCTGGTGAGATCGCAAAAGCATTACGAGGAAATGCAAAACCATTTCAAAAAATATTTTTCTACCCTGACCTATTAGGAGCGCCATACTTTTCTGAAATTTGGGGCTGTTTAAGCAAGGCCATAATGTATGTTTGTTGGTGTGTGTGTGTGTGTGTGTGTGTGTGTGTGTGTGTGTATTTTGAAAATCATTACACCGTATTTATCGTAGGTTTAATGGCTGTCAATTCTGTTCATTTCTGAAGGAAAGCACAATCCAGTAATTACAAAGTCGATTTTGTTTTTTCGCTGATGATATCAGTGAATCAACCTTTCACTGTGGTTTGTATGTGGGTTTGGAGGATGGTGTTTTGATGTTACAAGAAAACATCTTGTTGCAAATTGTTTTAAGTCCTATACGAGCAGGATTTATGTGTTGTGAAAATTGTCTGCACGTCTGTGGTTTTATTGTAAACATGTTTTGCAGCGAGTAGCTGTTTATTCTGTATATGAGTGTACACTGTAAAAGCTTGCTTTCCAGTGAATCCTTGGTAGAATTTAGATGGCAAGTATGTTGCTGAAATGCTCACTGCTTTAGGACAGGACCACATGATGTGGATGGAACAAGGCAGGAGTTTTATTTGACTAATTGCCCTTTTTAAAGACAAATGATGGTGAAGAACAAGTTGTCATGTGATGACCTGTCTAACTTAAATTAGTCCAAAACAATGGAAATTCACTTGACTGGCCCTCAGTCCGTGAATGACAGTGTTTCTTTCCCCCCGTTTTCTGTGGGCAGGGCAGGGTGTTGTTCTGGAACGCTCTCCCTTCAGTGACCTGGTGTTTCTGGAGGCCATGGTCAAGCAGGGCTACATCCGGAAGCAGTGTAAGTGACGCTCAGGGGTGCGGTGACCCTCAGGTTCGGCGTTTACTCGAGTGCCCCCCCCCCCAACCAACCTCTGTCTCGCAGGTGTGGATCACTACAATGAGATCAGGGGGATCAGCCTGTGTGAATTCCTGCCCCCTCACCTGGTGATCTACGTGGACGTCCCGGCTGAGGAAGTACAGAAGAAGCTAAAGCAGTCGGGGGAGGTACGGGAAGCATGATCTACGCATTGTTTGGTTTTAATAGGATAGAATAAGGACATTTTATTGATCCCCGTGGGGAAGTGCTCCGTTTGCCTGCCCCATCTTGCTCTCCATGAGACACACAGACGGGTGAGAGCAATCTTGGGGGGTCACAGAACAGGGTCAGCCAGCATGCAGCGCCCCTAGAGCTGGGGGGTTAAGGGCCTTGCTGAAGGGCCTAACTGCTGCATCAGTCTGCTGGCCCCAGGATCCGAACCAACAACCTTTTCGGTCACAGGCACTGGTGCTGGGGTCCTGAATCCCATTATGTACGCCTGGTGTTGCCATTGTGGTGCAGAGTTTAACCCACTGTGCCACACATCAGAGTCTTAACTTTATGTTGATATGTATGCCTAATATTGCCTATGTGGTGTGTACCTCAGTGGTTTGGGATCTATGCCCATTTCATGGGTTCCGATTATATGACTGTTGGCAGCAGGCCCCTAACGAGAATACTGCTCTGTGGCCCCAAGCTTTCCCCAGTTGTAGAGTACTGTGCAAAGGTCTTAGGCTGCTAAAGAAAATGATGTTTAAATGAACGTCATGCAAAACTATGATATTATGCCTTTCAGAGTGTGTCAGCTTATCAATTTCAGAACTTCTGCTAACATCACCCCAGTATTTGCTGCAACTATCCAATAGACCCATTTATTTTTTGACTCTACCACAATGTTTCAGTACAAGAAGGAGATTATATAGGGCTTTCGAAGGAACCAACAGGCATGCTTAGGTCCCTTCAGAAATATTTTAAAAAGTAATACAAAATAACCTTGCATTAAAATCAATACCAAGATATTGTATCAAAAGCAATGCAAAATAACCTTGTATTACAAGTGATATCAAATAGTATTATATATCACAGCCAATAATAGTAGGTGCAGAGATACAAATTATCATATTTGTATAGAAAAGAAGCATTCAAAATGCAAATTATCACAAGCAATGATAAGTAATCCCAGTAATCAATGAAATGCTTAAGCAGTTACAAAGCTATTCACACTGGGACGTGCCATAATCACACACGGATCGGGGAGCCCCTTTAAGTCCTGGCAGGAGACCAACACGTGAGTCCCGAGAAAGTGCCAGGCGATGCTGAGTTTCCCCCCTTCCTTTATACTAAATAGGGAGTGGTATGCGTGCGGGCGGGGGGCGAGCTGGCCAGGGTCACCCCTCCCCTCAGGCGATGCGCTATTCATTCTCCAATTCCGGTCCGGGTGAGGCTGCTTACGCTTGCGGTTCCAAAACATTTTGGGCAACTTTTTCCCTTTTCCTCTGGGAGACACAAGATAAGCCTCCCTTTCCCCATAGAAAGACAAGGCAGGTGTCCTAACTCTCTATGAGAAACAAATTATTTGTGAGAATTATATAATAGTTATGTAAGTGATCAATGAAAAACATGTTTGTGCAGTTCGACCGAGGCACAACAATAATGTGGGTGAATCATGGACGTATTAAAATTTCAGGATGGTCTGTTTGTGTATGGACTAATCAATACATCAGTCACCTCATATGTATGTCTGCTAGGTGAAGTTGAACAGCCACAACTTGTCCAGAATATTAGAGTATTAATTCTATGTTCTGTGGGTGACGTGGCCATCTGAAAGTGCATCTCAATACTCACAAGCACACCTCAACTAGCTAATCAGTGTCTCATTGACTTATTTATTTTTTTTAAAAACAAATTGAATTAATTGAGTGAGCTTGTGGTAAAATTTAATAAACACACGGAATGGCTAAGGTGCCCCTCAGCAGAGGGACTGAAGCAGTGTTCATCTAGCCATCCAACTAGATTTCAGTAAGTTTTTGGAAATCTGAAGAAAGTCTTACTAGTTTCTATTGTGGTACTCTTTACAACAATGCGTTGTGTGTTAACTGATCAAAATGAAACAAATTGTCGTCATATAATGCAGTGTTATTAAATAATGCTTTGTCACACGCCTTGTCACACAACACATATAATAACTTGACAAAATGTAACATTTTCAGTGGTTTGTTTCCCAAAAGCTTAAGTAATTCGTTATCTCATACTCAATATCATTCATTGATTAATGAGTATTTCTCAAAACATTTTGTAACTGAAGTAGTTTATAGCTTCAATCATAAATGAATAATGATCTGACCGACTTGTTATTTTCTATATTGTTCTTTATTTGAACTTGAGCTTGCTATTCTGTTACAGACACAGAATTCACCCACACAACAAATCACACACACACACTCCGCTGCTCTTTTTTTGGCAGTGTGATGATGATGATGATTTATTATTATTATTAGAAGTAGTAGTAATCAAAATAGATTCATATTATAATATAGAATTATAATGTACGCTATAAATGTTACATTTTGTTGAATTGCTACATAATGTGTTGATACATGCGTTTCTACGCTCTTAATTTGCATATATTCTAATGCTAAATTATGTGGTTTGTTCTGAGCAAACGTGCACTTACTACCCAGATAAATATCTTTAAACATTTCTTTTGACTGTCAGACTTGCGTCACTGTTGCATGAAAAAGTCAGCTGGATATGTACACGGAATACCGGTAAAATGTTCAGTAATGACTTTTTGTTATGTATTTGTGAACCAGGGGAGATTTGTACGCTGCGGGTCAGTCTCACAAAAGGCGCCTTTCGGGTACCAGCTGTGTAGTAGCCGTGAATCCGCTCACCAGCTCGCTGTGCAAAGGCATCTGTTTCAGATGTGTTCGTCTTGGCAGCCTTGTCACCCTGCTGCTTATTGACTGATTATCCGTTTAGGGTGTCTGTAAAAGTCCTGCCTTGAATAAGGAGCAGGCTGGCTTGTAGGGTGCGGTCAGGGGGAGTCGCTTTTGCGCTGAATTTAATCAGAAATGACATCTGAAACTGATCTGTTTGTCTCCGTTCCGCATGAAACCTACAGATCGTGGATCCTGCCACACACATCTTCCCAGAATGTGTTAATTCAGCCGGGTGGTGTTTAATTTGTCCCACCTGTTTGCAACTTCATAAAACAGCAACTGGGCTGACAATTAAGACAAACAAAAATGTGTAATTGGCCTTTCACGGTAGCGTAATTCCAAATGTGGTAAAGATGATTACCCCCTCCCCCCCCCCAAAAAAAAAAAAAAATCCTTCTTTATTACGTTTTTCTGTGGCTCATCAGTTGAAAGTTGTTTTATTGCACTTCCTGTTTGTACAATAAGCTAGTATTTCCCAAAGAATTTGTTTAAAAAGGAAAACATTGCGTCTGTCTATCAGGTACTTCAGGAAAATGTTGTGTGTGAGTGTAATTAGAAGCAGCAGCTATTATGGCTCCAAACTAATTTACTGTAATTCTGTTGGTGTTTAACAGAAGCTTTTTATTGTGTTCCCATGACTACTGTGACTACTGTACATTTCAGGAGTTTTATGGTCGATGAAGGAGGGTCGACCTGGCCCGTGTTTCTAGACATACCTGGGGATCTTGATGGGACCCCCTGAACATCGGTCACCTTTTCCATCCAGAGGAATCTGGGCGCGTTGGCCACTGCTACTGCCGTGCGTTCCTGTGTTTTTTTTTTTTTCCACAATTTTGGAAAACATCTGCCTTGCATATCTCATTTCCACAAATCACACAGACTCTGGCGTGCTTTCAAGCAGCATTTGCAGAAATGACTGTCCTGGGGTGGCCCTTCATACTAAACCGAGCGCCTGGAATGTCGGAGGCTCTGACCTGGCTCTGGAAGTCCTGGGGGTGACGGTGGTCGTGGGCTCGGGATGGCTATGGATGGAAAAAGTTGATGACGGTGCCCGAGATCCGATAGCTGGGAAGAGTTTTTGGAACAGCGTTCCCTGAAGTTAAAGGCTTTTCTGTGATTGGTTCCTGCCTCAGTTGCCCCCGCCCCATTTTCAAACTGACCTTGGCTGGCCCATTATTCTTGGCCAAGGAGTTTTTTTGTTTTCTTGGAAAAGAGCAACGGAACAAACGGAACACAGGTTCTCATTATGCCTGGCCTGATGAAGATCTTTGTGGAAGGAGCTCTCCCCGTGGGCCTCGGGGCTGTCTGGGTTCAAGCTCTTCCCGCTGGTTGGTTCTTTCAGCGCCAGCCAAGTGCTGTGGATGTTCCTGCTGGAGAGGACTGCATTGCCTTTAGTGCAAGTAGGGGTTCTTCAAGGTGAAATGTTAAACGGTGCCTTTGGAAACCTCTCAGTGTGTGTCCGCGCTCGAGAGAATGCGCCGGTGTAGTTGAAATCGATACCCTGGCATTTGTCTTGGAGCTTGTCTCAAAGTTTTAGACGTTACGGTTTCGGGTCATAGGTCCGGCAGATGGTTCTTGATATTCCGACCCGCCTCCCACCTCCTCGGATCACATTCACTGGTGGCCGCGGCTTCCCCCGGAGCTGTACCTTGAAGACGTTCTCCCTTGCAGATCGGTCCAATAGAATCAAAGGTCTGGGAAATTCCCCAAGAGTTTCCTCTGTTTATCACCCAGGGCCCTGAGAAATATTTGGCTGGACGGAGAACGCCACTGGGGACGGCCTTTAGGAGTTCTGTGACGTCCTGCTCCTAATACCCACTCTGAATTTGATTTACCTCTGATTGCGGGCCAGCTCGTTCTGGTAATTGGCGGCAGATGTTAGCTGAGGATGTACAATCGAGTGAGTGTTTGTGTGTGAGTGATTGAGCATACGGGGAAGTGCTGAGTGAATGGCTAAGCTACACCTTATCCTTCACCTGCACCTTTGCCTTCTCAACCCTTATTTGCTCCCAAACGTAAATCGCTGGCTGGGGCGTGCTCAGTCTGGGTGTTTACTCCGCCTATGGAAGACTAACGTTCCTTAGCCCTCTTACCTCAAACTAGGGTTGATGTGAGGGTCAGTGGGTTAATATGCTATGCCTGTGATCAGGAAGTCACCGGGCTCAAATCCCTGGATCGACAATGTGATTTTACTGTTGCATCCCTGAGCAAGACCCTTAACCCCCAATTGTTCCAGGGACTGGAACTGGAAAGCAGGAACTCTGCTTTCTCAAAAATGTTGCTTTGGATAAAAGTATCTGTAAAATGCAAAAATGTCAAGGGGCTATTGGTCATGGCATTGTCAGGTTGATGTACTGTAGGACTATGGTGTCTTTCCCCAGGAGTGTGCATTAGTCTGCAGTTCTGTCAGTGTTTTTATACTCCTAAAGTTATTCGTTGGCAGTTTATTGAACTCCCGTCCACAGGAGGCTGCGGTAATACTGACATTGGCCGGATGTAATAGGATCCTGCCTCTAGCGCCAACCATATAATGGGATTCGGCACCCCAAGGCTTGTTCAGCCATGCCAGCCAGTTCTGATTTTTTTTAAACTTCCGGCTTAGGGTAGTTACCTGCTGAAATATAATTTGGGGAGAGGTCACTGCTCCTGACCCTGCTCCTGCTTATACCCTTGCTCATGCTCCTCCTCTTCCTCTCATCATGCTCATCCTCTTGTTCTTCCTCATCCTTCTTCTCCTGCTCCTGTTTGTGTTTGTGCTCCTTCTTCTCCTCTTGCTCATCCACTTCCTCCTGTCCTCCTCCCTGCTCTTCTGCTAGCTCATGCTCTCCCCCCACTTGCCGCACATGGCTACAGGATGTGGAGGGCGTCCCAAGCATGGAAGGAGGTCCCCCCGAGTTGGACAGTGATGATGCGCAATTTTCCGCAAGCATGCTAACGAGTAGCCGGACACGTCCACCGTTCTCTCATTGGCTGGCGGTTCACGTGTGGTTTGAGTTCTGGTGGTGATTGGGAGGCGGCATTGCAAGCTCAGGTTTTACAAAGCCCTCAGTCATCGCCTCAGCCTTGCTGTCTTAAACCCCCCGCTTCCGCCTTGGACATCTGGTAATGTTTAATAGGAAGAGCGCTCACTTGGTATGAAGAGGGCCAGGACGCTGGTGAAAAGGCTTACAGAACCGAGATGGCCAGCTCTTCCTTTTCGAGAAACCTGTATTACTTTCATTGTAGCTAGCAGGGTTTCTGGTTCATACGATCGTTGGCCGGTCGTAGTGAGGCTGACGAACTCTTGCTTCTTTTCAGGCACATCTCCAGAACATCCCCCTGCCCTACCTGAAGAGCATCGAGGATGCCTATAAGAAGACCTTCCTCCCTCAGATCAGGTGAGCTGTTGGCCCCGGGGTATTGATGAAGGCCCAAAGGTTGAGTGGCCTTAAGTCTGTCCCCTGGTGCCGGAGAAGGGGAAAGTCATTCCTGTGCGTCCTCATCTCTCTCCATGGTGGTGATGACGGCTGCCTGGTTACACAGAGCCCTCCTTTCACATATGCCAGGCAGACTCTGATCGATGAGTTATTTTATTGCCTCATTCCTGCTCTTGCCCCCCAAACCAAAACAGGGGGGAAAAAAAAGCAATCCTGGAAGAATAAAGGGAGAGGCTCCCATGCTGGCCCTGGCCGTTCGATTTGTGGCCGAGATGAGTGGCTGCGGAATGTGTAATTGCGTTGAAAATCAGGCCTGTTGATGTAGGGCAGATATGAAGCAGGAGTGACGTACAGGCGGTGTAAGAACATGAGGAATGTTCCTTTTAATATCTCCCGATTCATTCCATCTGCATGCTCAGAAGAAGCCCTCAGGACAATTTTATGGCCCGTTTTCGAGGGCAGGCCTGCAGCGTGTACGTCAACACCTTCCCGCTAGCGGGAGTTCTGCGTTCAGAGCCGCTGACAGCCGGGCCTTCGGGCAGTGGCGTGTGCACAGGTGGCCGACGTCTCTGACACGAAACCCTCCTCCTCTTCCAGCACGACCTCGGAGGTGCTGGCGTACGATACGGCCCAGGCGCAGGACATCGAGAAGGTAAGGAGGGCTGCCTCAGCTACGGTGTCCCAGCTGCGGGACGCGTTTGGGGGGAGATGGCCCTGGGCACGAGGTTGGAACGACCAACATAAGGATAGCAGTGCGCCATCGTCATTTGTGGCTGTCCCTCGAAGCCCTGTTTGTACTTTAAATGAGCCGCGGTCCTTCAATCACAGGTATTCAGAAGGTGCTTTGAGACCTTAATCATATTAATTAGGTTAGGGTTTTACGGAATGCAAGCCTATTCGTGCTGCGACTCTCTTTGATGCGGTTTTGGAAAATTGTTAGCTGCATGAGACCAGTATTGTGAAAGATCCCAGGGAAAAAAAAAAAAAAAATGTCTTGGGAAACATCTGAGAGCTGGGGAGGGCAGCGTTCCATTGGTAAAATCATGTTTTTCAGGACGCACAGCACCCCCCCCCAGTACCTCCCCTCACACCAATTTATAATGGCATCCATGGATCCAGATAATTCAATCTGCAACTTGCATCTCTTTGATATTTTGCACTATTACCCACAGTTGTGTCATTTCTGGTCTCATACTTTGTCTGTTGGTGTCTGCTTCTCCCTGCATGTTATAGGTGCTCTCCTGCTGGCTGCAGTATTGCTAAATGACACTTTGCTGACCTGTGCCTAGTGACAGTAACAATTCTTACTCTTATTTCTCCTTTCTCGTGCCTGAGGGCGGTAACCACTAACCCTGCTGGGCCCCAGTTCCTCTCAGTAACTCCGTTGCCCCTTCATACAGTCCAAAGCCTCTAAACACCGACGCCTTTGTCATTCTTGACTGGTTTGCTTGACCTCTCTGTACAATAGGGTGGATTTGATTAGGGATCCATAGGCCTGCCATTTAAGATATTTTTATTTTATTTGTTCTTTTGGCGACGGTGTGTGGCTCGGTGGTTTAGAACACTGCCTATGATCAGTAGGTTGCTGGTTCAAATCCCAGGATCGGCAGACTGGTTTTACCATTTGGTCTTTGAGCAAGGTCCTTAACCCCCAGTTGCTCTGGTGATTGACTGATCCTGGTTTCTCGAAAAACAAAAGCATGTGACGTTGGATAAAAGTGTCTGCTAAGCGAATAACAAATAAGTTTTCCTCCCCCGTGCTGTTGATGTGTGTGTGTGTGTGGGTTCTTTGTGCTGGATAAAGTTTTTTTGGCTACCTAGAAGCCTGAATGAGTTGGTAAGCATGGAGGAATTTGCCCGAGCCTGTTAACAGCTGTGGGGGGTTGCTGTCCCCTCCCGCTGTCATCTGGTAATTGGCTTGTCTTTCGCTGTTCTCTCTGGCATGCCCATTGTATACATTTCGCTGTTTGTTCACAGGCTACTTTAATTGCTTCTGCGCAAGTGCATGCTGTTGTGATGACTTCCTTATTATCTGCCCTTTTCCCTCAGAGGAAAATTCAAGTCATATGCAATAAATCGGAGCGAATGATCTGTTTTTCAAGACAGATAAAATAACCTGTGATGTACTCGCTGACTTGCTGCTTCGGTTTCATGACACTGGAGTATCTTCGTTGTGGTTTTGGGTTTCGAATGAGGCCTGTCTCGGTTTGGACTCGAGACGTCAGGCTGGGTGTGTAGGATGGGGGCCTGTCCAGACCTCTGTGCCTTGGTGGCTCTGTCCTAATTGGGGGGCCTCAGAAGAGGCCCTTTCCTAACAAACCCGCTGGGACCTGAGGGTGCAGGCCGGCCGCAAAGCAATAACAGGCCTTCCTTATTTCTCTTGAGGACACTCTTGACCCCATCCTCTCATGCTCTGGCCACAGCCCCACTAATCTGTAGCTGAATGGTTTTCTGCTGTGTAAATGGGAATAACTGGGCAGCACCCAGCACCACCCCCCGAGGCCCTCAGCCCACTCCCTGGGTTATCAGAACCATGGGTTCAGACAACAAGGAGAGCTCCAGACCTACAGGGAAAATGGACTAATTTGGTGTAGCTGGGTTCAGCCAAGGTAGAGATGAGCTGCTCAGCAGCTGTTTGCTTTGAGTGTGATCATTGTTCCAGAATGTTCCGTGCCCCTCTCTCCACAGGTGGCTGAGGACATAGAGTACCTGAAGTTTGACAAGGGACCGTGGTTGGAGCAGGATGACGTCACCTTCCATTATATGCGGATGCTGTGAGTGGCCTTTCACAGACCGGCCTCGAACCCGAGCCTCTTCTTTCTTCCCAACACTGTGGCATTGTCAGTAACAGCTGCTAGTGATTTTTATTTTTATCCCCCCCCCCCATCCAAAGCAGTGTCTCTCCTGGTTGGGGGTGATGGCTGACGGTGAGCTGAAGCGACATGCTGGGCTCAGACAGACTGTCACTGCGTTTGGCACCAGCTCTCGTTCCAGAACCCATGCTTTCCTCCAACCTTAACCCTTCTCCCTCTGCTCGGTCCATGAGTTAGATTATAAGAAGTAATTTCAGGAGGGATGGGTTATTTTTTAAAATTCTCCACCACCTGTTCTTTCCCTTTCGCAAGTGAGACCCACTGGGCCGTGGTTAGACGCGTGATGTATTACCTGGAGAATGTGGGGTCCACACAATGGGCTTTCCTAATTGGCTGGCTCTTCGCAGTTCCCCTCTGGTGGGCTTTCTTAATTGGCTGGCTCTTCTCCCTTACTCCTTGATGGGCTTTTCTAATTTCAGTTTTTTTTCGACTCACTTTTATTTGTATAGAGTGTTTTCACAACATTATATTGTTTCAAAGCACTTTACAGCATCCCTTCCCAAAGCCCCCCGTGAGCAGCCAGAGGAGACAGTCGCAAAGAAAAACTCCCTAGAAGGAAGGAACCTATTCTCAAAGGGGGAGCCCATCCTACAGGGGCTGGCAGAGGAAGTTAGATGTGCAAGATGGCGACGTCCCAATTCACACTGTCCCAATTTTAACATTCGAGTCTCAAAGTGGGGGGGCAGGCAGGTGATGGCAGACAGGTGCAGAGGGCGGATGAACAGTGGCACAGCAGCAGGGCATAGAAGGAAGACTTCACGATTAGCTGGCTCTTTCTCTTGTGCCCCTGAGTCACCAGGGAGTGAGAGCCAGGTGTTAAAGTCCCGAGTGGAACGTCTCGGATCTGCTTAACGTGGGAGTTGCTTTTCGTGGGAGGTACCATGTCTCCCGTTAGACTTTAACTAGCCACTTGCTCGTTTTTAAACGTGTTTTCCTGAAACGTGACGCAGACCATGATCTCCCCATGTTATCAGACCTCCTGCTGCTGCTCCAATCGCCTCCTACAGTCCAGTAATATATCATTTGGGGAATTGGTGTCCCTGTATTGCCTGTGGTGTGTGTGAGCGCGTACACAGCCCATCAACCCAGTAGACGACATAGGTGGCCACCTAGGATGGACTTTCTCAGGGAGATGCTGGCGGTGAAGCTTGCATGGGGCATCCCATGGATTTTGACTGGCACTGTCTGTGTGTGTGTGTCTGTCTGTGTGTGTGTGTGTGTGTGTGTGTGTGTGTGTGTGTGTCTGTGTGTGTGTGTGTGTGTGTGTCTCCTGTGATGGACTAATTTCCTTCCCCAGGTGAACTCCAGCCCCCTCTTACCATGACCTGGATGGATGGACGGATGGATGGAATTCAGTTGTATCTCCCCAGCCTGTTCACCAGCTGGCTATTTTCCTCCTTTCCCAGGGTTGAAGACAAGCAGAGAGTGGCCAATCTAACCTGCATCGCCAACTTCCTGCCCGAGGTCACCATTGGGGCGCATGAGAATGATGCATCCTACTACGCCTATCAGTCGGTATGGCTGGGAAAGGATGGGGGCGGGCTCAGAGGGGAGGCCATGTGACGGTGCTGGGTCTGTTGGTTCTGAGCAGGAATGTCCTGAATTTGCTGCGGTTCGAGTGAAGTAAAGGCTGGAGGATTAGGCCCCTTATTCACTCATCCTTTGTGCTTTCTACTCGGGCACGACCGAGACGCCTCAGACAAAACCTTAGCACCTGCATAGCTTTAGATCTGCAGAGGACCCCAGAAACAGCTCTTTGGACGCCACTTATGATTCTGAGGCTCTCCGTTACTCAGAAATCGGCGCAGGATGCGTGGGGAAGTGTGCAGTCTAAGGATTGATGAGCTCTAGGAAACTTGGAGGGCGATCCAAAACTTTTCATTTGGCTCCTGTATGCAAACACCATTGAAGTCCAAGAATTCCTGCAGCAATAAGGCCTTCTCACGTACTGTAAGCCGGGTAACTCCTGTGCCGCTCCCTGGCAATGGCGGGAAGGTGTCTTCCCTGCCCGTCCGACATGCACGCTTGCATTAGAGGTTGCCGGCGCATGTTTTCTCGTAGCTAATGTCTTTTTAATGACCCCATTAGGGAGGTAAGACCACAGTCGACTCCTGATGCTCTTTCTCTTTCCCAGTTAGTCTCTGTTTGCGCGGCAGCTAAACACACAGGGTTTTTGCCTGTATAATTTCTGTCGGGGAGGCTGCTCACTACTGCCCCTGGGGGCGGGGCTCTTGGGTTTGGACACTGTGTCCGTGATCGGAATGTCACCAGTTCAAATCCCAAGTATTTTCACCATTGGGCCCTTGAGCAAGGCCCTTAACACCTTCATCGCTCCAGGGAGGGTGTGACCCTGCCATCTCATCTGTACCTCACTGTGGATAAAAGTGTCTGCTAAATAAAAAATAAAATGTAAAAAATAATTGCCATCCCTCCCCTTCCCACACTGGCTTATCAAAAATCCATTATTGGAGCGACAGGGAAGTTAAAGTAGTTTGCTTCTGCGAGCCCCCCCACGCCGCACGACGTTTGACAGAACGCAGACGAAGATCTATGTTTCATTTGGCTGGATGAGAAATCCCAGTGCCGCCTCGCAGCCCCAGGTCCAGCCTCTTTCTGACTGTCAAAATCTGGACGTTGGCAGGGTGGCCTAAACAAGCCCTTGAAGGGTGTGGGGTGTGGTGGCCACAGGGGCTGTTTTTCCAAACGCTGAGCTCATTTTTTATAAAAGGCGTTTCCTTGGCCTGTTTCTGAACTCACAGTGGACCGGGGCGAAAGCTCCATTCGGACCGCGGCGAGAATCCGTGTGATTTGACCCTGTGACCTTCGTCTGAAATGGGCCTGTGAGAGAGCCGCAGCGGAGAGCTTTAAAGGTGGCGGGGTTCGGGCAAAGCGGCTGCTCTTTCTGCCCGTCCAGCTGTTTCGAGCCCCTTTTTCTCCCGTATCTGATTTGTGGCTTAAAGGACTGCAGAGCGGAGCCATGAGTTAGATCGGTCGGCCGACGCGGTAGCGTGGACGTGAGGCAGCCCCTGCTTTGATGCCAGAGTTTCGTGGGTGAAAAGCCACCCCCTTCACCGCTTTTCGTCCTGCTTCGCCCCTACATCCTAAAATGCTCCTCTTGGGGGGGGTCTCTGCCTCTCCCTGCCATTCCGAACGAGAAGCAGAGGGCCGGGGCGAGTCTTTGGTGTCGACTGTAAGCGTAAATCCCGCCGGCCACGATTCGGGACGTCTGAGGACAGGCCGTGCTGGCAGAAGGAGGCTGCCTATTTACACGCACACGCACACTCACGATACCCATGCACAAGCTACCTGCAGGCAAAGGAAGTCACAGCGGCAGTAAATAAATCACACACAGCGTTACTAATAGTAATTAATGAATATTTGACAAAGTAAAAAAGTAGCGAAGCACTTCAGCAGGCAGGTTTCCGCCAATATTGGATTGAATGTCTGTCGAGGGTTTTATATTAGCTAACACACTTTCAGACGTTAATGATCCTTTAATGATCTAAGAGTGCGTGACTCCCGAGGAGAGACTCCCCTGGGTCCCAGTGCTGATAGGTCAGGGGGGGTTACATTACCCCCGCACGACCCTGTCCCTTTGCACGCTACCCGCTCTGAATCGGTCCCAGCCGGTGGCGGGGGGAATCGATCACCGGGGTGGGTGGTCCACAGACTTACGGGAAAACTCTTGGACGGTCCGTTTGGGCCGCTGCTTGGCAGCGACTCCGGGCCCCTTTTTTTGGCCCATCAGCCGCGGAGACGCGTGAACCGCGCTAACGAAACCCCCGACGGTCCGCCAGCGGGGCCTGTTTGCCGCCACGAGGGCGCGGAGCCTGTCCAGAACTCCCATATTTATAGAAAGCGAGGATGAGAACGCGGGACGGGCAGCTATTCAGGGAATCTGGTTTCCCGTCAGGAGCTTTCGGCTGGGAATTGCGGGCGGCGCAAACCTGAAGCAGATTTTGCTGTCATCGCCGTACATGTTTTGCCAGAGCTAAATGACAACATCCGCGCTTGTTTTCCTCGTCTGCGTCTGTCCTTGCGTGAGACCGCCGCTGCCTGCCCCCCCCTCAGCTCCCCCTTTTCCTCCTTTCAGTTGTTTTTTTTTTTTTGTTGTTGTTTTGCTCTTTTATGTGAATACAAAGTGTTTTATTTAGTAGCAGTGCAGATCCCTGTGACCCCCGGAGG
>JAODLC010000038.1:5681489-5700250 GCA_026781145.1 Hippopotamyrus pictus | reverse complement strand
GTCGATCATCGAACTGTGGCCTAGGGTGTCCTGGTGCCAAGTGCACATATGAACATGGGGGGACTTATTTGAACTAGGCAGTTGGAGTGCAGTTAACGAAAATGAAGCAGAAGAAGGGAGAAAGTAAGTTGTTTCTGCAAGTGGAAATTCCTGAGCGAGACGGGCACTGGTTGTGGAGAGAGCCACAAACGAGTTTCGGGTCAGGTATCAGGGTTTGGGTTTCGTTTGTGGTGCCAAGAGCGGCAAACTTGGTCTTGGGCGTGATTGTAAACAAGTCAGGAATGAACATGCTCTTCACCTGGCTTTGCCCCGCCCCAGCACTTCCGTGGCCAATCTCCTGCCTCCTGCTGTTTTGCATATGCTGATGAGCTGGGTGACTGTTTAAACACATTCAGAGCCTTTCGACAAATGGCGTCGTGTCCCAGTCTCCCCTGCAAATCGGATGATGGATCGCCACAGTCCTCGAATCAGTCTGGCCCCTCTGTCGTTCTTTGGCAGTGCTGCCTTGTGCCGCTTTAAGGAAATCCCTCCGACAGATGGTCCTACCATGTTTAAATACAGCTAGGATCAAACTCTGACGCCTGCAGACACTTAGGGAGTAAGAGTGATCGAGCATCCTGTTCTAGCTCGGCCCCGTGACCCCAAGCTGGGCCCAGCTCCGTTCAGTCATGTTCTGGTCCATAAGCATCCTGACGCTTATGAGTGACCCATATTATCTCCATGACTCTTCTCACTCTTTCTCTCCCCTCACCCCCCCCCCGCTCTCCCAAGCTCCCAGGAAAGAAGTATGCCCCAGGGTACAACACAGACGTCGGAGATAAGAACATCTGGCTGAAGTGAAAGTGAAACCACTTTGCGGTCTGCAGCTGGCCGCGGGGGGAGGGTGCGGTTGCTATGCCAATGGCATCCCTCATGCCTGTGATCTAAAAAGCCTGCCAGCTTCTCTGTTCGCTGCTGTGGTGGGGAACTCTGATAAATTTATGTAGAGGGGAAGGTTTCTTTGTCATAAACTAATGTATGTATTAAAAAAACATAAATCAAGGTGCTTGCTATTTGTGGACTTCTTTGACGCTCTGTTCAATTCTTAGATATAACAGGAACTTTCAGAAGATCAAATCATTTTTACTTTGTTGTGAGTGTTGAATAACAAATTGGGATGACTAGGGTTGGTAAGCTCTTTGTTGGGTGATTTAATCAATTACTAACATCTAATAGTCAAAGTAGTTATTTGTAGCATTTCCCTTTGGCTTATACTACATTGGCCTTTGATCAGAAATCTTTAGGGACTTCGAAACACAGTGCTTTGAATCAAAGGTTATCTGTGTCTTTAAGAACTGCGATGAGTTAGATTAAAATAAATGTGAATTCGCTGGTAGGGCTTCCACCTTTGTTCCTGAAATATCTGTCCCAAGTATAGGTAGGTCTTCCACAGCCTCTGCCTTAATGCATTCTGATGGTCCCTTCTGCACAGTGGTGTCCATCCACACGTGTAGTATTCGCCAAACTTAGCTTTTATGGACTGAGCTAATCAGATTTGCCACGGTGCATGAGACAACGTGTGGACATCTTATTGAAGATGAAGTTCCCATATAGGAGTGATTTAAGTGCAATATGGAGGAAGAAGGGGTGTCAGGTTTTGGATGTGTGTCAGTGTGAGGCAGCCGGTTTCTACGTTGTGAAAGCTGACATCTCTTCCCTGTTGCTTGCTGGTTTAACGGCATGGAACACACAAGCTGCCAGTACTCTGCATTCCCTCTGCCTTGCGGGCTGCAGATGCATGCTGGGAGTTTCTCATCGGCTCCCACAACACGAGCCGTCTTCTACCCATGTAGCAACGTCTCGGTGTTGAGTGCTCCTAGAGTTTCCGTTTCTGTCTTGTGGCCTCATGGAAGTTGTCCTTGAGCTGCTCTTGCGGTATGTTTGTGTTTTAGCGCATCGCTAAAGTTATCACCGACTGTCCAGCCCTTGCAAGCTCTCTTTGGGTCATTCATTGTCTGTCTGCTGAAGCCAAGTAATGAGGTTCTTTAAGTGATCCAGGGCCATTTAGGGACCGTGATGATTTTAATTGTGGGGCTTCCTTGCCTTTAGCCTGGTTTTCTGAAATAGCCCTGGAAGAACTAGTCATACATTTCCCTTTATGATGAAGCTACAGATGAAGCCTTTTCATCTGTAGTTTATGACTAACACAAAGAATTAAGAAAGCTGGAGTTTCTGCTCGAAGGCTGGAGCGATTGAGTCCTGGTCTGTGGCTTATTTGCTCAACTGGTTTGTTAAAGTCTTTGGTGAAGTACCTGATTTCTTTTAACCAGGTAGATCTCCATTTACTGTAGACTTCATTAGCATGTCGGTATTGCTTAACCCAAGTTAAACTAGTTTATCCCAGTAAAATTAATTTGCTGTGTACCTTATATAGCCTATTCCTTAATTATCGCTTGTGGAAAAGTCAAGAAAATTTGAATATAGCTTTCCCATTGTCTTGTCAGGGTTCCTGGCTCCTGCATAGCGCCTTTCCTGAGTGTAACTGATGGATTGATCCTCCTCCCCAGTAGAGGCTTATATTATTGCTCATGCATGTTCTCCTGTACCAGAAGGTTCACATAACCGCTTCACAGGTTTTTGGTAACCTGGTCATCTTGAACATGTACAACATGAAATTATGCAACAATTTCTTTGTAATTATGCGCTAAAAAATATGAATTCTTGGTTCTATAATCTCAAGAAGGCTATTTGAATGAGGCATGAAAATGATTATGTGGTTGGCGGAATATAGAATTACAAGCTATGTTTGAAATTAAGTTCATTCACGTTGGACCCAGATCCTATGTAAAACTGATAATTTTAAGACTTGGCATCTGTCAGTCTGAAGGATTCAAAATATATTTCCTAACAATATGAAGTCCACCATTCCACAGATGTGGGGAAGAAAAAAAAAAGTAGTTGTTTATTTGGGAGTGACTCATGGATCCACAAGGTTCTCCTGATTGGGAAAAGTCAACGTCTATTGTCAGAATAAATGAACCGGGGAAGCAGAATCCCTCCTGTCCAGGAAAGTTGACTCAAGTTTGTGAAACAGATTCTGGAACAACATGTTCTGAACAGATCAGTTGTTTGGCTATAATGCAAACGTCATGTTTGAAAAAAGCTGCCATTGAGTAGAAGATCATGCCAACCATTGAGTCTGATGATCCCTGCTATGCCATCTAAGTATTCTGGAGGGAAATCAAAGCTGTCTCCAGCAGCTGAAGTTGAAATAATAGTGCATGCTGAACCAAACAAACAATCTGGATGGAAAAGAATAGATTCAGTCAACAGTCACCTTTCCATAGACCTGCTTTTTGCAAATTTTGAAGATGTAAACTCAAAAAAACATTAATAGAAACACTTATAGCAATAGAATTAAAAAAAAAATCCTCCCACAAAAAGTTTTACTGTTCTCTTGAGGTGGTTTTTGTGGCAAGTCAAAAAACAAGTAATTCACAAAACTGTAAGGGAAACGATTTGAGAAATAGTAGACTGGAGATAAAATGATCATTAGTTCTCTAGGACTACTAACTGGTGTGGAAAGCCTGCTCCTTGTTGAATGAAACATGAATTTTACCCTCCTGGGATGATAAATGGGAAGTATTTTTTGCATGACAACCATAAATGGAAACATCCTATTCATAATTTTACTTTATTGCAAAGCTTGCCAAGAATCTGCGCAATTAATAAATATAATTAAGCCTGATATATATTTTAAAATGCCTTAGTTGAAATCATGTGTTGTCAGAAGAATTTTCCAGTTTTAACTGGTCACACTTTTATTAGGAATACCGTCGACGCTCCTCTATTTACGAACTTTCAACTTACGAACTTTCAGACATACGAACGAAGAGGACTTTAAGTCCAAATTGTGTTCCTTGGGCTCCCGTTTCCTGTCCGCAACACCAATTCTTTTTTTTCGGCGCGCCAATTCTGCCTAGTACGATTTTTGGCCGCTACTCCCGCCGCGCAGCAGCGTAGCGTGCGTACTCCCAGCATTCTAATTCTTTGTACTTGCGTATACCCTTAAAATGATGTTGAATAACGACTCGTGAACATTTCAAGTTACGAACGGCCGTTCGGAACGTATCTCATGCGTAAGTAGAGGAGCGTCTGTAATTTTACGATGGTATGAAGGATTAAATGTTTCAAAGTATCTTTGGTTTTTTCCTTTAAAATTTAGAATGGTAATGTTCAATTTATTAATATGGCCGAAGGGCTGAATAAATAGAATAGTAGCTATTTAGTTTTATTTACAAAATTAATTAGACCAAGTACATTATAAGTAAATTATTATTTTTAAAATTTATTTTTGATTCTAATTAAAAGTGAATGCTTAAATATCACATTATTACTCCTTGATTTGAACATTGTGAATATTACATTATCTGAAATTATATATGAATCCTAATTAATTATGAGCTCAGCTTGAGTGAAAATGGCAAGCACCGGCTTCGGGCCTGATGCTGCAAGGACCTGAAGAGTCGTTCCTGTTGGACAATGTGACAGATTACTCAACTGAAATATAATGTCGATTTGATAGCTGCTCATTTGACCTGGAGTATATTTTTATGCAATGGACAAGTGGAGTTTTATTTACTTTTAGCTCATGCTAAAGGCAAATATTTCATTTAGGTGTGTTAAATTATAAAATTGTATGGGGTACCCTCTTTTATAGTTAAACAGTTTACAAAGTCTCATTTTCATAAAATCCTGACATTGAATTTAGCCATCAGTCAGGTTTGCTTGAACAGAATTGTCTGTTTGTATTTGGGTTTCTTAAATTTATTTATTGGGCAATGTTAGCTTTCACCACAGGGAGGCACCCTTAACACACGTCTCATTCAGCTAAACACTAATAATTATGGATTTTTCCAGTGCTCTATACATGTAAGCCTTTTCAGCCACAAGAGGGAAGTATTGCATTATCATACAAACCAAAATTCCACTTTATGCTTTATGCTGACCTTTTGTACTTCAAGAGTTTAAGTTTTTGAAATCCCTGGTGTGTAAAATCTCCTTGAAGTTATGGTGTCGTAGATTTTGAAAGGTTTATTACAAGAGCTTCCATGATAAATACAAGCATGTGTAAACTGTGTATAAGCGTGAATATAGCTTTTCTGGTTTCTTGTAAAAACACACTTATTTGTGTCTCTGCAGAAAATAAGGCTGCTGTAGTACTTTGCTACTTTAATACCTTGACTTGGCTTAATGACGCTTTTTTTTTTTTTTTGCATCAGTCTTTGCGTCTGTCTGCTGTTGCTCGTCTCTGGCTCCGAAGATTCGGTCTCACTGGTGGAAATGAGCCCCGTCAATACAGGCTATTCAGTCTGCCAGCAGGTAGCCTGGTCAACAGGAAGTAACACAGGGAGCCGCTGTCAGGGCTGGATTGATTGGGACAGCTTAGGGAGCGACAGGCGGATCAGGGAGCCGTGGACGTGATGCAGAAGCGCGTCGTCCGAGCGGCAGTGCTCATTTGCGAAGAGGAGGATTGCTTGTCAGGGGGTCGCCGTCTCCCTGATTGACTTCATTGTCAGATACTGTTTTTCTTTAACCGCTTCTTGCAGCGGGAGGATCACCGAGAGCCGCATTCTCCCTCCGTCGTTAATTGCTGCGAAGTTAGCATTAGCCGGTGGAATTCATTGTCACATTGAATGAAAAGTGGCGGCGATGAACCGGTCAAGACAAAGCGGCGGTATCGTCAGCTGCAACCATATAATGTCGGGGACAATTCTTAGCGACATGCGGCAAATAAATTACGCCGCTTTCTCTCCACCTATCCCCCGCACGCTTAAGCCTTTATGGCCTCCATCCTGGTGAAACGCTGCCTTCTAAATCTTCGTCATCCACCTTCTCATCACATCTCCGTTGCCTTACGGAACGAGAAGCTGAATGGGCCGGGAGGAATGAGCGCTTGACCGCGATGGCAGCGGTCTCTGTTCATCTAGGGCCGGGTTGCTGGAGACTAGCCAAAGGCTACCTCCAAAAGTCTAGCATTTACGCTATAATGATCTCCCATAACAGGCCCATATTGAGTCCAGCGAAACACAATTGGTGACTGATCTGTATTTGTTTAGTGGGTTTTGTCCCCTTTCCTCGAACCCGTGTGGTCACAGGCAGTTATGTACACAGTAGCTTGATGGCTTATTGCATTTTGATGGCAGTATAGCTTGGTCTTGGTGAAAAGGTTCTTCAGTCGTATTACAGAGGAGCCATGACACTTAAATGGGCCTTTCCTCAGCTTGTTGTGCGATAAAGCAGTGCCACTTGGTGCTGCTTCTTTTCGCATATTTGTATTTTCGTAATTCTTTTGTTTGCTCTCAGCTGCCATGAACGTTACCACCTTCTGGGCTGAGCTGATATCTCGTACTTTCTGCTTCTGCGGTCTGATCGCAAACTACTATTGTGCAGGATAAGCGTCTGCTGCTCTGAGATGTTACGGCATACCGCCTTGGATGCATGCTGCATTTGTGCGCACATATATGTGTAAGCATAATGCCTTTGAACATATAAACGTTTGCAATAACCCCAAAAGATCAGAGTTGGCAAAATAACAGCATTTTCATGTTTTCCCAGTTTTGAGGCTTTTTCAGGATTTTTACAGATCATTGTTAAGGCCGGCGTAATTAAACTATTCTTCTACACCAGTGCTGGCTGCCTCCGCAAAACAAGGGCTTTTGGTAAGTCAGAGTGTAGGTCATCGTCTCCAGTGTAATGAACATGGCGTTCTCGCTCAAGAACGAGGTTGTAGGGTCCAAGGGCCAATAGGATTGCAGAGGAATGCTGACAGCTGGGTGCAATGGGATCATCCTGACCTGGCATGAATCCCGCCCCCGTTGGCGAGCGCCAGACCCCTGAACTCCGACCTCCTCGGCCCACTCATACCGCCACGCAATTCCCAGCGTTTCCCTTTGACCCCAGACGTCGACCCCACATCCGCCGCTTTAATGACACGCGGAGAGAGAGCGGCTGCCTCTGGCCGATCCCTCGCACCTGCAAATGGGGTGAGATGGTTGGGGCACTGAAATTCTAAAAGTCTTTGTGCCAATTTGCAGAGGAGCCCTGGCAGTAAATGGAAAGAGTGATGCGTTCGCGGTTACATACCGAAGCACTTATTTCTGCCGCTTGAAGTCGGGAATCACTTTTTATATTTCGGAAGGGAGTTCCATGAGGTAACGTTTCAGACGAACATTGGAAGGTTTAGCTGGCTATGGGCCTCCCAAAGCAGGGAATTCGCTCTGGTTAACACGTACCACAGATCAATCCACTGGGCTGCGACCCCACCGCCTCCTCCCAGCTCCGAGGGCTACCACTGCCAACTACCACTAAGCGAGCTTTCATGAGCCGCCTCCAGACTCGTGGCATCCAGGGCCATTTCGGCGGGATTCCTTGGCCCTCCTCACTGCCAGGCTGTGCTCTCCCATCTGCCGTAGCCTCAGGCGTCCCTCGTCGCTGGCACGCCACAGCTGGGGACGCCAGGTCCTGATGGCACCGGTCACCTTGGCAACTCCGGCTGATGGATGTCAGAAGAGCACCCTACCCAGTGCTGAAGTGACGCGGCGTCGCTATTTTGAACGCGCAGGAAGATCGGCACCGGGGAGACACGGCGAGGGGGTTATTTGGCTGTCGACTCGCAGTGAAAAGCGGCCCATCCCCTGCCGGCCCAGCGAGCCGCCCCCGATACGCACAGCTGCTGAAATCCCGGGGAGGGGGGCGGCGGTGGTGAAGGCCTCAAACTTCCAGGCAGGAAGGAAGATAACATCTGTAAAGGGGTGCGGGTTGGGGTCCTGGAACAGAAGCGGGAGCACAGTTCTCTGAGTGAGTCTCTAACGAGATGCGACTGAGGGCTGGGAACTGCGAACTGGCAAGACGGAGCTTCACCGGCAGCCAGAGAACTTTCCAGCAGAAAGGAGATACTTAATGACTAGTTTGACAATGATGGTATTCTAACTAGTCGCCTTCCAGGTGACGGTAGAGGGAGGTGAACTAGAAATGGGACCCCGTCAAAGTACTCCAGCCTTTTTCTTTCCAGCAGAATATCTAGTCTGCTCCGCTAAACATTGTACTGCAGACAAATGCCCAGCGTCGTTGGGTGACGTTCAGCTCTGGAGGCTTCTTTAATCGGCGGGAAAGTCGCGTGACTTCAGCCAGCAGCGGTGGCTTAATCTTAAATATGTTGTTTGTGATTTCTGCCAACCTGTATCTTTTCCTTTGTTGTTTTTATTAGCCTTAACAGAAATTATACGTTTCTTTACATATGTAAAAAAGATATAGGAGTGGGCACTGACTTTGGGGATTTTGCGAGAAATCCCGTTAATTTGTTCCACGGCTATAATTAAAGCCCCCACCTTCATAAATTACCATTTCATTAGGATACGCAGGAAAAGCAGACTTAAATATTCATATATTCCCTTCCTTGCACTCGAGCCCCTTCTGATTAGATTTTAATGGCATTACTTTGTCTTAAACAAATGAGAAGCAGCCGCTTAAAAGCCTATTTGTTTAGTTGATAATTACCACACCTCAAAGTCAGATATCTCAAATGAATCGGCACATGGTGAGATGGAAAGGGCCACGGCTGACCTCTCCAGAAACATTCCTAGCACCCCACGGCAGAGCTGCATTGCAGGATTTAGATATCCGGACCACGTCAGAAACCACGTCACATGCCTGATTTTCCAGTGTTTTGTTTATGTTTTATTGACATATGAATGCCACATTAAACAATATACCTGTTGCTTCAGCTAACAAACGACAGATGGTTCCTGGAATCTTGCAGTGATGCAGATCCTGCCAGTTTGCCGGCAGATAAGACGTGTTTTTAGGGTGTGTGCTCTGCGTTGGATGGGGTGTTCGGGTGCCTAGGCTTAGAAGATAAAAATGACACTGGGAAGCAGGAGGATCACTGTGAAAACAGGGAGGGGGGCGGCATGGTCCAGGGAGAGGAACGTCCTGTCCCACCTAGCAAGCAGGAGAAAGAGCAACAAACAAATTTCACAGCTCAGCTTTCCATTCCAACAAGAGAATTACAGCATCCCTGAAAGGAAAAAAAAATATCAGCCTCTAGCTTGAGGTATGTTTCTCCTTGAAATGAAAGGAAGCTTTATTTGCCATTCATACGAGAACAGGTACATTCAAATGTCTTTTTTTTTCCCTCCATACATCCCATCTTGCTCTCATTCTTTCAGACACACATATATAGAGGTGTGGGTGAATCTCTGAGTGTAAGGTCAGTCAGCCATCCATCCAGCAACCCTGGACCATTTCAGGGGTGGGGGGGGGGGAGAACCTGGCCAAAGGGCCCAATGGAGGTGTGACTGCTTCAGGCACAGGATTCAAACCGGCGACGTCCTGATCGCAGGCACAGAGCCGTTACACTGCCTCATTTCATCTCCCTCTCATCTACCCTCCCCACCATTAAAGCCAAGGTGTGACCTGATTGACTCGTAAAGCGTGTGAATTTGCGGACGGACCTTCCCACCCGCCTCCAAGATCATAATGGACTTCCTTATTACGAAAAGTCATTTCTAGCTGAGTGAATTGGCTCCCTTGTTCTGCCGCTTTTCAATTTAGTCACAGTTCTCCGGGTGCGAACACGCTGCATAATGGCCTGTGATTCGTCGTATTTCAGGATCTGACACAAAAGAGAAACGGTGCCAATTAATGCTGGGGGACTGGGACGGCATGCGGGATGAGAGCGGGGGCTTCCTCTGTGGCCGTAAAATAAACTCCCGTTCGCAGGGAGTCGTGCTCGAAAAGCTAAGTGTGTCCTACATTAAGCTCGGTTCTACCTGACGTCACTGCCGATTTCTCCAGTCTGTCGTTAATTTGATTTTTATCCCTAGGAACAACAACAGGCCAGCACCTTCATATATTACCAGTGTTGGGCATTTCAGGTCCAGAAGCTACAAATCCAGACCAAGATTTTGTTTCTACCAACCTAGTTGAGCATAAAGAGTCACAGTCACAGAGTACTCAGCTGGTTGGTAGAAACAAAATCCTGGTCTGGATTTGTAGCTTCTGGAACTGAAATGCCCAACACTGTATATTGCCGTACCAGAACCTCTACCAGCTTCAGCGTCTACTGTGCGATAACTTCCCCAAGCGTGCTTGATCAGGAATAGTACGCCCCTCCCCCACCCTAATCAATTCAGGAGTAATATTCAAGTTTTTGTTGTTCTTGGCGGTAGTGGATTCGCAGGATGTCCTTTGAGGAGTCGTGCTTGGCAGGCACTGTGGCTCCCTGCTACCGAGACAGGAAGTGACTCGCAGGAAGTTGCCGTATATAAATCACGCAGCTGTGTGTGGCCACCGAGATAAACTCCCTCCCGCCCCTCCCGTACAGAGCGAATCCATGAACCAGTCGTCCCACCGTTGCGGTGTGGCGGACACAGGGAGGTCGCCTAGCAACCCAGCGGTGTTGAATCAGCGCCTATGGCTGAGTCGGGAATGTTGGCGTACTCACCTCCTGGTTTCCCCCCACCAAGAACGCTGGGTTCCCTCTTTCCAGTCATTGTCACCCTCCAGCATGTGCTAATGAGGTCATTATTTGAGGGAGGTGCTACTGGACTGATCCCGCCGTGTTACAGACTCGGTACAGGCTGCTATTCTGGGGACTGTTTCTATCCCCTAATGCCTCCCTTCTCATCTCCTAACAATATTTACCACATGAAATTTTCCCTTTCATCTTCAGTGAGGCAGGAGATACGCTTGTTGGGGTATGCCAATCCCTCAAAGGGCACACGCTCTCGCTGACAGTCAGGCAGTGTATGAAAACCCACCAACCACTGTGAGAACAGAGACGGGATTCAAACTCTCAACACTGGAGAGGTGGGACTTTGCTGCTACCTACTGGGCCACCATGAGCGCTTGCAGTTTATGTCAAAGCCAGTTTTTTGTAGTTGATACAGAGATTTATGGGAAAACTTGGGGAAACTCTATCACACTGTATCATACAGGGAAGACTCCGTTCACCCAGACAGACACTAGATTTAATTTGGGGGCTCCCTTTTCCCTGGGGACTTATGTCTCATTAAACAATGTCTCAGGTGCTGTGTCATTGGGATTAGAAAATAAAATATGGTAAGTGCAACCTTAAGCGTCTAGGTCTGGTCTGGGCATTTATTTTCAATGGAGAACCAAACCCCACTTTCGCTGTTTCTGCTAGGGCCTCATGAACGCTACAATATTAGACTTGTTAGATTTATCATATTAATTCAAAGGAAGAAATGTAAACTGAAGTCTGTTGATCTTCATATACTTGAACATAAAACTTTGTGTTTTTTTTCCATTTTAATGCTTGTGTGGGTGAGTAATGTTTGCTCCACGGGCTGGCCAGGTCTGATCTTGAGAGATGGGGGTTTGAGTCAGACCTAGAAGCTCTTCTTTGGGTCTTACTGGGAAATCCAAGACAACACACTGATATAGCCAAGAGGAAATGCTGACTAAGTGGACCAATCAATACAAGCAATTATAGTCACCTGACTGTGCTTCCTGAGACAGACAGTGACACCCCCCTCCCCCCCCAAGAGAGATACTTCCATTTTCTTCAAATGCAGGATGGCTAATCAGTCCCTATTCATTGGCGCACATCACATCAATCACTGGCACCTGACCGATTCCCTTCACCCCTATTGGCCAGAGGCTTCATCGGGTGGCATTTTATTCGACTGTGGCTCCACCCCCACGGCCTCCCCCCAGTTGACTGTAGATGTTGCCGTAGAGCTGTGAGTGGTGGGGGGGAAACCAATCCGTCTGAACCACAAGATAGAATGTGAGACAGTTTTGGCCTCAAAGTTGATGAGCTGTAGTCAGTATGAATACCCTGTAACTCATCAGGTTAGTCTTGCATGGAATATTACGTCAGCGGCACTTGGTGAAATCCCGGGTTTGACTGCCTTTGGCCCTGATGAAAAGTGCTTGTTCGCTGTCTCAACTTCTGTCTCCTCCTTGATGAGGACCATCCTCCCCGCCTCTGGGTTAGCTTTGGGCCCTGTCCGTTCCGCACGACCGAGCCCTTCATCCTTGCTGGCGTGCTTGGTTGTGTCGGTCCTCGGTGGAGGATGGGACTGCCGTGATAATGAGGTTATGATCGTCTCTTGGGATTAGTGCGGTGTTTGCAGGACTCGTCTGGCTGTTGTTTATCCCGTGTGGATGGAAATCTCCATCTGGCTGGTTCACCAGCTTAGAAGTACGGCATTCTGTGAGCCTGATGCTGACACATTTACATTTATAAGCCATGTTCAATTGAGAAAGTAGCGTCAGTCAGACCCTGGAGCGACTGGGGGCTTAAGGGGCCCGAGGACCCAACAGAGAAACTACTTTGCTGGTCGTTGGATTCAAACCAGCAACCTTCCGATTACATGTACGGCATCTGAACGCGCTGTTCCACACATTACCCCTATAGGTTTCTGTATGTGTGTGATGTCATCACCATTATTTTCTTTACATTTCACATGCGTTTTCTGTAAAGGCAGCCTTTCCACTGGGACCCACGACGAGTTGAGACTGGGCTCAAGAGTTCCGGGCTCAAGAGTTCCGTCCTGATGTCCCTTCACTAGCAGTATCATTTATGTGGGTTTGGCAGAATTGCGCTGGTAGTTGTAAAATGGAAGGCAATTTTCACGGGAGATATAATGAAATGAGCGTCTGCTCTAATGAGTACAAAGCAGAAGAATAACACTACGATGTCAGGTGCAATGACAAGCGATATTAGGCTCCCAGTTTTAATTAAAACGAAAATGGCCTGGCAGCCAGCTGAGTAATTACATGCGGGGTGCTGAATTATCTGTTTCGAAGTTTGTCACAACAAACACGCTGGCAGGCTAACTTTAATAGCATCTCACTCTTTCTTCTCACACGGAAATGATTTTGCTTGTATTGTGTCGGAGGCACGGCTGAAGGCTGGAGAGCGCTGTGCGCTGATGTTTCACACGCTTAATAATAAGCGTGTATGTGCACCAATGAGCCAAAACATTATGATCACTCTCATGTGAAGCGAACAGTGTGAAGGATCTCGCAGTCGATCACAGACACAGAGGCCTAAGTTAAGCACCCACTGACCCCCAAAATATACAGTACTGTGCCAAGGTCTTAGGCAGTCAGAGAAAATGACGTTTAAATGATCTTAATGTTGGTGTTTGGTAGTACAGTATTTGCAGCAACCACTGAATACACCCATGTATTTTTTGACTCGCACACCTCGTATGGGTAATCAGTACCTAAATTGAGTTATTGGTATTACCTTAATTAATTGATTAATTGAGTTCATTCAATTCAACAAATACATGAATAGCAGAGGTATTGTGAGGAAGTTGTATTGTGATGATCTTGGTGTCTTTTTTTTTCCCTGTCAGCTAGGTCACGGAGAACGAGCCGTTGGTCACGGGTACGTCTCATATCCCAGGCCTTCTGGGGAAAATGATGTCACTGATCTCTAGTTCCCTTCCTGACGAACTTCATTCGGTGTGGAGCTGAAGCGCTTCCACAATTAAAACTGTAAGAGAAGCTATTTGCTTTGTCAGCGCCTTTCTGCCGTACATCCATATTGCGCTTTTGTTGCTGAGTCAGTTACATTATGGAAAGTGTGGTTTCGGTAAATCTGATGTACATCTAATGGTCTTTTGTGAGGACACGTTCAGTGTAGCAAAGACATTAAAAGACAGCTCCTCCTCTCCTGGGCTGGCCCCTCGCCCCGTATTGACTGTGGGATAGAGATTTATGAGCCCGGATGGCGCCATAATTGGAAGCAAAGAGCCGGTGTTATCTCCAGCAGCACGCCTCAGACACCACCTGCGAAGACCACGGCCGCGAGCCCCAGGAGGCCATGAATGAAGTCTCTGCGTTTGGGGCCGTCTCATTGGCTGTCATGCGGCCAATCAGAAAGTTTGCAACAGGCTGCGTAAGGATGGCAGCTCTGCAGAGATTATAGGCTGGCGGGGCCATTTGCATCAATATTAATACTGCCTAATGGCCCTGGTGTTGAGCTCCGTAACATCGTTTGCAGCAATTAAAGGCTGGAAGTGAATAATGAGAAAAGGGGCTGTTTGAAGTGTATCTTTTTCCTTTTTTTCTTTCAGATTTGGCTCTGACATCTCTGTTACTCTCTGTCAGAAGTGTTGAGTCTTTTTTTATGAACTTCATGATGTGGGGGCACCGATCTGAGTCAGTTTTCCCATGCTTCTTGCATTCCTTATTCCATTGGTTGTGTCATGAGTCGCATTTATCCGCACTGCACCCCCAGGGGGCACTGCAGAACATTGGATGCATATGTTGCTGATATAGTCATTCTGTATGTGTCACACTCGTCCCTGAGCTGGTGGAGTAGATGTACTCGTGAATAGTACGCTCAGAAATGTCTGATGGGTTTACGCTCTGCTTGGATATTGGATACTGCTTGGGAATAAACTAAAAAATAGACAGTGAACTGCTCTAATACAGAATTCTTTTGAGCTGGCAATATGAGGTGTAGTCATTCTGCTCTACATTCTAGTTACCTTGGCAACCTCCACAATTGACAATTGTTTGCACACAATGCATAGTGAAATATCTGAATAATGCTTTTGTGAAAGTGGCATAATAGTATGACTTAGATCTTCTGCCATTGTACAGCCTGTTTAGCAATACTCAGCTTTAAACAGAAATGCTTACCTGACACATACGTTTGTACTGAAGAGCTTCTACCTTTGGTTTGAAAGGTCTGCCTTTAAACTTAAACTGTGACACACTAAACAAAGTCTAAAACAGAAATTAACATAAACGAGCCACGTATGCTGTCGAAAGCCACAGTGTTTTGGTAACAGTTACTAAACCGCCGTTTCCATGTAACATATCAAATGATCCAACCAAAAGACTTTCACCTCATTACTGATTATAGCTATGCATGCATCTGATAACCACTTATCCAGGTTGGGGTAAGGCATCTTGCAGGCAGTATATTGCAGTGGGGGGGGGGGAGGGGGCATAGTCCACATGCACTCATAATCATACTCTACGGGAAACCCATTCGACACTGGGAAAAACACATCGGCTCCACAAACACAGAGGGCAAAAGAAGGAATCAAACGGTGCTACCCAGAGATCCGCCATGGCACCCTAAAGCTGATATCATTTGAAGTGATTGTCTTATCTTTCAACTCCCCCTCTCCACACTGGGCCTAGAGTAACTGCTGGTAATGAAATTAGCCTATAGGATAAATCACGCTAAACCTGACCCTCGTCATAATTTTTAGCTGGGGGACTCCTCGTTTAATCTGTATAGCTCATCAAAGGCGCTGATTAAAGTGTTGTTCAGAAACGTCGACTCAGCACTTACTCTCCGGGCTGTAGAAGGATTAGGGGGTGGGGAAGTTTCTTTGAAAACCTACCAGCTGATTAATTTTTGGTGGGAGTTCACATCAAGAAAAGACAGAGAAAAAGAGAGATATCACCACGCCCTGGCTTCAGGAGAAGCAGAGAGGATGGTTGGATGGACGGATGGATGGATGGATGGATGGATAGATGGATGGGTGGATGGATGGATGGATGGATGGACGATATCACTTGCATCTTATGGCGTGGTATGCCGCTCGCTCCTGCAGTCTTGCCTGTACAGCTTTTGCATGCAGGCCACAGAAAAGAAAACCAGGTATTCTTCTATCAGCTCATTTAAGGAAACAAATGGCAGGGACCAGGCAGACACAGGTACGAGTGTCCCTGGGGGTGGCAGGAGCCCTAATGGCGGCAACACCCCCAACCTGGAAACGCAGAGGGTAAATAGGGCTACGGAGACCATCGGGCTGACTGATGGCATGTAACAGCAAGGGAAGGAAAAAGAGCCCCCCAGGACAGACCAGCTGCTGAGCTGTCGCTGGAGGAGCCCGGGGTGGCTTATGTTAACCCAAAGTCACATGACATCAAACAGGAAGTAGCAGATCTGTAGGGTTGCGGTAATAGGCAGCCAGTCGAGCATGACCGCAGCACACATAAACCCGCAATGGGTTTATAAATCGCTGGGGCCATCGTGACCGGTTTATGTGTGTCGGCGTGTGTCCAGCTACGGCACTGCTGCACCATAACCTCCAGTTCCCTGAATGGTTCTGATATGTTCTATCTGGGCTGTTTTTGCGTCCTTGACAGATTGCACCTTGATGTGTTTATATGTATGTATTATATACACGTCCATGTATTTTCCATATGATTCCCCACAGACGAGTCCATGCAGTTGGACGCAAGGAAGCTGGTAGCTTCTCATTTTCCAGGCCACTAAACATTCCATAAACCGTGTGCCGCTTGGTTCTCTCTGCTCCAAATGTTCACTCCCAAGAGATGCTCATTCTGGCTAAAGGCGTCTGCAGTCACACTAAGCTTGTCTAATTTTCACCTCTGTAGGGATATTAAGAAGGGAACCCGGGCATTTATTCACGTCGATGTCGCTGGAGGAACTTCGGCGCGTTCCTGTATGAAGAATGCACTACAGGCACTGCTGGAGATCTTTTCTCCTGAACTGGGAATGCGGCTGCGGGGGAAATAACTCCAGCAATGCTTTATTAGCTACCATCCAAACTCTTCGACGGTGCACGAACGTGATATCGCTTCTGCGTAAATTGCCCAGTAAGGTATAATGCTATTGAAATGGTCATGTGACCTGTTTTAGTGAAAGAAATAGGGCAATGGGTGTTTGCACCAGTCTCCTGACCAGTATACATTTATGGCTAGCCCCATTGTTTCAAAGTTATGGTGTTGCAATGCTTGTCCCGTAGTCTGGGCCATTGTCGACTGTCCTATTGGAATCTGAGCCGGTCCAAAAGTGGCCTTGTGCTGTGATTTGTTGATTAAGGAACAGTATAGAGGTCAGAGATTCCTGTGCTCTGCATTAAATGCCCAGCTGATGTAGTGGAGTGTGTCTCGTCCTCCCATCTACTACCATAAATACAGAATAATATTTATAATCACATTACTGTTGAACACGCTATAGTCTATATTCTTACAGTAGTATTTCAGGTTTTACGTTATGCTGTGCAATGGGGACTGTAATGGGTATCGATTTTTTTCCCCTCAGACGCTTCTCTAATATTGAGTTTTGCCCTGTTTCTCTATCTGGACGTGAGCTTTGAAGAGGAATGCAGCTTCCGTCCAGAAGCTGGCTACTGTAATGCGGTGTTCTGACGCCTGGCTTCTTCACGCCTGAGCAGGCTGTGCTGTACCAGCTCACGTCAGTCGAAAAGACCGCCGAAGGTAAAGCCAGAGTGTCGCAAGGACAGGAAGGACATGATGGTGCTCCAGGCTTTTTGGCATCTCCTTAAAGCACCAGCTCTGGAATGAAACATAACCCCTTAGCTCCTTCCGTGAAAGATAGCACAGAGTCTTGTTCTATAAGCACTTTGTTAGGGTTATCTCGATCTATGAGGGGGCGAGAGCTTTTTGAACATTAAAGATAAATAGACTCGTCGTAAGCCACCCCTACGCTGGGTCATCTGTAAAGTGCGGAATTTAACATCACTTGGCAGCATTTGCTGTTAGGAAATACATCACTTTTAGGTTTGTAGCGATAACGTACAATGAAATCGATTGGCAACGACTAAGCAGCACTTAAGCAGTAAAGGCGATAAAACTTAATTTCCTTTTTCCAGATATTTGTTATGTTCCCATTCTGCATTAAGAACCATGATTTAATGCTTTAATTATTCCTCTACAGGTAGATTGTGAATTAGGGTGCAGTAACTTTTTTTAAAGAGAATAATTTAATTACAGATTAAGTACGACCTAATTAATGCAATTGTGTCCCAGACAGACACACGTGTGGGTATGCGGATAAAAACGAAGGCGTTCAGGAGCTCCAGCTGTCATGCGGCCCGCTTTTATGGAGGAGAAAGGTGTTCATTTCTAGACGACCCTGAACACCGCGTGAGATTCGACGGGCACCATGTGCTGGTCACTCCCCCTCCTTAATGCTGATATTTAAGGCTCAGTGGGACAGATGCTGCAAGATCACTATAGTTACAAGCAGTGGAATTCAACTTCATGGACAGATATTATTTAACCTTACAATTCTGAACATACGCCATGGAACACAAGTCTGTGGTGTGATTTAGTGAAGCAGCTTATCTCACAATATCTGATGTCTTCTAGAGTGAAGGCACAGATTAATACAGGAACTCGGATGAAATTTCTTTCTCTGATACAGCTTTTATCGACAGAGTGGTGTCCTTCCATCATGCAGCGGAAGAAACTGTCATCATTCGTAGCGACATAAACCAGCCAGATTTTCCTCCTTTGTTTTACAATGGATTGAGAAAAGTTATTTCTTGAATCTGAGGACACATATTATGCTCAAGTAACACGGAGTCACTTGTCTCCCTCATCACCTCTCAGACCATTTATTTCCCAGTGCTACTCAAAACGGAGCTAAATGGAGTTTTCATTAATTTTTATGAAAGATTGTCAAGGACAATTCAACCATATAATGTGAAATGTGTGTGTAATATATGTTCTCAAGGGAAACAAAGTTGTTTGTAATTGCTCATCAGTAAATTTTTGCTAAAATGAAAAAAAGTAAATATATATATTCTCTTTGTTCCATTTTGATTAATCTGAGCAAGTGTATTTTCAATCTTGAATTATTGTAAGGAATATCATCTGGGATAAAATCGATAAACGTTCGCTTTTACTACGTTGTTTTAAAAGACATGTAGTTCTGTAGAATGTGGATGGAATTGTAATTGATATGTACATTTTATGACGTATTTAACAAACCAAAGCAA
>JAODLC010000038.1:5655951-5671414 GCA_026781145.1 Hippopotamyrus pictus | reverse complement strand
CTAACCCCCCCCCCCCCCCCCAAGCCCCTTACAGGCCCCCACACGGCTCCCACAGCTGCTGCTACGGAGACCGACTTCCCGCCCCCACACTCAGGGGTGATGCCAGTAGCGGCAGATGTTAGCCGAAGCATGGAGGTGGTTTTCCCCACTGCGAGGAAGCACTCCTCACAAAATTCATCTGCAATTTTATATTACGCATTAAAGTTTTATCCAATGTTCTGCACACTGTGACAGGAAGCCCACAATTATACAGGCCCCATTCTCCGCTGTTGGAAAAAAATGATTACTCTAAATCGGTTGCTCAAACCACAGTAAACTTATTTTCCCTCCAAAATACTGAGGATCAAATCCAGACCCACACTGTGAAATTTTCATTTCACAGGGGGTGTCTGCATTAAGCATTGGTGCAGAAAACATCCATCCATCCAATCAGCCAGAACATCTTTCATATCCATCTACCGAGTACTGGGTTGCAGGAAGCAAAGAACACAAGGCAGGAGACACCATGGACATGACATCACTCCATCATGGAGCACATGCAGATACACACTAAGGAGACACCATGGACATGACATCACTCCATCATGGGGCACATGCAGACACACGCTAAGGAGACACCATGGACATGACATCACTCCATCATGGGGTACATGCAGACACACGCTAAGGAGACACCATGGACATGACATCACTCCATCATGGGGCACATGCAGACACACGCTAAGGAGACATCGATTCAGCTAATCAGATGTTTATGGCTGTAGAAGGAAATCTTGGTACGTGGAAAAAACCCATGTCAATAAAGCGGAGCAGGGAAGCACATGCAGAAGTGGGCCAGGAATTGAACCCCCAGCCCTGAAGGGGGCAGTGGTGCTCCCCCACTGTGCCACTCCAGCAGACACTGTTTAAGGCTTAAATTAAACCAAAATATGAAGTCAGATGCAATCTATCATCAGAGGCTGGTAACTCAACCCCCTGTTTTTTTTCCTAACACCAGGGTTAAATTAAAGACTCGGTGTCAAACAGTGTTACCTGGGAACGATGCCTGATATCTAATTCATTAAAAACAGAGTAGATGTTTTTAGAATAGCTCCTCCAATTTGTGAACCTTAGTGCTGTTTCTGTGCCAGTCTCCATATCACTGTGATGGACACAAATTACACTTAATAGTCTGGATCCACTTGTAAATTAGAGACAGTACAAATGCCCTGGTCTAGGAACGAATTGTCACCCTAGATGCATCTAATCTAAGATGGACACTTTTAGACAGCAGACATTATAACAGCGAGAGATCATTTAGCTTCTAAGACCTTCAGATATTATTGTTTGACGATGTTACTCATAGGCAGTTCCAAACTAAGAGAAACACAATTTTCTAGTGTATAATGCAGATTGTATAGTTTATTATTTTTTGCAAAGAAGTTTAAGAAAAACACTACAAAACGCCAATGGCTTTGCATTATTAGCATAAATTTGATTACAACCCCTAAACAAATAATTAGAGCAGCTACTCGCTACTCAAACAAACTGTTCCAGCTGGCAAAGACTTCAGGAAAAAAAACAAACGGCGTTTGTTTAGTGATTGGATCAAAAAGGGCCTGTTTTAATTAATTTGCCACCCCAGCTTCCAAAGAGAATGACGATCCATGTGATCAAGGTCTCGTATGGTTAGCGTAATACCAAAGGCAACCGCAACAGTATCAGAACCTGCTGATTTTTGGAAAACCCAGGTAGTCAAATATGTAAAATAGCTAAAGGACATGAGGAGTGGCTCTCCGAAGGCTCATTTTAATCCCCATATCTTTCATTATCATTTCCAGTCCTAACAGCACTTGTACCTTTGCATTTCCTTTCTATTAATACAAACTGTCTATTTGTCACCAGACAAATGCATCTTCGGTTATGTTAAATCAAGCCAAAGTAAATATGTTTTACTTTATTAAATATGAACTGGAATAAACAACGAAACTTTAATTATGACCAAATGAGAAATATATTGAAAAAATGTTATACAGAAGGTGAAAGACGACACAATTTAACAGACATCCGGATATTTTGGCTAAATGGACATTATGTGATATATAACATGCGTTCTGAGTAACTAAGGGGGGACTTTACTGTATTTATGCAGAAGTTGCAAAGCTCTTTGTCTATACTGTATTACAGCAGGTCATGAAAATAGGGGATTCAGTAGGTTGTGGGCATATTGGGAGTTTAGCTAGTTAATGTTCTGTCGATGTGGCCAGGATGTGTCTGATGATGGTTTAATTGCAGAAGGGTCACTCCATTTCTTTTAAAATAGATTTTATTTTATTTGTTTTTAGTTCTGTTTTCTCAGCTTGTTGATGAATAAATTACTACAACAAAGTATTACTTTTACGCTTTGGTGGCAGTACTGTGGACTTCTCTCTGTGGAAGGCCAGTGCTGTAAGCTGGATTCATTTGCTCATTGACTCTGTAAATATTATTAAACAATTTTCCTGGTACAGGAATTTCACATTTCTTTGCCGAGTCACTTATTGCTCTGCAGCTGCCAGTTTCTATTTCCGATGTGCCCAATTTTGATAGAAGAGTCTTCGAGATCTCATTCAATGACAAATCCAGGCTTTTTCCTATATATATATGATGAGGTACCAATGCCAATAGTCACAGTTTTTGCTGAAGTAGAAGTCAATCGCTGTCATGACGATAATAGATCTCATGTGTCCTTTTGGTTTCATCCTGGGAAAAAAGGAGAAGAGACACTATGTTTCTGCTTTTTTAATGACACTGATAGATGGAACTTCTACGAATTATTTAGCTATTTTCACAGTCAATTGCCATTGGCGCATTAGTTGAATTTGAATTTGAACGTTAAACCGCTACGTCCCACCTCAGATGAAATATTCCTTCTTGCTTTCGTCCGTGGCCTCCTGAAGGGAGGGGTCACCCTTGAGTGCGGTGTCGGCGGTCTCTGCGTACTCCGTGCCCTTGGCCTCGTTGGTGAAGTAGGATCCTTTGTGTCGGTACATGTAGCGCAAAAGCACTGTGACCAGGCAAGTCAGCACCAGAATCACTGTGACGATGACACCTTCCAAAATAGTAATGGGGAGTCAGTAAGGAACATGTAAGGATCACTGATTCATAGAACGGGCTGTAATGATTGACCCGATTGACCCAGCAATGTAACCAATAAAGTATCAACTAAGGCTGGCTTTGTGGAATGTATTTCTAACAATATATCACGTCAAAGTATGAAACTGCAAGTTGCTTTGGATGCCATTGTCATGTAAACAAGGCGATCACGATGGTAAAAATGAATACTGTAATGTGTTTTATAACCAGTATTTTTACCTGTCTTCTTAACGATGTTCTGTTTGAGAGAAATGATGTGTTCAGCATAAATTTGGCAGTATATAACTATGGAAATACTTCAAAGACCAGGCCAGACACATTATTGTAGAGGAAAATGATGGTGAACTGGTTACTCCTCCCCCAAAGTACAAAATTTTTGTCTCATAGATGGATGAAGATTTGCTCCAGTGTAAGAGGTTTAACAGAGATGGGTGAGGTTCTGTTTTCATTTGGTCTTTGTCCCACATAGATCTCTGCTTCAAGAAGACCCACTGGGAGTTGACCAAGCTCCAGCTGAAGTAAAAGCTATTAGAGGCGGTCAGTCCCACATCTGCTCGTGCCTCTAACTTTACCATGCTTTTTACATACGGACCAAAAAGCCAATAGCATTCAGCTATAGTCTAGGAGTGTTAAGCTGTCATGAAGACCCTCTGCTCATTGTGTCTATGGCGGTAATGTGAGTCTTACTCACCTGCCAGGATAGCATAAAATCCTTCGTCCCCATGTGGCCCCGCAGTGGTCTGAGTTGGTCCAGCATAACCTACAAAAACAGCGTGTTTTCAAATCAGGGGCTCCACGCTACAGTGTTTTAAAGGTGATGAGGCTTAACAGGAAACACTGGATTACAAGCCTCTCGCATTGTGTGCACAGTATTCAGTACAGCCTTTAGTATATTTTGTTTTAATACAGCTGTGAGATTCTGCTTCCAGTTCCCAACTGATTCTAAACCATCTCTAAAAAATTTTTAGAAAACTTTTAGCAGCTTTTATTTTTTTTTCTGGCCTGTAAAGCATTCCGTAATAAAATTGTATCTAAACATTCTCGAGACCCTGTAAATATTGAATTAGGATGGAAGAATCGGTCTGGGAAAGAAAAATTATCTTCCTCTCATGGACTCTGCGGAAAATGAATAATTCAGCGTATTTGAAAAATTGACAACAGGTGGCATGTTTAAAAATAAACGCACCTGTGTGTGTACTTGCAGTAGACTCATTTAGACTCAATACAAGACTAAATTCCCATTCCTGTTCACTGTAGACAAAAAGTATTTCAACAAGAGTGTACACTTTCAAACAGCCATTAAATGTTAATACAAAACTAATGAATCACCTTGTGTTTCAAAAATTTTCCCCCAGCTAATCTGTTTAAAAACAACGATTTAGCGACTTTACAAACCAAGTGTGCCAAAGACAGATGACATAAGGACAGAAATGGCATTAAATACATGACTTTAACAGCTATATATTTCTTTTAAATACATTGAGGAGATGAATGATGCAACAAGTATATCGCAAATACCAAGAGAGTTTTTTCAAATCGTTCAGTGTTCAATAATTGGAGACAGTGAAGTACTATGGCAAAAAGATCTTTGTTCAGTTGGAGGACCTAAAGTACTGTTTTCAGTGGACTGACACTTTTGGACTGTATATTTCTCTTTTGAAGAACGCAGTGCAAGAAATGATATGGTCATGCTTAACTGAGGATGAAACGCACCCACTCCAGCCCCCTGCCACCTCTTAAATCTCCCTTCCAGAGATGCATGCGTGTAATTAATTATTTAGCACTACAGGCTGCTGAATGCGCCATTTGGATAAGCAAAAATACTGCACGTCTGGTAAGACACTGTGCAGAAGTCTCACGTGTGAGTGGCCAGTTATCAGTTGAGAATTATAGAACGAGATGCGAGTCAAACTTGGAGCATCTGGAAGCTGTTTGCTACTGACATGACATCTCAGTGGACGTGGTTTGTAAGGCGCAAATGGCTGCGTAGCTCAGAACTTTTTTTTTGACATCAGGTTTAACCATAGGATTAAATTTTCTGATAAAAAAAATGATTGAATATGGGTTATTACTCTCAAAAGTTCCAGGATGAGTCCCGAATGTGTTTTATCTTGTTTACAGACTTAATGTTAAGCATCCTACGTAATATCAATGGATAGAGGATTTCCATGTTAGCAATAACATTTTGACAAAATGTCGGAGCACGCCTTATAATTTCAAGGCTCCAATGATCTCAGCAAAAATCTCTGCTGAGTTTGTAACTAAATTATTTATTTGCCCAGCTACTCGCCTTACCGTGAGTCACGCTCATATTTAGATCTTGGCAAAGATGACGCGTGCTTATTTGATTCAGGTGAATATGTATGAAATCGGATCGGGTCGCTCTAACGGTCTCGCTCGTTGGCTCTGCGGAGTCCTGGACCCATGCGGTCACAGGGACCCTCCTCTCCCTGCGGCTCGACCGTACAGCCGTCCCATTTTTCTTCATTCCCATGATGTAAAATACGGAGGGTGAAAGTGCTCTTATGGTAAAGTAAGTGGCTCTGCCTGGCTACTTTACACTTGCTGACTCTTGCATTTGCTGATTTGTTTTTAAGGCCCCAGAATATCCTCACGGTTTGCACTTTCATTTTGTAAGACTGAACTTTTGCTCAGAATGCAATCGGTTTTATTATTTTTTCAACTTCACTCAATTATTTATGCACATGTGCTCCGGGTAGTGATTCTTTATGCATTACAGGTACTAGAAAATTCTATTACACGTTCTTTCATTTCTTACATAAGACTGGAAGCAAAAACATATTTCTTATTTATATCATCTGTAGTGGGAAAAAAAAGAAAAACGCCACAAAAGCTACAAGCAAGATGTATAGGGTGATTTCAGACTGCATTCTTCCTGCACTGAATAAATTATGAAGGATAACGTGGGCACAAGGACTTTTATTCAATTATCACATTTGATAATTCACAAATTTTGAGCGGTGGATGTGATATAAGATTTCCTTTTAGGCGGAGTTGTCAGGTCGACGGAAAGAAGCAGATGGGAGATTTCTACATAATGACTAGATTTTATTTAATCTGCTGCCCCTGTTATCATACTATAAAAACTTTGCTAAATTATGGAGTTATCACGTGTATTTAACACAGGAGGAACTACTTTTCTCAAAGTTTCTACACGAATCACATCCTGATGCCTGTTTTAACCCTGAACTTCTTGAGTAAGATAAGAGGAGGGAGACAAGCAAAACAACTAGAATTTTCCTGCACTGTCATTGGCCAGATTTATGCAGTCGGCCATTTTGAAAACCAGATGCCCATGTTTTAATACCGCAGATCTAATTCATGTTAAACAATGAGAGCTTTTGAAGGTCCCCATGCGCTTCATGACTTTAATGAGGCATTATGATTGTTTGTTTATAATGAGCTATACTGTTGGAAGCTTAACTAGGCAGGGGAATGGTTTCCCTATGACTAATTGATCCTTTCAGTGCATGAACGGTAGATGAATAGTTAATTAAAGGAGTTGAATAATTAAAGGTGAGCATAATGATGAACTGTTGCAAGAGTGACGCCTACTGTTCCCTGGAAGCATGAAGCCAATTGAAGACAATCAGTATTACTTTCCCTACTTAGAATCTTTCACAAATGCTTTCACCAGAAGTGCTGCGGAGACCAATGCAGCATTGACCTAGGCCGTGTTTAAAAAACCTATAGTACCTTAATGTTACAATTTGAACTTTAATGCTTTTCAGCGTAACATTTTTGGGCTGAAGAAAAACATGCTTATCATCTGTTAAAAAAACACGCTACACGTAACACATAAGAGTCACAGGATCCATTCGGCTCGAACTGAATAAACTACGAAGCACAACATGTTTGTTTTTAAGTGGTGATCAGCAGAGGATGTCAGGCGGGGATTGGGGTAACATAGCTAGGCGGTGAGATCATTCCAAGGCCCGGCCAACTTAATGAGGTACGGCTGAATTCCTGTGGAAAGTGGTGATGTCAGACCCAGCTGTTAGATGGATGCTGGCCTGTTCTTTAGGGGGACATGGAGGTGAATTGTATCGAAGGGGTGTAAGGCCCATAATCTATGGGGATTTTATGTTGCATTTTATGAATATCAATGGAAAAAAAAAAAAAAACAGGCTGTGCTTTTCGCCAGGCGCCGGTTATGCAGACAGGGTAACGCTAATGCTGAAAATGTTGTAGCAGCACGAGAGGATGTTTTCATTTATTTGCCAACAACATTGCTAGCAATTCCCTGCCCATTGAATCATCTTCCCAGTATGATCATTGTCTTTGATCTGATGGAGTGATGTAGCAAGTTACGCCCACTTGCTCTCACGCATGTCTGGCTGCTTCCAAGCACCTGCAATCCATAGGAAAAGCCTCCGCAACCTGAATTAAACAATCTGACAACTATATTCTCTAGCACTCTAATCATGGCTTAAGTAATTATAATTGATGTATAGCTGCCTACCACCAAGGGCATTATGCACATTAATAATAAAGCAATACAACATTAATGAGGCATGCAAAACACATAACGACATAGTAAAAGTGAACTCGAAAACACAGTTATATGCATAATGAATTACCATTAGTCCGCATATTTTACTGACCATCATGCTAAGTCAACGCCTTCCAAAGAGCTTTTAAAGCTGAAGATGAGGGTCTCCTTTCGTTATTTTATTTTATCCCCCACCAGCCATGGAAATTTTAACTGCCGCTACCCAGGGAAGCTACTTCGGATTAGAGGACAAGCAGATCGTTCACTGCTGGAATCTGACAACCTGCAGGGATACTGACAGATCCCAGGCCAGCTGGGACACCAGTGATGGTCCTCCCTCTGCTTGGTGCAATGCTATGATCTTCTGTGACCCCCACTTTGACATCGGAACAGTATGAACCACCTAGCTAGCTAATAAGCACCTAGCTGATTTGGTGGAGGAGCCCAGCCCTGCATTCTCCTTGAATGGGAGAACGTCGGACTGAACAAGGACATCGAGAAGAGTGGCCATATGCTACAGACTACATAGGCTTAATAGCCAGGGAGCCGCGTGACATTTAGAAGTCCTAGATTGAGTTTCTGGGCTACGCTGCCCCGGTCCCGATTGTAATATTATGGAGAAAAGGCCATGACACCCAGCCAGCCCCCACTGAGAAGAATCGTGTCCCAAGGGGCACTTTTCCCACACGTTAGTGATAAATTACAGATCGTTCAAAAAGGCAGATTCAAGCACAAAGCGAATCGCATCCCCGCTCGGACTATGTGGAGAAGCCAAGGACGAAGGAGGACTTCAATCAGGGTAATTACCTATGTCAAGATAATGCAAACGACAACCTCATTTACAGTAGGTGGGAGAAATGTGAGTTTGAGCTTCGCGTGAGCAGTAATTAAATTCTATTTGCCAAAGCAGAGAGCTATTTCACCAGAATTCATTCTAGACAGCCTGAGTAACTTTCTACAGAGCCCCTGAAGGGACATAGGTGATTAAAAAAAAAAAAATTACAGTATCTGGTGAGCACCAGATATGGTAAAAAAAATATATATAAATCACCTATGTCCCTTTAGGGGCTGCGTAGGTTTTACTGTATAGCCCTTAAAAGGTTTCCCCCTTTGTTGCGTGCCTGTGCTATTCTCGATTATGTTAGCATCATTTTAGATATGGATAATTATCCTGCTTATGGTGTTACTGAACTGCATGATTAGATAATCTGGAAAAGCCTTTTATTCATCTGTATTTACTAAAATTATACAGTACGAAAGATAAGCTGTGAAATTGTTTTCTTTGGCATTATTGTTTTTTTTAATCTGGAATATTTAAAGGCCTCTGGCTTTAAGGAATTATTAACATTTTTGAAACCAAAGTAGTCTTAAGGAACTGGAATACTGCACACAGACTTGCTGCTGTTGCGTCGGGATGAAGCCGGCTCTGGAAATGTTGCCTTTCCCGCTGCTTGCGACTACCACCTCCCCTGGCTTCCCTCACGCCGTTGGAGATCTGAGATGATCGCCCGGGGCTCCGTGTGCCTGACATGCATGGAGCATCACGAGGCTGGTTAGCCGTTCAACTGGCGCGCGAAATCGCCGCAAGCCAATGCAGCTCTGGTCCATTTCCTCTGCTCAGGGACGCCCTTTCGGGTTGGGTGTGTCTAGCTCTACCTTGTGACTTCTTGCATCAATCTGGGTCCTCCACCCAGCAGTTGGCAGAAGCTTTCTAGTGGTGGCACAAGGTTCCATAGGTTAGGACCCTCTGACTATGATCAGAAGGTTGCTGGGTTGAATCTATAGGTCAGCTGAGCTCCAGGGATTGGCTGCTCCTGTTCTCTTAAAAAAAAAATAAGTTCCACCCAGAGCCCAGAAAATGTGTCCTGTCTTTATTTCATGCCCTGATGTACAAGGATGACGTTCCACTATTACTGACTTTCATTCAAAAAAAACAAAAACAAAAAAAAAAACAAGTTTTCAGTCCTGACAAACATCCTGAGCCAATTAAGATTTCACACATTGCAGAGTGACATGACCAGGTGCTCACCATGCAGTGGGTGAGATCTTTGAAGATGTCTTCAGAGAACTTCCCAGCACCAGGTCTTCAGACCTGAAGTGACCACCGCTACAGTGATACGTGATACAAGACGATGGAGGCCAAGGGACCGAGACCTGGCCAGTAGTAATGGTGAGAGTCAGTCTGCTTCCCATTATTGCATGAGCTCCGAAAAACACATGTGCAGCATTGCTTCCTGCCTCCTAAAGTCATTACACAAGATCAAATATATTTGGCTCCGATCTTCTTTTTTCCCCCCATCTCACAATCAGACTCTCTTTCCTCCCCCCTCCCTCTATTTCTTCTCTCAGTGTCTCCTCTCTCTTTCACAGATCATACTGTCAGCAACGTCAAAGAAAAAGATTAGCTTATAAGATCTCAGATGCGGAGCAATTTCATAATTCTCATGCAGGCTAACGTGAAATCAGGCTGCTATTTTTCCTCTTAAGTACCAAGTAAAACGGCATTCCAGCAATTCCACACTGATTAAGGTGGAACGGATTCTCCTCCACCTGAACCTAACGGCATTTATTAATTTATTTACCGCCGATACTCGCTGCAGTGATTAGCATTGGCCACTGGGGGCTGACCCCGCCGGATGTGATATGCTACAGCAGTGAGCCGCTGAGCCGACCTCTGAATCGAATAGGCTGTCCTTCTCAGGAGAGACGGCTCTGTGTGCATGACGGACGCTTTTCCCCGACTCATTAACATCTGAGCTAAAAAAAAAAAAAAAAAATCAAAGTACAAATCTAATTTGGAATGTGTCATGGGTTGCGATTGTGCACTTTTAATTACTCCTGGAACCGGAATACCAGCAAGAAATGTTTTAATTACTCATATAAGTGTAATTAAAATAACCAGAAGTGAGGGGTATGGATATTATGGTACTATCCCTTGTGGTTTATATAAACTGAATGTTTACTGAATGTAAAAAGCTTATGTGCATATATGTGTCCATAGTTAGCTCAGATAATCTTAATTGGATGTTTAAAGTTGGAGTGTTGCATTGTGGTCTGATTTTAAAGGCCATTCAGCAGTATTTGACCACTGTAAAAACATTACGGCTCTATGGGCACAATGGGAACTGGGTTTTGGTCGATCAGGAAAGAAATTCTGAGTAGGAAATGTTTTTTTCCTGTAGCCATTTTAGGTGGAACTTTCATCAGTTATGCATCACTTAATGTAAAGAAACAAACTGACATTCAGATTAATTGTTCTTAGTGCAGGGTCAATTTAAAAGGCCACACCATTTATAAATATCTGATTATCTGCTATCTTCGCTCAGATTGCGTGAAATCTGTTGCACTGATTAAACGATTTCTGCTTAGAGCATAACTTATCTGCTCGCCTTTTCTGTGTCACTAGTTTCCACTATTATCTTTTTAAAAGTCACCTTTCCACACACTGAAATGTCTATGTGTGCTTTTTAATTCAGTGTTTTATCATCTATATGCATTTTGTTCACTTTCATATCACTGTTTGAAAAAATGTCCTAATTGAAGCTTCAGTGATTTATGTTACCTCCACAGATTTCTGAGTACGAGCTCAATCCGGGCCGACTCCCGTTCACGCCGGAGGGTCCTCTAATAAATGACTTTGGGCAGTCAGTTATCCACGCCTGGCACTTTACACGTGCATTTTAACGCCCAAGGCAAAGTGAAATCGGCTCTGAGTTGCTGTCCCCTCACAAGATGGCGCTCTAAGCAGCTGCCTGTGTCACCTGATGGGTTGACCAACACTGCGTACTAGTGAGACAGTTCATCTACAGCATAGCTGAGCTTCGAACTAATAACCAGTAACAAGTGTAAGTCACTACTGGAGTAATAATTGTGCATTGGTGAAACACTGCATTGTCATTAAGCGAAATGTTGAGATACTCCGCTCTGATGTCTAATAAGCACAGAAGTCATTGGTATTTTTCTACACAAAGATATTGCCTGCACATGTGACTTTTCTGTCAGGGGATAATACAAACTCAGGTGTGGGTGGGACTGCACCTTGTGGTAAAAATCAATATTTTAAACCACATTTAAATGGAGGTAAGCTCACAAACACCATGAAACAAAGGTTTCCTTAAAAATAAAACAGCAATACTATGGAACAATCATGACCGGGTGTTTTCTTTCCATATCAGCTCATTCCAGAGTGTTACTCTTTTCTCCATCTATCCGTATGCTGTGGAATGGGAACACTGGGTCTCTCAAATCAGCTTGTCACTATCTGCGTAAAAGAGGTAGAGTTTTCGTGGACAGCCTAGTCTTCGCACAGTCCGGTCCATTTTTGCAGCAGTAAGCTAATTTGCTGGCAACTCACTCTCCACACAAATGACAGAATGATGGCCGCAATGAATCATTTGCTTATAAGACATTTTCTTTAAAGTATAACGATCCCAGCCATCTAGCATCTAATTAGTTTTTCTTTGCTGTTTTGCAGGAAAGAGATCATTTATGCACCCTGCATTCCACAGCCGGAACCCTACAGATACGAACTTGTAACCAGTTTCTGCTCCATACAAGCTGTAATAACATACACAGACTCTTGCACAAAGCAGCTTTTTAATTGTTATTTTGCCAAACATTTCACTGGTTTCTTAACTTGCTGAGCACAGTTAATCCCTGTATTTATAATGAGTTTCACAGTGAGAGCTCAGACAGATTTCCACCCTTCTTCTGTGGCTGATGTATTGCTATATGATTAGTCACTAAATGTTGAGGACGTGAAGGCACGCTTTGACAGTGTTTATGGTGCCAGGACAAGATTACTGACAAAATGGAAAAACAGATATTGCACAGCACATGAAAATAATAGCTGGCCTCAGAAAGTAATTTAAATAAAATTCAAATGAATGATATTTTGATATACACAACCAATTCAGCAAAGATCCGTCCAAAGCTCTATTGTGTTGCACATCTGAAATTCTGTATTGATTACATCTGCACACAGAACCCATGAAGTTTCATTCATCCATTTGTTTTCTTATCCAGTGCTGGCACATAGAGAGTCTGGAGCCTCTCAGTAAGCAGAAGGGAACTGGCAGGGGACACCCCTGATTTAAATTAAGAAAAAAAAAAAACTTTTTTGCCAGGAGAATCTGAGAATCCACTGGATCGGAGGTTGTAGCCTACGTATCTTCAGAATGAACTTTTCGGAAGGTTCATCACCAGGAAACTTTTACAAATTCCCTCCAAACTTCTGTTTCGGGGAAGAACTTTCCGGTGTTTATCTTTTTTACACCTTTTTTTTCTATTGAACCTTTTTTTATTTTCCACATTAAGTTGCCTGAGTAAAGCGTGTTTGATAGCGGTTTGTGATAATTATACAAAATAATAATGGATGGACTCATTAGACTTAGCTAAATGCAACCGAGTCTCTCTGAAAATGTGCATTCAGCCAAAATGTAGCCCAGCTGATGGTCACTATGGCCTTTGAGTGTCAGTGGTTTAAAAAAAAAAACTCAACCCTGACATTTCCCTGAACTACAGTACTAATGATAATAGCGTTTAGCATGGCGTGTGTTTTGACCATTTGATCTACAGTAAAAGTTTAGCTTTTTAGTGTGTTTTTTTTTTTTTGGAGTGGAGGGGGCATACCCTTAAGGAGGTCACTTAGTAAATACCTCCTCCCCCTTCAGTCCTACAACCAACGTCTTACAAAATGTGGTTTTGACAGAAGGTCGCAATGAAACCTCAAGGGGTGACTTCAGCAAATCCACCTCAAGGGTAGTACTAGGTTTCAGAATAATTCAGCAAGGGTAAAAATAACTATTCACGCCATGCCGCCTTAAATCGCAGCGCCTAAAATATGTGCTGTCCCCACTTAATGGCTTACGGCCCTCGCCATTCCTCTGTGTTGTTTCTAGAGATTTGATGGTTTTATAAATATAACACATTCTACAAGGGCAGGTCAGCCGGACAGCACTAGCTCTGATGTTTTGCCATCAAACGTGCTCATTTAGGCATAAATTTATTTATATATTTAGTATTTAATTCATTTAATATTTCCACATAGTGGCGTGTGGGCTTGTGGATGCTCATGTTACGTTTCTGGATGTCTGTATCCTGTGATGGAGTTTCATCCTGTCTAGGGTGTACAGCCTAATTTCCGAAGTTGTCTGGGATTAGCTCCAACACCCAGCCCCCGCCACTATTTTCTGACCCTGAGGAGGATGAGCAGCTGGAAGTCGGATTGTTGGATTTCCTCGAAGTCGATCTGCAGGCACCGTGCGCAGTTTCGCTCAGGCCTCACTATTCTTTTCACTTGGGTCGGACGCCCTCGTATTTCATCATACTCCAGACTTGAGTTTTCACTTATTTGCGACCCTGAGGAAAATGAAAGACCACGTGTCTCGAGTGCACGCCCCATTTCCACATCTGTTAGGGCGTTAATTCCCCTCCGCAGCTGAGCCTTAAGGGAGGAAGCCTGCAAATCGCAATGGGACTGGGGCAATTGGTGACGTCAGAGGGAACAAGACAAACTGGGAACAGTATGTGAAGAAAAAGGCAGAACTAAGAATGAAAATGACACATTCTCAATTTAATAAATAAACCAGTGGCCCCCATGACATATTTTCATGCATATGTAAGGCTGTATGAGCCCAGCGTACCCTACCATCCTGTGATTATGCGCCTGTTTATATTTGTGGTGCTTTTTCTACTTATACTGCAAGATTTTTTTTGTGAATATGAGACAAAGTTGGCTGCTAGAAAAAGAAGTAATGTTTTTTTTGGCTCACAGCTGTGGAGTCTTCCTGCTCTTACTACGTCCGACTCCTCACACATGTCCTGCCAGCTCTGTAGCGGGTGCACCACACTGCCGTCTCCCTTAAAACTTCTTGAGCTGGAAGTGCACAGGCGACTTCCTCTTTACAGCACCGAGGGCTGGCTAATGGGATCTGAGTAGGTGGATGTTCACGTCTGCCTGCCACACCAAGGACAGTTAGTCCTGGTTAGGGAGCTCCACCTGAAAGGAAAATCCTACTTTTTTCCTTCCGTCTCTGTTCCTTTTGCTCTCCGTTCAACTTAACTTCGATTCTGCTTTAAAAAGCTCAGGAAATAAGAATTAATCTGTCCAGGAATTCAAATTCACTCGTAACCGTGGAAGCAGTTTCGGAACTTGTCACAGATGAATTATCTCGACCATCGGAAGGAGATGATAGTCGACCTTTTTTTTTTTTTTTGGCTCGTCTGGACTCCCCTGGGGAGTCGGGTATTTTTTGGAGAGCAGAAGAATGATGCCTAGACCATGTTAACCATTGCAGTGCCTGCGCATTCGGAGGCTGCTGGATTTCTGATGTCACTCTCGGGGCCCTTTGTTAGAAGAGGCGTATCTCAGGGTGCATGAGCACCGTGGGGAGAAATGTGGGCAATCGGTGACTCGGTTTGTTTCAGGCCATGAGCTGGGGGAGGGAAGCCTGTTAATACCCAGTCACTGTGCTCAGGAGGCTCTGACACTGATCTAGTAACTCCAGCTCCTCAGCACAGTGAGCAAGAGCATTCAGTAACACCTTACTTAACGATGTCATCTATAATGCATTATTAATGCCTTCATAACGCATTATAATGGCCAGTATAATAATTAATAAAGCATTATAGCATCTTCTATTGACAGTTATAAGGGTATTATAGTGTTGATTATAATACTTCATAAGCTGTAATGAAGCTCTGATCTATAATGCATTGTAGAAACCTCCATAATGCATTATAATGGTTAGTATAAGAATTAGCGGTAACACTTTACTTAAAGTCTGTATGCGTAACGCATTATAGATACCTTCATAATGCATTATAATGCATTCA
>JAODLC010000038.1:5625288-5655851 GCA_026781145.1 Hippopotamyrus pictus | reverse complement strand
TATGAATGCATTATAATGCATTATGAAGGTATCTATAATGCGTTACGCATACAGACTTTAAGTAAAGTGTTACCGCAATGTTCTAACGTTCGGTGGCTGGAGAGCCTGATAGCTGGATCGGTTAGAACAGGTTAGAGATTGTGCTTTAATTATGAAGCACCTGGGTTTGAGCAGGGGAGTTTCCCCGGGGTGGGGGGGGGCGCTGTATGGTCAATGGGTTAAGAGGATGTGCCTCTGGGTGAAAAGTTGCCAAATGCAATCCTAGGATGTGTGGTTTCATGATTAAGACTCTAAGCAAGGCCCTTAACGCCCTTAACTCTCTAGGAACAGTCGAACCCTTCTTTCTTAGTTCTGTGTTGCTTTAGACGTGTGTGTCTGCAATATAAATGAAATATTTTTAAGATCATTCAGAGACCTCACAGCTTGGAATTAGAGTAGCGTGTTAGCATTTCTCCCTGACTTGTTGTAACTATAAAAAGCTCCTTGTGACAGTTGTGATCCAAACGGCAGCGGTGAGTCTCCTGATAACCTTTCAGCCCCCACTTGGCACAGCAGAAATTCCTCTCACCTTCTGTAAAAGTGATAGTTGAGCAGATAGCAGATATGCTAACTGAAACAGGCTCCTGCGTACCAATGCATTTTCTGTAACTGCTTGTCCACTTCCTGAGCTTATGGGTGCAAGGCAGGGAATAACTCAGGATAGGGTGCATCGCAGGGCACATTCACACACCATTCACTCTCACTCTTACACACACACACACCTACAGGCAATTATGTAACTCCAGTTCACCTTAGCATGTTTTTGGACTGTGGGTGGAAACTAGAGAACCCCAAGAAAACTCCAACATGGAGAAAATACAACCCCCCCCCCCACACACACACACACACACACACACACACACACACACACACACACACACAAACAACCATGGCAAAGACTCAAACCTTGGTCCCAGAGATGCAAAGCAACTGGGCTAACCACTGCACCCCAGCTCTTGTGTCTCTCCGATTAAATTTGACTTTTGAAAGTCCACTTATGTCGACTAGGAGGATATTTAAATTGTGCTGTTAATGGACAGTTATTAGATACGTTAGGCATTTTGGATTTAGCTGTTTTGAGTAGCCAAAACATGGGCTATATAGGGATGTATGAAGTGCATTTTGCACGTGGAGTATTCATGTCATTGCTGGTGGGTTGGATGGCATTTGGTGAAGCATCGAGCATCTATTGACACAGACGAATGCTAAGTAAAGCTATTGCTACTTATCTATCCCAGTTTAAGCCAACTCTGTCATGCTGCCAGCCTGCTGTAATGTGACGTTGATGCCTGTTGTCACAGTGTCATCGTGTGAAGCTTCCAGTGACTAGTTCCTTCATCCCTGAGGGCTACATATTCAAAGCCCAACATCACAGAGTGTAGAGTGACGGTTGGCACATGGACAGATGTCTCTGTAGACAAAGAAGAATTTACAGTTCATCTCCATATCCTTACAGAGGGGAGCGTTGTGGTACGTTTTACCAAACCGAGGAGGGGAAATTAATGACCGCTGCCGCAGTTACCGACAGTGAGAGCGCACTGGCACCTGAGGTTACCATTAACTCCTTTGTTGTCACGGAATGGCAGAAGGAACAGCCGCTAGTTTTGCTGTGGGAGTTCAGGGGCATTTTCAATGCTAGTCTGAAGAAAAATAAAAACTCTGGCTGTTGTCAAATGATTAAACGTCACCGCGGGACACGAGAGAGCCCATGCACCCCGCAACACCTGTTAAATGCCGAGGAACCAGCGCGGAATCTCACAGGGCTGTCCGGGGGTGTCGTCGAGGAGACAACTTTGACTGTATTTTGGATCCCATCCACTTACTGTTATAGATCACAGTCTGTGTAACTCTTAGATGTTCCTCAGTTGACTTCCAAGGTTGTTAGGTGCACTTACAACAGAACTATGTACACAGGGACAGGCATAAATGGATATAATCATACTTGCTCTCCTGGGAACCCTCATTTTAGATTTCAAAAACAGGTTTGACCGATTCTTTCTCGCTAAGACCATATCGTGATGTAGGTTGTGTAGTTTTTTTCACTCCAACTGAAAATCACAGAAATTGATTTGATATAAGTTGATATAAGTGCAGTACTAGCATGGACGTTAGCTTCCATGTCTAGACTGTCATGCTGGAGGCTACGAGATGCATCTTTGTCTTGTCTGTGAAACATCTTTTTTAGACTGAGATGTACAGAATCCACTGACACCTGATCAGTGTGAGTTCTTTAAATATGTACATGGTCTGTACATCTTTTATCAACCAAAGTCCTACTCAAGACACATCAGGACTACTCACTAAATTTCCTAGAGATGTGATATATGTATTTTCTCTCACAGCTGGTTCTGTAGTGTAGTGGTTATCACATCTGCTTTACACGTAGAAGGTCCTGGGTTCAAGCCCCAGTGGAACCACTTGAACCTTTTAACGCAATATCCTTGCTTATTAGATTATAGAATGTTCCTTATTCAGAATTTCCCCTCTGAGATCAATGAAGCTCATTGTTACACGTCCTTCCAACATGTATGCCACACGATGATTAAATGTTTCTTTTACTGTCACATTTGGGGACATGGCAGCTATAGAGATATTAATGAGAGCCAAATGCCTGAACTGCGCACTGGCTGATCATCGTGTGACCAGCTGTGTGTGAGTGCAAGACTGGACAAGCTGAATGAAGAATTTCCCCATACAGTATATCTGTATATATGTGTCTGCTTGCCCCCCCCGAGAGACTGATCTCTGATAAGCAGACTGACATTGATAAGGACACGCCCCTCTCAGACACCAGTGGGCAATTTGTTTGATTAGCGTTCTGATAATTAATGCTCATTTTATTTATCAAAGAAAAGCAAGGAGATTGTAATTTTAGCTATTTTCTTTGGCACTGTCCTTAACCATATATCCATTTTTCATACCTGTGTGTCAGGGGCAGAGGAGGGGTCTCACAGCGGGATGGGGGGGGGTCCTCAGTTAAGTTTGGCAACATGGTAAGGGGTCAGTTCTTGGTAAATTGTTGATTTTGTGCAATTGTCTGTTATCAAAAGGGGCCCTTGGTAACGTTTGCCGGGTGGGGTGGGGAAGGCCCCCCGCAGTAAATTTTGCAGTGGGCCCCCTGCAGTGACGGGTCCCTCCTGTCTGCTGTTTCCTCCATTGCCGGGTCACAGAGGCTACGTGTGCAAGGCAGGGAATAACCCAGGAGCCCAAACCCAAGAAACCCCAAAATGATGACATGGGCCGAACATGTAAACTCCACACATGGGTGGAGATTCGAACCCTGGCTCCCCAGTTGCATGAGGCTACTGTGCCACCAAGCTGCCCTCCGTTACTGCCCTGATCGTAGATCATGTTCATAGAAAGGGATAAATGTGTTTTGGTCTGTATTTCTCACCGTTTTTGTCATTTTCCAATCACATGTCCACTCCATCTTCTTCCCATTGACACTGGTTTTGGTATTTAGCCATGTATCTGTATGGCTTGTGCATAATTCTGTGTCTTCTATAGTCTATGTCATGTAGTCTATGTCGAAGCGATTTCTATATTAACCAGGCCCAAACACGTCCCCTGTCACTGTTCATTCTGTCAAAGGTTGTCCCAGCCTTGCTGTACTGACATATATCTGATATTTATTTCCCTGAGAATGCTTCTACTTTGTAGGATGAAAATTTAACATGCTATATCCTTAATACAACCCTCTCAAAATTAGGTTCACGTTGATATTAAATTGTGAAAAGTTCACAGAGGCATTTTTTCCATCTCCAAATGTAACGCAGAGCTGAAAAAGTCCTTATTAACATTACTGTAAATGTACTCAGCAGCACAGGTAGCTGAGATACATGCTTCATTACCTGGGACAGAATGTGCGCTTTGCCTGTGCTCTTTGACACATGTGCAGAGCATAATGACGACTCCAAGTCAGAGCAGCACAGAGGGTGAGATGACCTTCATTAAGGCTCAGTCTGAATAGTTCACTGTGATTCCAGCTGATTCTATTATGAAAGCCCTTCACTGCTCTCTGGCTGTTTATCAGGTCTGGCATCCTTCAAAGACAATTCCTGTAAAGTGGATCAAACGCCCCCGAAGGGGACGCCGAGACCGGCTTTGTGCTGTTTCGGTAACAGCTGGAACTCATTCTTCCTGTGACAAAAAAAAACGGTCCGTTTGATAAAAAAGCAGCGCGGTGCTACGATTTCAGGGTGGGTCTGGCCTGGCAAGATCACACCATCTATGGCTAATGAAGGCAATGCCTCTTGGTAGCTGAATGATATGAGCGAGACCCCCGGGCCAAAAACAACCTGCATTTACCGGCTTACTGACTCGCAGTGGATGAATTCTCGCTCATTCTCGCAGCCTCCCTTAGCTCAGATTGTATCTCTGTCAGTCTACCCATGCAGTGATGACATATTTGCTCGTACCTCTGCTTTTTTCTCTGGGGTATCTTGGTCAGTCGTTGACCTCGACTGAACGAGTTTTTTTTTTTTTTTATACATAAAGTCTTTCAACTGCATCATCTGACTTTCAAAAGGCAGCGAAGTCATTGCTCAAAGGGAGCAGTTCTCTATCTCTCGCCGCCTTGCTTTCTGCCAAACTTAATTCACGGCATTCGCTCCAAAGGCGTATCCTTACAGGCCTGAACAGAAGCAATGGCGATACAACCTTGGGGGCTGAAGGAAAGAAAAGGCTATAGATGCCCAGGGTTGTCACTCTATAAAACATAGATTAGCTAAGAGAAGAGGACCGGAACCTTCCGGAAGGGAAATTTTCACCTAGCAATCCGCTTGATATGCTTCAGAATGTGATGTAGGAGTTCAGGGGAAAGAAATTGAGCTTTCCGAAGGCAAAATTTATCGCTGGGGCTCAGTTGCAGTACTCGAGGTGCTCCTGCTCTCACTCCTCGCTGGAGCAGTCTGATAAGACGTCACTCCCCATAATCTCCAGGTCCAGGCTGCAGTACTCCCATATGCGAGAGGTCCACGCTGAGCTATGCCCACATGGAGGCTCCAGACAGAGAGTCATAACCTCTTACTGCCCCTAGCTTCCCCAAGGCGACTCGATCCCGAGAAGAAATATTTTTCATTCCCCACACAACAACAAATGCGGCATTGATATTTTTTATTTTTGTTTGCTTATGGCTTTTGGTTTTTCTTTTTGTTTGCTGTTGACTTTACACAACCTTTGGATCGCAATCCCCATCGAGGCTCTCTTTCTATATATTTCTCTTTGCCGGGTCTCCTAAGTCCGAAAGGAGTTTGCGTTGTGCTAAAGTGAGAAAAGGCAAGTGATGGTTAGTGAAAATGGCAGCCAAAGACTTGAAAAAGCCTCTTTCCAAAGTGCCGAACAATCTAGCTCACAGCGGACCCTTTTTCGACAGGTCGATCCCACTAAAAAGTGAGAAGCGGCAAAACCTCATGCCAGTTTTTTTGTGCACATTCCCCTAAATCGATCCCAATGGGAGAGAGGTCCTACTGAAGTTCAGGAAAGAGCTGGTCAACCCTCAGGCTTTTCCACCAGGATCAGCACTTCCCCATTTGCATGACGATGATGAATTGACACAGACTGATGAATTGCTCACAGTTTCTGCAAATTACAGGACGACAGGTCTTTGCGTGTTACTCCCGTGGACGAGCGCGGCAGGGGTTATGTTTGCTATATGCATTGCAGCACAACTGAAGAGTTTTGCAGGTTCCTCAGTCACTCAAAGCAGCAATTTCATTTTACCATTGAGCAATAAAGGAATTATTAAAGTTTTATCTGTTAACAACAATACACTATAATAACCCTTCATAGAAGCATCCACCTTCCTTGATGTTTGTATTATGAACTAAAGATATATGTTTCAAACGGACAAATTCAAATGATAAATATATACTGTGTAGCATAGGGTACAGTACAATGCTTGGATACACCACGGACAGGACGTCCTCCACTGCAGTACCATAGAATTATACCCTCTACATACTATTACAAAAAGTTTGGAGTTCTTTAGTGTTTTTTTTTAACCTTCATAAATTATTTTCTGAAACGAATGCAAATTATACAAAAAAAAAACTATTTCACTGTGGTGTGATACACTTTAAAAGGAAAGCCTACGTATTTTTCCTTAGACAATAAGGCAGTGCAAAGCAGGGATGACACTTTACAATGCAAGGCATGGGTATTTTTCCTGCCATATATACTCAGTAGTAACAGATGACTCTTTCGGATTATTGCAAATATGTTTTCCCAGTAGTAAGTCACACACTGTGTGTAGAGGTGCTGCATTCTGTGGCTTCTTGAGATGCATTTGGGGAGCTCCAGAGCTCTGGATCCACCTCTGCTTTGTTTCTACTCTACGCGAAGGTCCCGGCACGCAGTCCTCTGTCTGCCAGCCTCACGCTTCCGCGCAGCGACTCTGGGGACGTCTTTCAAGTCAGACAACACCCTGCCAGCTGTCAGACGACGCACCGAGGGGTCTGAGGAGGAACACTCGCAGCTGTCAGGGAACTCTGCTCTTTCCCGCTTGCACCCAACGCGACGACACGTCTAACGGGGGCACGCCAAATATGCGACTTCGCAGCTATCGCTCGTGATGTTCTGATTTGTAAGCGCTTCACTTCCAGCTGAAGTTTCTCTTACTATGTGTGGCGATTTGTAATGGAGCAGAGCATGGGCTTTGGGGTTGTATTTGCCTCAGGGGGCATTGCGCCCCTACCAGCAAACCGCCTTCTTTCCTTTCTCGTCATAGTAAAGCTAAAGGACTTTGTGTACGTGCCGAAACATTTTTCTTTAAAAAAAAAAAAAAAACCTTTGCAGATCCACGCATTTCCCCAGGTTGTATAATGAAGGCATGTGCCCCTGTGCTACCCACAGAAAGCAAGAAAATGCTTCAGTACTGAGACAAAAAAAAAATGCTGTATTCATTCATTCATCATTAGCTTCTCTCTATATTCTAGTTCCTCACCAGAATCGTTTTTCTTTCTAGAATGTTTATATACTGCAGACTTTGGCTGATGTCAAAGGACTTTCTAACTTCTAAAGGAAGTTAACTACCGTGTCTTGTGTGAAAACGATATTCCGGGAAGGTCATTCGAGTCATTCCCCAACATCTCTAACCAAAGGCAACACATCAATGACAAGGAAAAAAAACACAAGATCAAAGTTTCAGCAAGACCTGTAACAATCACTGTGTCCAGCTTAAAAAGAGCAAAGTATGTAAGAAGTGATGCAAGCGTCAATCCATTTAAGCATGAAAGCGTGTACGTTGTCTGTAGTTTCATGAATGCTTATGAATATCAGATTAGGTGTTGCAGCAGGCATAGGAATTACTATAAGATATTCTGCAGAGTGAACAAATATAAGTAATTGTGATTAAAAAAATATTTACTAATAACAATAGTGAGCAATTGTGATTAAAAGTTATTTACTAATAACAATAGTGAGGCTTTCTGCGACACTATTCCTTTTGCATAAAACAACAGGCCTGGCCCACATTGAATACTAACATATTGTTTACCTCCATCATTAGCAACAGAACGTAGGAATTGTAACCTCTGTCACGTGTGTCTACAGTTGGAGCTCTAGGGAGTTGAAACATAGTTTTCAAGTACCCCCACCCCCTAAAAGCCCCCCTCTCTCTTCCTGTTTAACTCATGAGTAGGAGGAGTCAAATCGTGCACCCAAAATGCCATTATTTCTGAGTCCTCTGCAATGCTGCAGAGATGGGCCGAACAGAAGAAGTGCATTTTGGGTAACGACATGCGAACAACAGACTAATCACACGCAGTACCTGCTGGCACGGTGTGGTTGACTTGCTGTGAAGGGATAGTCCATGTGATCGTGTTGTCCCCCATGGTGTGCTTCTGCTACGGGGTAGGGATTGAGGGGGACAGCTGGTGTGCCGACTCAGAAGTATGGCAACAGTGCAGGTCACAGACTCTGCTCTGGTATCAGATTGCTACAACAGGGAGGAAAAGGAAATCACACATGTTAGAGCTGCTCGCTCTCTCTCGCTCGCTCTCTCTCTCTCTCTCTCTCAGACACAAATACTAACTTTACAGTGGGTGTGGCAAACATGCCATGTAAACTAGTGTTCACTCCAAAACATGTCCTTCCCGTTCTCTATGGTACTACGTGACTGAAAAGTAATGCTAACAGGCCACTTTTACTATAAGTACTACTAAGTGGCTAAGATAATTCTCAAAACTGTACTACCGACTAAATTGCTAATAGGCTAATTGTGTGCTATTAAATGATACCGTTCTTTTATTTGCACTGTGAATACTATGGAATACTTTTTGAGAGCAATCGGAAGACTGTACTGTATGTCAGCCGAATCATTTATCTCACACAAGCACCTAGTTTGCTTTCCAGATACATGTTTAACAGGACCCTTGCCCAGAATATCCATGTTCTGGTTTTGCTAAAGCTGCTAACAGCTGAGTTTCTCCATAAGGAAACCAGATACTGATGTATATTTCATTCTATATCATAGCAAATAATAGCCAACGTGAAAACACGAAAAAATACTCTAGGAGTGTTTGACTGTGAGAGTCTTTGTCATCTGAGAACTATTGGAGAAGAGGAAAATGCTAAATTTGACCTCAGTGATAGATTAGGTTTATATATTCCTGGCACAGTTGCAATATTCATGTAATACAAATATGCAACAGTGTTCTTTTGCATATGAATCTTTCATATACAGTATGTTATCAAAGAGGGCTGTCTGTGCAAGTTTTCGAATAATATAGTGTATAGCAGAGTGCTATAATATCTACAGTATATGTGAAGGAATCCAATGGATATTAGAATAGAAAGAATTTAGCTGAATTCATCAGTTTTTTTTCTGAAAGAATAATTGAGATTACTGACTGGAGAGACCAACAGGAAAAAATCGGACATGCATTTTATACTGGGATCACAAGAGGACCAAAGTTAATTACGGTCACATTAAATGCTATGTCTCTGTTTTAAATCACTTGCATAGTTTATTTGACATCAAATGTGAACTAGCACACTTGTTTCTGTTACATAGAAACTCTCTGGCTTTCATTCTTGGGAGGATTCCTTTTTACTATTCATTCAGTTCATTAAAGTCAGATCTGATTATATCAAGAAAAACTTTGTTTCATAATTCCAGTTTCTTGGCAACAGAAAAAAAAAACGCGTAAAAAATGGATATGAATTACTTGTCATCTTGTCCAGCACTCAGATGGATAAACTATGCAGCTGTGTTTGCAAACATGAAGAATAGGTGTGTTTCAAAACAGACAGAATGTTTTCCAGAGACAGACCAAGTCCAGCCAACAGCAACACTGTACAGTGTACCACAGGGCAGCCAGCCGGCGTTCATTCGCTTTCTCTGCGACTTTTACCTATAGTTACATCATTTGGGGAAGCTGGAATAATTAGGAGAGAGCACTCACCACACTTCCAGATGGCACAGCAACAAGTTTCCTGTGAGCTTCTCAGTCTTTGCTGGGAGATGAAACTGTGACAGGAGAAGTGGAACGGCAGGAAGCGGCTGCACTTTGAGTTAAAGTGACGCCTCTGTCTTCTCCGGGGCCTCGGAGATATGTTTTTTTGAGGGGGGTGTGGGCCTGATCTGTTGCCCCTGAACTTTCTCTGTTGATTCCCTTGCTAATTATTTCTTGCTCTCAGCCAATCGCTCGGCTGGCCCCTCCCTCTGCGGTATAAATGAGCCCCAGCTGCTCCCTGTGCAGCTTCAGCCGGAGGACTGGAGACAGGAAGGAGGAGGCGTGGACGTCAAACTTAGTGTGGGCCTGCCCCTCTCTTTAAATGCTTATCTTGGGTGTTTTCAGCTGGTGTGCCGCTAGAAACAGAAAAGAAATGCTCATTTTCAGAAGGGAGAAGTTTAGTGACTTCACTAGATCTTGATTAAATAACCATTTGTGTCGCTAGAGTCCTGCTTTTTTCTGATCTTCTGCCCTTAGGTACTGTTTACCTTCTGCCCTTAGGTACTGTTTACCTCGCGCCTGTAATAGCCGGGGCGCAGTAGGGATATGGATACCCTTGTAAATTCATGGGCCCCTGTGCTTTACACGGGCCCTTGAATATGTAAAATTATAAAATGATGTAAGATTTAGCCTTTTAAACCCAAGGTGACGTTTTGTCTGTGGGCTCAGACTTTCTAGCTATGCCCTTGGTAACAGCTGAGAAAAGATGGCACGTTTTAAGACTGTGATACACCTCACTCCTTTGGGTCAGTCTATGATAGAGTGTATCCTGTTATACAATGCAGGCTTTATCCCATCAAAATTTCTTTGCTATTTTCAGTCAGCCACAATTAATCTCAAAACTACTGTGCGCTCCTGGAGTCATCTAATTGAATTCAAGGCTGTTCGCTTTGGCTCGACACAATTACAGAAAAAAAGTAATTTTAATAGAGTTCTGTTTTCTATTGATATTTATTGCCCAAAAAGTCCCTCGTATAGGCTATCAAATTATATCTGAGTCAATGAGTTGCCTTTTGGCATTGCCTGAACCCGTAAGCTCAAAAGAAACAAAAGAAAAAAATCAGAGAAAATGAGTAACTAGTTCTCTAAAATATAAAAAGAATGAAGGAGAAAGGAAATTACATTTTTTTTTTTTCGAAGATGCATGAATGATTTTAATAAATGAAATGAAATGAGAGAATTCATAGAAAACCAACTGATTATTTCACATATACTAAATGCAAGCCAACTGAAAACTAACTAAAAAAAAATGCGACCCTTGATTTATAAAATCCTGTGCCATGTTTTATATGATCCTTAATGGCAGGCAATATGTCACATGCATGCAGATTATGATGCTTACATAATAAATAAGTTATATTTCAAGTACATTGCTCTGACTATAAATTAGCATGAAGTTATTGAATTTCTGTGGAATCTCACATAATTTTAAATAATGAGTTTATGGCTTTCTGGTGACGTGACTGATGCATTGCACTATTTTTGTCGTTCCAGCCAAAACTTGTGTTTTCCACAGCTGTTTGCCATCAGTAACTGCATTAATATTAGATTTCTTGCTGACTTGCATTTATTTGCAAGGTTCTGATTGCGACAAAGGAAGAGTGTAACTAGATCTGCTACAATCACTCAAACACAGATGCCTGGCCCTGGCTCATCCATCCATCCATCCATCCATGCTATTTGTTCATTACAAAGTCACTGTAAATCTTGAACCTAGGCCTGGGCATCTCTGGGGACAACTGGGTGGGGAGGCAGCTGGGTGGGATTGTGCATCATGGGGACCTGGATGAGATAATTTTGTTCAGGGCCCGGGAATTATACGCAGTGGGCCTGCTAGAATCTATCCTAGGAACTGTCCTGGACAGGGATGCCAGTCCATCACAGGACAAAAACTATGAAGAATTTAAAGTGTTTTTACAGTATATAGCATAAGAAAACCTGCACCAACACGGCTGCCAGCTCCTCACATGCAGAATTTAACCCACAATAGCGGAGGCGTAACACTCTCCTGCTAACCATTGAGCCACTGCACCTCCTGAAGTCACGGGTATTTTTAAACGTAATTGAATTTCACTTCTATAAAACTGCTCTATGTGCACGACAGTTTAAATTATACTGGAGTATAACTTATTAGTTCTGTCGCACAAACCTTGAGGGCTCCAGAAAAAAAAATCATTTCAATGCAATATTTCAAAATGAATTGGGGTAAATATTAAAAATGACACAAAAATCCAGCGTAATGATGCACAGACTCTCTGGTATGTTTTTGCACGTGCAGAGCTTTCTGGATGGTTTCCTGTTTAATTGGATTGACAGATCATGCAATTACCCAGTAGACAAAAGGTCACATTTAACGTACTTCTAGATACAAACAGAGTATTTTATCATTTGCATGGATAATATTATATTAGCCTGGAAGTCTGTTTTGTCTAGAGTCATACAGTGTTTTACTGTGCTGGAAGAGAATACCCGTGATGTGACAAATTTATCTAAGTATTAAGATATTAGTATGTATTTCAAACACATTTTGACCCCTGACATAATGTAGAAGTTTTGTGTATTTATATTTAAAATGGGATCTGTACAGATTTATTAACATTACTTACTTTAAAAGCGACATGCACTTGTTTTAACAAGTAAATCCATAAAAATTTTATCTAGCAGATGCTTTTATTCAAAGCAACAAACATTTTTTGGGGAGCCGGTCTGACACCCCCTGGGATTTGGGGGGGCCACGCTCAAGGGCCCAATGGTGAAACTACTCTGCTGACCCTGGGATTTGAACCAACTACCTCCTGATCACAGACAGTGTGGTGTGGTGCCTCATGTTAGCACTGTAGCTAAACCCTGCCCCAGGCTCTTGTGTGTGTGTGTGTGTGTGTGTCTGTTACATTGTGTTCTGTTATTTTGCTGTTTTTCAGTCTCCACAAGGGGAAACTCAGTTTTATAAAAATCTGTGACTGCAATTAAAAAATTAAAAATGCCTAAAGTCTTGTATTTTGTTTGGTTACTTACAGCTAAGGTTTGGGTAGGGGTTAAGGTTGTCATTGTTAGAATTAGAGTTGACACCTTAGAAATGAATGGACGGTCCTCCCAAAGATATGACTACCAATGTGTGTGTGTGTGTGTGAGCAATTCACGTGTTCCCTCCATGCTTTCCGGGTGCCCTCCTCACTTTTCGAAAAGACAGAAAGATGGCCGATTGCGTGTTGAACGACTGCTTTGCCAAGACGTGCATCACGTTTGACGTTTCGAGATTTCAGGCTCCTCGCCCGACATATTGACTGATTATAATGCTAAGAAAGAGGCGGTCTATCTGTAAACACAATTACTTTTTAATTGCTGCCATTTTCTTCATAGAAAAATGGGAACGGATGCTTATTGTGGGCCAAAGCAGATGCTGAGCAAACGGTTTGGGGGGAAACGTGTTCTCTGCAGGTGCCAGATGCTGCTTGATCACTGGGGCCGTTACAGTAATTACTCTGGAAAACACGTTGTCCTCCACATTCACTGCACACAGTGAATGGGGACGCAGGAAATGCCCACAAGGAAACAGGGCGTGTTCTTCAATTAATATTTCATGCGCTTCTTTTTAATGGTTTCTCTATTTTCAATTGTTCCTTTACTTTCCATAAACATGTCACACTCCATGTCCTACCCAAATAAAAGGCTTGCACTATGTAGTAAAAGGTGTTTACAGGTGAACAGAAAGTGTATTATAATCAAGAGAGACATTTCCCTGAAAATAAGCCCTAGCATGATTTTTCAGATCGTAATATAAGCTCTACTCTACAAATAAGCCCTAGTTACTATCCCATGGATTGTACGGTAACTAGAATCAGATGCAATTATATGTAAACAGGAAATAGTATTTATTTAATATTTGAATAAATGTATACACAGTAGATTTTTGTTCATGAATAAATGTACCGTTAGATTGTTTACATGGAAAGATATGGTTAGAAGATGACATGATGTCTGTATTTGTGTAAATGTGGATTTTTGTACTATAAAATGTACTATAGCTTGTTATACATGGGAAAATAAAACATCCCGTGAAAATAATATAATTATTATAAGACCCGCTCTTGTTTTCGGGGAAACATGGTACTGTGTAGTGTGATATTCGCCAGTTTGGAACATAATGTAATAATGAAGCTCTTAGATCAGAATGCTGTCTGGTAATGGTCTTTTTATTGGTGGTCCTAAACAGGACTCAAAACTGCATAAATACAAGACTCAATCACACCAAAGGCACATGACAACAAGAGTACTTTCCCGAACACATTCTCAGACTGTAGAACTGAGGGGAGGTCACTGGACAAATGTTAGGAACTATACATGGTGGGTAATCCGCACACTGTTAAACACACAGGGATCACGCACAAATCTAAGCAGGACACCGATACAAGAACACGCAACACACAGAATAAGGCACGTTAACTACGTACATGACATAGACAGGGGTTATTTACAGTGCAGCAACGTGGCATGCTGGGACATATGCAAACCATTTGGTCAGCGCTTCTCACCGATGCCACAATATGTAGGTTTTGACTGTTAACTGTTGTTATCATACATAATGTAGGTTTTCACTTTAACTGTTGTTATTGTTCACATTGTACATAATGAACTGAACATGAAATTGTCCTGTGGATATATTTTTTGGGGAATCCATAATGGGTGTGGAGTTAGGGCTCTGTACCCATGTGCTGATGGTCATGGGTTTGAATCCCATGACTCGCAGACTAATATATTATATCACTGCGGGGGCTTTGAGCAAGGCCCTTAAGCACCACTATTCCAGGGGATGCAGGGTGACCCTGACTTCTCACTCCAAGCTTCCCTCACTCACACGGCACCTTGGACAAAAGCAAAAGCTAAATAAATAAATGTAACAGTGCAGCAGATCTCCCAGGCAAAATGACTGAGCGCCTCCTTTCTGCACCCCCCCCCCCCACCCCCATTTACCTAGAATGCGTTAGCAGAGTCACAGGCACTTTTCAATATAAAGGCTTTCTTCTTAGCACACGGAGCATATCCAATTAACTCTGCTTTCATTATTCTTCATCTGTGTTAAATAGAAATTCACTTTAGGAGCTGCAAACTCCAAAAGAGATATTTCAAGATTTGTTTTACAGAATTGTAAAGTCCTAGTCCATCCATCCATCCACCATCCGTCCATCTTCCAAACATCAGGAGGAGACGGTTTTATGTAAATTTGTGAAGAGTGGGGCCCTTTTGTGAATTCTGCTTGCTGTTCCTCTGACAAAGCCTCACACAAAAACACAGTGGCAAAAATCAATGGCTGACTTCATTCCGCACACAAATCCATTTGTCTCTCTACTCCCCAGAACGGAAATAATTTCTGGTGCTCTCTCTTATGACTGTAAAGCTGCTGGCTCGGGCCTTCTGTGTGCCGCCAAGGGAAGCTGTACATCTGAGGATTTCGAGAACCAGGTAAAACCACTCTGCAGTATGATGAACATTTTTAATTTCAGAACATGTCACATCCAACTGCGTCATATGGCTCTACACAGAAATTCCTAACTGCCAGCTAACTAGTAAAATAAAAGACCTTTGGATGCTTAGAATATCAGGCACATCAGGAGATGACATTACAACATCTATAATACTTGTAGACTCACAAAACATCACATTATAAACTCGATCATTTAACATTTTATTGGCATCAGTGATAATTTCCCCAGACTGCTCCGGATCATGAAAACAGATCATCTATATTACCTGACAGCTTTTATTTGTCCACTTAGAAGTAAAACTTCATCTCCTCAGTATCATCAGCTTGTGTGTAACTAGGTTAGTGTAGAGTCTCTTACTGTGATGGCAAGACCTGTAAGGTCACCTACACAGTCACCTTGCTGTGTTTATCCATCGATCGATCGATCCATCCATCCATCTATCCATCCATTTAATGTCCTCATTACGAATCTATCTATCTATCTATCTATCTATCTATCTATCTATCTATCTATCTATCTATCTATCTATCTATCTATCTATCTATCTTAGAAGGGCATGAGTGAGTTAACTAATATCAGATAATTGAAATGCAAATGATGAATGGATTTAAATGACTTTGGTGTTTTTCACGGAACCCTGTATCCATGACTGAAGGCAGACGTACAGCTTGCCGCACGAGCAGCATCTCTCCAACCACACAGTGACACCGTTTAGCTGGCATGCAGATGCTAATGCGACGATGTGCAGCCGTGAGGCTCACTGCTGAGAACAACCCAGGGCAGGAGAGACAAAATGTCACGCTGAATTAATGGGCTGGTTTTCTAAGCAAACCTCAGAATGTACCTGCATCTACAAATATACAGGTTCCCAGAACTTGGGGGGGGGGGGGGGGGTTGTACAGAATGATATCTCATAAAAAATGAATTAAAGACCGCACTGTGGAAACAATAACCACGTTGACCCCCAGTAAGCCCTCCCTCTGAGCATGTGTAAAATGTGAAATGTAAAAACAAGATCAGTTAAGAACAGGTCTGCAACAGGGGCATGGATACCCTGGCAGATTCATGGGGGCCAGTGCTTTACAGGGGCCCTTGGATACGTAAAATAGCACTTAAAATTCTGCAGGGTTCGAGTTGCCACCTGTCCCAAATATTACAGCTAATATAATAAAAGAGAGTTTGATGATTTGCTGTATTTGCCTAGACATTCACGGTGTTACCCAGTGTAATGCCTGGACAAGCCTGCATTTGCACCAATGAAATATATATATATTACAGGTGTAGGAACAAATCAGACCATGATGTACATATTCTGTTTTTTTATTACAAATGATAAAAGCATTAGCGCTAATAAAGCTGATTATAATCACACATCCACACAACAGAGGTTTAGAGGTTGGAGGTTTGTGTGTCATAATAAAAGTCAATGTTAGCACTCTGTACAGCAGGATTTTCGTGAGTGTGCCTCTCTGGACTGTTGCATTTTATTATTATACACGGAAACAGGATTATTCTCTCTTTTTTGGACACAGTGACAAAGTTTTTGCTAGGAAAATAAAAAAGTTCATCCTGAACAAAAGGTCCTGACAGTGTGTGTAGAGGGCGAGTGACCAGACATGACATGGTGTCACCGTAATTCCATGCGAGTCGCTCTCTCTCAAGCATCATCACCATCACGCTAATGGAAACAACTGCACAATGAATGCACTTGACAGGACTGTGAAAAACATCCATACATTTTTTACACCCACTTGTCCTATGCAGAGCTGAAGACCAGATCATGGGAGACAATAAATATGAGTAAAATTATGACAATAAATTACCCAGTTTTACCATATTATCCACCCCGGTAACCAGGCTGAACCGGAGATTAAAGGACTCTCACACGTAACCCCCATGCACCACATGTTAATTATCCATCTGCTTTGCACATGTTGATTAACTATGTCTTGTCTTGTGTCCTTATTTACATCACTTAGGAAGTTTCTAACCTAATGTCATTATGGTGTCATGTACAATGACAGCAGTAAAGAATTGAATAGATATATAAACAAAATGCAATATTAATGTAGGGTGCAGTATGAACATATAATGCAAATGTTGTGAGCGGTTACAAATCACTTAAGTTGTGGGTGTTTCACTAAGATTTGGTGTGAGGTGATAAATGATATCCTGACTGCATCAAGGTATTGTAGAAAATTGGCCAGTCCTGTGCACCTGTGCACCAAGTAGTCATGATTCAACTCAGGATACAGGTAAAAACATTTAATTAGCCTCCATAAACCAGGGGTGAAGACTCCAATCACTGACTCATGATTCAACTTGGACTCAAGCCAAAAATTTGATGCCTTGTGACTTGACTCGGCAAAACTGATGGAATGACTTGGACTTGAGAGCAATGACTTGATACTTGAACCCGATGACTTGAGAAGACTTGAGGCTATAGGCCCCTCTGGATACTATAACATTAACTTTTTAATATTAATTCTCTGCTATCTGCATTTTCCATTGGCTGAATGCAAGGTCTCCTGTTGGAAAGATGCATCACTCTCTGCACATACACAAATTTTGTGAGGACAACCATGAGTGGACAGTCTATTCAACCTCCTACAAAGAATGTATCCTATGATGTACTGTGGTGGGTTTTTGCTACAGCAAGTTTTAGTGAATAAAGGTAAATACAACTGACATAGGTAAGGACTCGCAACTTGACTTGGACTCACGTCACAAATTTGATGACTTATGACTTGACTGCAAAAAATACTTGGACTATATGGCAAATGACTTGTTAAGGAATAACTTGATCCCATCCCTGTTATAAACCCAGACCAATGAAACAACTTCTACCTGGGGCGGCGTGTGGTTCAGTGGGCTAAGCCTGTGTGCCTGTAATCTGAAAATCACCAGTTCAAACCCAGCCTCAGCATGTCTGTGGGTCCTTGAGCAAGGCCCTTAACCCCTAGCCTCCTGGGCGCCCCAACAGTTGGCTGCCCTTTGCCGTCAGTTTACTCTACAAAGAGCAAGTGGAGGGAGGCATAAAAAGACAATTTCCCCACAGGGGTCAATAAAAGTATCAATTATTATTGCCCCAAAAACCAAACCTCTGACCAGGTTACAACATAGCCATGTATTCAATAAGCAATGCTGAAGACCAAGTAGTCAGCACTGATCACTGCTTTCCTTAAGTAAGGTCGGGGTCTGATTGAAACCAGGCCAGAGCAGGGGCTTTTAGTAAGCAATTAGTAAAGCAGGGGTAGGTGTAATGAGGTTGTAATGCTTTAGATAGAGTAGTGTGTGCAAATGACCATGATGGGAAAGGCTAAGGTGGAGCGGGATGCTCCTTCCAGGAGGACTGAAGCTCCCTAGGGGCTGCTGTGCAGGATCAGGTCACAGCCTTCCCTGAGACACAGTCAATGTCCCTTCATGTAGGGTGATGGGTTCCTGATCAGACATCTTGTTCTTTCCCCTTCGGCTCCCAGTGGTGGACTGTGGACTGTGCATCTGAACTGGGCTGTGGAACCTCCCGGTCTTTGCCCATGGAGCACAGGGGACCAGGAGAATGAGTGGCAACCATATCAGAGTGAAGAGAAGCAGCAAGGTGTCTGGAAGAGCATCAGTGGAGGACCTGGTATTGAAAATGAGGTGACTGCTTGCGATCCGACCCCAGAAGGGCTGATCCCGTAAGCCGCAGTCACAGCTTAATGCTTCTTCTGTCTCTTTAGAAATGTTTACCTCCTGGGCTTTGTTCAGGCTTGTATCTTGAAGATCGTATGTTGGACTAACTGCTTAAACAGGTCCGCGGTGTGAGACCAGAGTTCTGTGTTCTCATAAAAACTGGTGCTCTCAAACACAAATAACCAGGGGGGGCACCAGCTAGAAAGTCTTCAACTCAAGTGATCCGTTTGAGTTTCTTTTTTTAGCTGATGGAGATTTGAGAGAGAATAACAATAAAAAACGATTTACGAATACGCCGGTTCTGACCCGTGGGCTGGTACTTTGAGAGCCCTATCATAGGAAATGTCTCCCCACAGGGGATCACTTCAGTATTGTTGGGGTATCATTCAGGAATGGTCCTCTGCCCCAATTTGATGTCATTTGTCACATCTAGACAGGAGGTGTGGTTAGGATAAGAAATTCCCCTATACAAAGATGACATGATCTTATAGATGACATCCCGCTAATTGTATGAAACCTAAATTGTGTCAGCCATGTAACAGATTCACAGATTACAGCAACACGAATCACACGGCATGATGTTTAATCACAGCTAGAGTTGTGGGTGTTTCAGCACCATTTGCTGTGTGGTGATCAGTGATGTCCCGACTGCATTAAGGTCAAGAGAAACAGAGATGATCTAACTCATTTTTGTGTTTTAATTTTCCTGAGAAACTCAGGAGGTGTATACTTTTTCAGATCCATACTGATTTTTTTCCACTACTCTGGAAATTCTGCCTCTTGACCTATGTGTGTCTAAAGCCTAATGTTGAATGTCTGTCTAGGATCACTGTCAAGGTAAATCCCTTGTATATGTAAACATAGTTGGCTAACAAAGTATTTATGATTGTTATTTGAGTCGCGCAATACCTGGCATAGGTGTATATAGTACTAAGTGATTTAACAGTAACACACACTTGACGTTTATTCCCATTAGACAGCGTGACAATGGTTAAGTTCTGCAAAGTTCATGTTTTTCTTCTTATTAGAATCATTTATGCAGCTCTAACAATCCCGACATAGCAAGACATGAGCTTTTACAGAGCTAGAGATGCAGAATCTCCTGTGTGCAACTGTGAGAACATGTACGTAGTGCAAGCTATGAATAATCGGCACAACTGAGGGAATTAGAAATAAAGAGTTTATTTGAGGCAGGTGCTTCCAGTGGGGAACCGCTGAATTCAGTATATATACACTAGCAGTCAAAAGTTTGGACACACCCACTATTCTCTACATTTTAGAATCATTATAAAGCATCAAAAGTATGAAATAACATATTTGGAAATGCACTGACCAAAAAAATATTAAACCAATAATAAAAAAAAAGAATCTGTTGGGATGCTATGTGGATTGGGACTCAGAAGGTCACCAGTTAAAATCCCAGTGTCGGCAGGGTGATCCCACCATTGGGCCCTTGAGCAAGACCCTTAACCCCATCTGCTCCGAGCACTGGCTGACTCTACTTTCTCCCCTATGCCAGTTTAATGAGACGGCCTCCTGGGATGCTTTTCCAGCTGTCCTAAAGGAGCTCCCATGTATGCTGAGCTCTCATTGGCCACTTCTCCTTGACTCTCTGGTCAAAAACCATTTCTTCTGTGTTTAGGTCAGGTGGCCAGGTCATGTGATGTGACACTCTATCACTCTCCTTTGTGGGTGTTTTGGTGGTACGGCTTGACTGATATGTTATACTGGTCCATCATGATGACAAACAAAAATGTTGGGTATTAAAATCTATAAAAATGACCAGTGCTAGCCAAATTAAAGGTGAAAAGATGAAAACACAAACTCGTTGAGCATAATTGCAGGGTACTTTTTCAAGATGCAAAACATATCCACAATTGAAAAAGTCAGTTGAAGGTGCTGGCAGGCAGACAGACATGCTAAACCCTTTCTTGTCTCCCAGAATGCACTTGTCACATTTGAAATTGGGCCAACAAACACAGGGACCAATTTACTGTGTGGACGACATCATATGGCTGGGTGAGTCATCCTTCTGGCTCTTTTTAACAAGTGGTTGAGTATAAGTGCGACTTCTGCCAAAAACAAGTTTGTAGGCTCAAATGTTCATTTCTCATGGGAGAAAAAAAAGTTCTGTTGTGATGTGGGATGTGGATTCCCTGCATATTTTAAGTCTGAGGGCACAATAAGCGCCATTAAATACAAAGGCAATTTGGATGATAACATTTACCTCAGTCTTCCAGAATAGTAACTCCCCAATCAGTAGCAGCATTTACCATCACAGAAATCATACATTTGCATACCCCCCCTCAAGGTTTGGGGGCCCCCTCTTGGCCTCAGACAGTCATTACACTAGGGGGATTGGCAGTCAAAGGGACTTTTTTAGTGGGGTCTCAGAAGGAAATTGTCACTCAATGGCTAGAAGAGCATAAACATCATGTAAAGCCAAGGGTCATGGTGGCCCAATGCTAACTCATTGCCTTTATTTGGCTAGTCACCTGTAATCCTATTCAGTTGGTTTTTGTTGACGTCCATTTAGAGATCAATGTTGACACACCACAACGAAATGTGTCCACTGCATTTAACCCATATGTGGCATAGCCAGGGACAGGGACAGCTAATTCAGCACCCAGAGGGCAGCACTTGGGTGCAGCACCTTGCTCAGGGTACCTCAGTGGTGCCTTGCTAGTCAGGGATTCAAACCAGCAATCATTCAATTACAAGTGCGCTTCCCTAACCATCAAGCCACCACTGCTCATTTAACTCACTGCTCATGCCTACTTGACCTTATCGCATTTTTATCGCTCATAGCAACGTGCCAATGGATTAGTTACACACCCACTGTCAATGTTTGATTGCATATTTATCTGATTCATCGACTAACGAATCACCTGTTATACCAGTAAATAAATCTTTCCTTTAGTGGACCTGTGTGGATAAGGGTTGATTTGCAGGTCTGGTTTTAAATTACTTTCTGAATAAGTGACTAACAATACGTGGAAGTTTTCCCCGACACCTCAGAATAGATGAGATATGAAGTGATAATATTAGAACGATGATACATACACTATTATCATTTGCTTCAAAGGTTTTGATAAAAAATTGATAATCTGTTCTAGGAATTCTTCTAGGCGCTCTGAAGGTTCTTAATATTTCATTTCTCATCATTGTCCTGTTATGTTCTTGCTTTGTTGAAAGATGTTGTGTAACTATGGTTCCTGCACTAATTTCACTTGTAGCTGGGAATTCACTGGGAACTAGAAGCCTATGTCTAGCTGATACCTTGACAGCCGTATGTCTGCAGTTTGCTATCTGCCTCACTTGTAGGTCGCTTTGGACAAAAGCATCTGCTAAATAAAATAAATGTAAAGTAAAATGATAATCTTCTCTTTAAGAGGCTGTCCCTGCAGCTGGAGTATGACCAGTACTGGTCAAGCCCATGTGGCAGCCTAGGCAAGCTTCACCACTGGCGCCCCCTGTCTGAGACAAAGCGAAAGGGACTGGCTAAGTTGGCCCCCAGGAGGGCTGCCTATGTTACCCAAAGGGTTTACCGGCACTGGATATTACATTCAGAACTGTGTTGGTTTGCGTTAGAAAAACTGGTTTGAATCACTTACAAAAAGTTTGACAATGACTGAGTAACTGCACAACACCTGGACGCTTGTGTCGTAGAAGCAAGGATGATCTTAGGCCCCTGTAGTGCTAGGAAAATACATACTGCTTACTTGCGTTAATGAGGTGTCCCAAATCGTCGAGGGCGACCTTTGGATCAATAGGTACTTTCAAGACCTTTCCACTCATTAGCTCAAAGGGAGTTATGCCTGTAGCCTTAGATGTTGGCTTCAGAAGTCAGGACCGTGGGGAGAGCCGTAATCCACTGAATTCTGCCCTGTCCACCTTGCTTAGCCTTAATGCTCAACTATACCTGAGTGCTCAGCCAAAATGCACTGTACACTGAACTTTTCATACATTTCACGTTTTACATTTCCCACGTCTCTCGTTATCTGTCCTGTGAAGTATCTCCCTTAATCTGAATCTATTTACAGATAAGCATTACTTGGTTAACTAATTCCCACACTACTGTGTTCAGAATATCGTCTTGAGTAGAAAGAGCTGCTACCCATTTCGAGACTGCATCCACGGTTACAAGACAGTAGTACTCCTTTGGTAGTTGGTGGTAGTTGGCTTATGAAATCCATCTGTAATGCCTCACGGGGGCCCTTAGGGGGCTCTGCTCTCCTACATTAAGCGTGACCCGGCTTTTCTGGATCGACAGCTACACACAAAAAACATATTTTATCCAAGCTGTCAGTCACTGGCTGTAGCAGACCACCGAGCACCATTTTAATGAGCTCCGTTGTCCGGATTTCTTGCGTTTCTGATGACATGTCTACACATACCAATGGTGCATTTTAATGGGCTGACGTGGCTAACAAAACATCTTCACTGGCCGTGTCATCACGGACAGATTAGGGATTGATTAGAGGCTGGAAATCAGTAATGCGAGATGCGGGAGAAGGAGCTGACAAACAGGAAGTGTGGGTTTGAAGATGATAGAAAGACAAATGACTGTGCTGTGAAGGGTAACCAGACTGAAGTAGGTGTCTCTCTCCATATATTATAGTGTTTCATGCCTAAAACAGACTTTGTACCTCCTTGTTTTGTTAGGCTATGATTATTTTATCCTCTCAAAAACCTAAGACGACTTAAAAGAATGTGCCGTCTCCATATACAGTGCTGTCAGAAAGTCTGGGGACGCTTGCTTAATTCAGTAAAAATGTCACAGATTTATTGGTTTTATAACAAAAGTCCATTGACAAGTCCATTTTGACTGAGTCATTCAGTCCTGTTTTTGCTGTTTTGCTATAAACTGCAGTTGTAGTCATTAACTCCCAAAGGGATACCAAACAGAAATGTTTGGCGTTTTATGTTATTGCAAGGGTGTTACTAATTCCCTTTAATGAGCAAAGCAATGACTTTTGTTATGAAACCAATAAATTTGCAATATTTTTAATTTAGCAATTATGCAAATTAATAGTAAGCATCCCGAGACTTTCTATGAGAACTGTAAGTGTTAAATGGATTATATTTTTGGATCAAGGTTTATATGCATATATTTTAAAGGGATGTTTTTTCTGCAATCTGTCGATGTTGATTTGATCAGACTGAATCCAAATTAACTATACCAAATGCATTACACAATATTTGAGATGTCAAATAGATTTTACATCACAAGCAGCATTATCTTTATTTTTTTACCTAATTTAAACGCTGAACATCTCTCCCTCTTACCTGACACACTCACATCCTTCCGTCTTGCCTGCCTTTACATTTTCTGGAGCAGTGGTCACTACACTATTTTCCTGATGCTTTAATGAGAAAAATCTCCTACCTGTAGATCAGTGGTTCTCAGCCATTTTGCACCACCAGCCAATTCTTACCATGCCAGCTCAAATGCGACTCTATATCAAGAATAGGTCTTAATCAATGCTATGATCAAGTATGCAATGCACTTTGTAGTTTACGCCGATCAATGCCTGTCGCACAAATCTGATTGGACGTGCCAGTGAATTTTAAATTTAAATGAAGCATCTGTCATTTGGCTTCTTGGACTGGTTGAGTATTCACTAGTTTTGCACTAAGCAGTTGCAGACCCAAGACTGTAGACGTGGTTTATATGGGAAATCTGATCCTGGATCAGTGTAGCAGCTTGCTGGTTTTAAAATGCTTACATTTCCAACTCTGCCTCGCAATCCTTTCAGAACTTGAGTCGCGACCCACGGGCTGAGAATCACTGCTATACAGTAGATGGTTTTAATGGAAAATTCTTGCTTGAGACTAATTTGGAACTTTAATCAATTAAGTCATATCTGAACATTCCTCTGTGACCTGATGAATGTCTGCTGATGAACTGTTGTCTAGGTGTCACCAAAGCATCAGATGATAGGAGACAATTAATTAACCAAAGGTATGGATCTTCAAAGTTTTGAAAGAGAACCCATCAAAAAGCAGGAAGTAGATGCCTCTCTTCTTGGTGAAAATGGTTTTGCTCAAAACACCAGAAGTAAGTCAAGGCCTTAAGGGTTTGTCAAACACGAATGAAAGTCTGTGTAAAATGTGCCAGTAGCCTTTAAATGTCAAAGCTAAACAAAGCAAAGTGATTGTCTCTGGGCAAATGGAACTGAACTTTATTTTAATGAAAGAAGATCAATAAAACCACATTCATTAACTTGGGGCGGCTTGTTCTTGTCACATATTTGGAACAGCGGGGATGGATATTGCCTACTGTGTCCCCCCCTCCCCCCATGACATCACTATTTACGCTGCCGGTGTCCCTGCCCACTCCGATTTGCCATCTTGCACCGCGGCCAAAAAACAGATGCCAGACAAACAAAAAAAAAAACAAAAAACAAAAAACACAATCAGCAGATGGCATCTGGAAATTCAAATAAAACTGTCAACATGACAGCTTTTGGAGTCGTAATATAAAAACGGAAGCTTATTAATTAAATGAACTTTAATTAGTTGGAACGTAGCTGTGGCTGGAAATTATAGCAATGGACCTGTTACCAGACATGGACGCTATCCACAAGTCTGATGGCTCCATCTCCCTCGGAGAGGCAGCCTGGTGGGAAAGCTCCTGTTTTTATGTAATTCGAGCTTATTTACCAGCTATTTGTCTGAAGTAATAATGATGATTATCCTCCATGCATCAGAGACATCTTTGAAAGTTTTTAAAGTGACTCTGTGCACAGAGGCTGGCTAAGCTAGGAGCCCTGAGGCTGCTTATGCTGTGCAGCACCTGCTGGATGCAATGGCTGCTGCTTTGATTTTCTGTGGCTTTATCTCCTGCTTTGGCACATAAGTGGCTGATCCCCCGCTGACTGCATACACAGCAGCCCAGAGGACTGCGTCTTTGCCAAGGAAGGGGGGGGGGGGGTGTCTTTTTTGTCGACTCAGCCAAGTCACCTCTGCACGATGCCTGAAACGTTGATGTGAGGGAACTTTCGCTGCCGATCCGGTTTGCTGGCACTCTGTGCTGAGCTGTATAAATCAAAGGCGGGAGCAGGACTTGGTGTTTAAATGGGAGTATTAACACAACCTCTGCACCAGCATGCAGCCCCGAGTCATTCCTCCCAGGCCTGGCTAAGCGATTTCAGATCAGACGGCTATGCCAGGCAAATGATGTTTGAGAAACAAATCAATTTTACAGCCCGGACCCCTTGCAGGGACCCTCCTACTCATCTCAGCACCATCAAAGGAGAAGCCCTCTTACTAAGGACATCAAAGTGCAGCAGAAAGACAAAGCGTATCCTTGAATAAACAACAAGATGCTTCATGCCAAGAACTGGACCAGGTATGAGAAAACAAAATGAACACAAAGGAAAGGGAACAATGTGGAAAAACATTCTGAGATTTGGCACCGTGGCGACGTGAGATGAAACCACTGTCTTCAGCAGTCAGAAGGTCTTACAGGAATGGTGTTGTTTTGGCAAGTGGCCTAATTCTCTAAGAAGAGCAGAGCATAGCAATGATGTTTGTGCTATTCTTTGGAGAAACGTCTGTGATGATGCCTGTTTCTGTCAAGAGAGGGGCTTCTTTACGGGGGACTCAAAGTGTTACGCTGCTGCTTCCTTTGCAAAACCACACAGAACGTTTCCTGACTGATCCAATTTGTTCATCAGAACAGAGGAGAACCAGTGCTTCTTAGAGACTGTGGGGTGTGCTGGCCTCTGAGAATAAAACTATTATTTGGAAAATAATTCATCTGATTTTCAGGTGTGAATCAGTCACCGCTGGGATATTTCCTCTAAGCTACGCAAGTCCGTTGCCCACCCACTACTGCCTGAGAGAACGTTCTATAAACTTAAATAGTGTATGGTGGAACACTTTTCATGTTTTTTTTGTTATTTTTGGTGTGCAGTTTTGGAAGTTTGGAAGATTTCCTTTATGTAACAAAGCTGCAAACTTCAGCCTTTGATTATTTAATGTTAGCATAGCAGGGCTCGTGAAGGTCTACAGGGCATTTCCATAGCGGGAGATGGGCGCATTTACACGTTACATCAATAGGTGGTGCTGTGTCTCTTTTATCTGTCAGAGATGCCCGAGGAAAAAGCCGCTTCGCAGTGACATAAATCACTCAAGTTTTTTTTTTTTTTGGTTCTTTTTTATTTGGCTCTACCCTTCTTGGTGTTTTAGAAGACAATACAGCGTAATTAGAATGACTGTTTCTTTATATAAATAGAATGGTCTTAACTCTCAAAAGAAGGACTGTTAAAGACAAGAGCTGAGCTCTATATCACTGAAATTGAGTGGAGCCTATTGAGGTAATGGAACTCAATCCACCTGTTTTTATGGGCATGTTTTATGTTTCCAGGTATTGTGATGCTGGAATGTCTTAATTCTCTTTATACCAGAGAAGGCAGATATGCCGCTTCGTATGACTGGGGGAGAGATAGTTTTGACACCAAGGTTTAAGCTCTATGTTGCTTTTTATCTCCTCGGACTCACTCAGAATTAACGATGCACATCAAAGAACTAGGCCTTTAATTTTTAAGGTTATTATTATTTGTATTATAATTGTCATGAATATTGTAATAATAATAATAATAATAATAATAATAATAATAATAATAATCATCACCATCATCATCATAATAATGTTATTGTTGTGGATATTATTACATTGTGACCCTGACCAACGACCAGGATTAGTGGTTAGAAGATAGATGCATGGATGAATGGATAGATGGATGGATGGATGGATGATTATCATTAGCCCTTAACCAACCATTTAAATGCGAAAGCTGTAAGTGAATATTTAGCCTGGCTCTGATGGTGGCCTCTGCTATTATTTACGAATTTTATTCTTTTTAAGAGGATTTGCCGACTGCAGGAGCGGAAGCGTGTCTCTCAGGCTCCTTCTCAGCTGGCCGCTCACTGGCTTTTGTGGGGAATCCAGCCGCCCCTCCTCCTCTATGTCCAGCCGAGCGAAAAACACCCTCTTTCATACATGAAACCTGAAATCTCCATAAAAGCTGTATGTGCCGTGGCGTTTGGACATCTGGAATAAATTTCGTAAGATGGATGTTCACAATAAATCTATACCCTTAAATAATGTGCACACTTCACAAATCTTGCATCAGGCCCAAAGAGCGTCCTTCAGCCTTGCATCATTTACTATTTTAACCATGTTGATGTCCTGTAGGACGGATCATGGTCAACCATAATGCGAGCTGGAAAAATTCCTCTTAGGGACTCAAACCACATGTGTCGGCTGTACGAAGGCGTTCACCTGCTGCCAAACCCATCCATCTCTCATGACCACTTAGCCAGCACAAAGTCTCCTTGAGCTTGGGACAAATCCTTCATACAAGACCCCAGGTAGGGTGCCAGTGACACACACTAAGGGCAGTTTAGAGAGAACAGTCCACCTCACTGCGTGTTTAGGGACTATAGGAGGACACTGGACTACCTGGAGGATAAGATACAAACTCCACACACACCCCTAGGTGGGATTCGAACCCACAACCCTAGAGGAGTTAGTGTACAGTTCTAACTGCAGAGTCACCACCCAAAAACTACTCAACTGCCAGTTATTCAGGCAATACATGAAATTTCTGCGACTGTTCCTGAAAAGTTCCATCTTTATCCCCAACACCACTCCTAGTTTGTGAGCTTAGAGATGAATGAGTCCTTTTGAATATACTAGTGGTGTCAATCAAAATGAATCCTATTTCCTTCCCAGTGTTTATCATCTCAGGATGACTCCGTATTCCCGGGGCAGCTTCTGTATGCCGATAAGCATTAAAAGGATCAAACGGAAATGCAGCGAATAAGTGGCTGGGGTGACAGGTTACGCAGCAGTAGCACAGCAATGCAGCCTTTGGGCGTCGGGATAAGCTCTGACAGCCTTGTTTGGGGCTCCCAATTGCTTTCACTGGAATTAGAGAGGAACTGGCGAAGGCCTTTCTCAAAGCAGGGGCCATCTGTGGGTTGACGTGGCAACCCAGAGATTTTGATTTAGATACAGTGCTCTAAAAACACAATTCTGTAGTGTTTCATCTCCACCTTTCTCTATCCCCATCTTTCCATTATGGCAGAGCAGGTGGAAGGGCTTCTGCAACAGCACCACCCAAACCATGCTTCTCCATGGGCTCCCTGATGTTTGGGGCCCCCCTGTTGGCCACAAACAGTTAGTACATTGGGTGGGGGTTATTTTTTTAAGTAGAGCCCCAGAACCGAGTGGAGCCCCAGAATAGTCCCGGCCCTGGACACAGGCTGGGAGAGAGAAGAAGTGTAGGAACAAGAGCACGAATGTCCTTCAGATGATGAGCCCAGGGCTTGTGGGTAATCAGTCCATGGCCATCAGAGGTAGGGTTATGCGCCTGGGCACTCCAGCATGTATGAGTGCAAAAGTTAGAAAAGAAACACTAGGACATCATTTACAGCTCGCAAGGGTTTGGAGCTCTCCAGCAGCTTATCGGCTGGTCGATGTCGCGCTCTGGATCTGCGAGGAGCCAAATCGGGTGATGTGAACAGGAGCCGGCGCGATGGCGAGAAGCTCAGCCGCCGCGACAGACCCGCCCCGCTCCTCTGACAGATGCCACTGTGCGGAGGATGGCAGCTTTGGCGGCTCCGGGACGCCGTGCTGTACCTGTCATCCCGGTGTCCCCCCGCGGTCACCCGGCGTGGCGTCGGAATGAACAATCAGAATGATAAACACATGCATATGGTAATCCGCTCCACCTGTATCCCCCGCTTCCAAAGGAGTCCAACGCCACCGGCCTGTAGAAGAACGACAAAAAAATACTTCGAATCAATTATACCAGTTGTTTGCTGGTTTGACTGCCGACGCCCTGACCTTGTCGTGGGGGGTAACAAGCGTTTCATTGTGGGTTAACCTGACGCGGATGAGGCTGCGATCATTTTTATGGAAATTTCAGTTTCGGTTTCACGTCCCCGTCCGCGTGGGGGGGAAACTGATAACTCTGTGAACTCCGCGGCAATATTACGCCTTTTAAATGTGAAAGTAAAGAACTCCCGTAAAATCATCCGCGCAGCCGGCTCCTCTAATTATCCTTACAGACCGAAATATCGCTGCAGACGACTGCCCGCCCAGATCGGTCCGTTTTTACTTGCGGCACCGGTTACGGATCCTATTAGTATCAAATAACTGCTTAAATTCAAAGGGAAGCAAGCTTCTCTGTAACCACAGCCCGCTCGCGTCTTTGGAACATGGAAGCGATTTAATTTCACAACCACCTCGTTAACTAAATGAATAGCTTCTTTTTAAATTATTCTCACTAATATGAATGACTTAAATACTTCTATTAAAGCATTTGCAATTTACAAATAATGAGAGCGAATCAGTAATGACACGTGAGGCCACAAGTAAGTGAATTGTCCTTGTACGTGACGCTACATCTGTTTTCCCTCTCAACTCTATGACTCCCTGTATTTCCAGTGATATCATCCTCATTATCCATTTACTAAGCAGGTACACACTTCCGAATTAGTTTAAGCTTTGTGAAGATCTTACTGTTTGTTTACCTGTGGAAAATCAGGTCAAGCACCCACTCCAGAATATGAGTCTATGGCCTCTCAGCAGAATTGCAGCTGGAAACCTTCTATCATTTTGCTTCTTTAACTATTGGGCCACCTGCTGGCTGTTGCTACTTTGTCCGTCCTGCTAAAGACCTAAAATGATCCCAACAGGAATAAGGTGCAATAAACTTCATGCTCTTTTGTGTGTGTGTGTGTGTGTGTGTGTGTGTGTATGTGTGTGTGTGTGAGCGGGTTTATCTATCCTTATGGGGACACAATATCCCCATAAAGTGATAAATATCCGTTTTTTTCCCTTATGGGGACCGGTTTCCTGGTCCCCATAAGGGAAAACTCTATTTTATAAAAA
>JAODLC010000038.1:5612234-5625157 GCA_026781145.1 Hippopotamyrus pictus | reverse complement strand
ATAAAAGATACATAAACAAAAGTCTTCTTAGCCACATAATGGCAAAATTAATTCATTATCATAACACTTCTGGATATACATTCATTCATGAGTGTCATTCATAATTCCAAAATTCACAACATACATTGTTGCTCTGTCACACTCTGTTTACCTGCCCCTCCCATTTCTCCTTAGTATGGTTCTAACGAGCCACATGTTCTGTTAGTCTCTCCTCTCGTTACTCCCCCATTGTTAATTCACCCCAGCTGCCTCCTGTTTATCCCCTTGTTTTCCCAGTACATAAGTGTCTGCCTGTCTTGTCATTCCATCATTGACGTCACTCCCTATTGTGTCTTTGTCCAAACATGGTCCCGTGTGTTAGTTTTGATCCAGTGTGATCCTTTTGTTTTATTGCCCTAGTTCCTTTTGTTTAATAAAGCCCCTTCGCTCAGACTTACGCCTGTTCCTGCATCTTCCTTCCTGCTCTGCACATGACGTATATTAAATCAGTGGATAAAAATTGTGATGGCAGGGCATCACGAAGGAAAAGACGACCCACGTGGCAGCTCCGACAAGACAGGGTTTTATTCATAAAACAGAACTTTGAAGGAGAAACAAAAAACAAAGGCAGCACGAGGGGTTAAAACTAAATTAAGGGAGGGAACAATGGCAGGAACAACAATACCAAGGCCAGTGGCAATACCTAAGAGGCACACAGGGAAACAGCCATAATGAACCACTGAGGAACAGAACAAGAAGAGGCACTTATATACACTACTAACAAGACATGACACAGACAGGTGAGAACCATAAGCAAGGGCACAGGGCAACCAGGAACAGGTGAAGTAAATTGCAATTAAGAAACACTAGTGACTAGGAAACAGTAACAATACAGAGGGCTATCGACACCAGGATATAATCGAGGAACACAAAAACCGAAAACAAGACATAGCCATACAGACACCAGGGGAGAAAATAAAACCAAGATATAACAAAGGTGAGGCAGGCCTCAGGTCAGCCAAAAACTCATGACATGAGGATCACCAGCCCCTGCATCACACGGCCAACCCCGTCAGCATGGCAAGCAGGGGAGATACACACTAGGGGAAGAGGAAATGGAGAAAAGACACACGGGGCAGAGCCAGACACCGGCCCTCTCAAGAAATGTTTTAAGCTCATATGTTTTTAAGCTGTTAAGTGAGCTGGTAGGTGCTGCTAAGTGTGCACTGATATTTATTTTTCGAGGCTAGAGCTATTAAATGATGTTACAGTATGACAGAAGATGAGATGGTACTTCAATGCTACACAAAGAACAAAAGATATGAACATGACAACTAAGGCTCCGTGATACAAACACAGTGATGATTGTGAAACCAAAATTATAAACACCCCCCCTCCCGGTGCCAGATAAATAGCCTCACTCTGCTTTTGGATCCCAAGCTTCATTCTCATTCTCATTTGTATTTATATATATTTATATATTTTTATATATATATATATATATATGCTTCAAAGGATATGTGGAAATTAACACATACAATGTACCTGTACTCCTGCAAATGGCAAGTAAAGCTTAATCGGAACTTTCCATTGTGGGCGTGGAGTTTCGGAAAATGACCACATGGGCCAATAGCATCGCTCGTCTGCTAGAGGGCGCCCATCGTGTCATCGCGTACCATATGCCCCCGTCACACTCCAGCAGCCGAGACGGCTGAGAAAGTGCCAAACACAGTCTCTGTTAGCGGGGTTGGAAAGTATCCGCGACTTTCTTGCCGCTGTTAGCCCCGGGGGGTGACGGAGAGCCCGGGGGGGTGACCAGCGGGCGGGACCTCGGCCGAGGGTCAAAGCGCAGAGCTCGGGCACGTTCCTGGGGAGGGGGGGCACGCAGCTGGCAGAGACACCTCCAGCAAAGAGGACCTGAGGCTACATCTGTCGGATCACCGCCGTCCCTCTGGGGGCCGAATAAAATGGCCATTGCTTTTTTTACATTTTTGAAGCACTGCGCACATTAGCTGCCATGGGTTGGTGCCCCATCCGGGATTAGTCCACACCTTATGCCCGTAGCCTCCGGGATAGGCTCCCGACCCCCGTGACCCAGACAATTTTTTAGTGATTAAAAATTAACAACATGTGTGTGGACTGTGAAAGATGCGCACACGAGCATGCAACGTCCACATATCCTGAGCTGGAGCTTGACGGTGCCTAACAGCCCATAAACACAGTACATTTAATGACATTTAATGAAGGCTGAGCAGCGTTGGTCAAGTGGCCAACAGGGAAGTGGCTGTCACTCACCCCTCCAGGGATCAGGGTTTGAATCTCTATGTGTACTGCGGTTGACTTACAACCTGCCCAGGGTGTTCCTCATTCATAGAAAACAGTTTTACTTATATATAAATGATAGTAATAGGTATATTATAGGAGGTAAATAGCAGTGCTAACAACATGCTTCCATCACAGACAATGTGGATGATAGTGAAACACACAGGGTTTGTTGCACTCCATGCAATAGCAGATGTAAAATAGTCCGCATGGAGGTGGCCTTAATGGCCAAACCCCCTGATGGCAGGTCAGTCCTGAGGGCGTCTCCCCGCCTGGGTCGATGCTTCAGAAGCAGAAGCAGACGCTCCACAGGGATCGGAGTTAATTGAGTTTCTAACACATCCCAGGAAGGCCAGATTTTTATCGGGATAAAACAGTGCGCATAAGCGCTAAAGGTAATTAGCATTTCCTGCTTCAGCTGAGAACATCGGATCCAAACACTATATGTCATCCCTGGTGCATGCTAGCGTAAGAAACTCCACATACGGTACATTCATTTGAGCTCATCCGGAACCAGCCATTTTATGTGGTTTTTCTGAACATTCATCCCTGTATATTTTTTTAATTTTGAAGATGCTTTTATCAAAAGTAATTGAGAAAGCAGTGTTAAACGACCCCTAGAACAATTAGGATTTAGGGCCTCGCTCAAGGGACCAATGGAGACATCATTTGGGTGACCCTAAGATTTCAACCAGCAATATTCCAATTATGGGGACAGAGTCCAAATCCTCTGAGTCAGACACCTGGGTCTACTGCCAATAAATGACAGTGTCTTAAGCTGACCTGGCCTCACCTCTTGAAGAGGCTTCAGAAGTACACCCCCCCCCCCCCTCCCGTAAGGGTACTGCTTTTCCTCACACGGGGTCCAATCACTTGGGCTGCATCCTCGCTCTCTCCACCTCTGTAAAGGTCATGCCCCCAGCTCATTCCATTTGTGTTGTGTGTTCCTGAGCACCGTCCAACCGGACAATTTCAGTGCACCTTTTGGTGCCTCTGCTGTCCCGCACTTCCAGACAGGAGTGATTATTTCGCAAATAGGCCTGTGCAAAGCCATATGCAAACATGATTAAAGAGGCACCATACTGATGTGCACTCTAATGGCATGTTTAATATTCCTGCCTACATTCTGGGTTTCCTGATGACCCCCAACAATGAGGACCATCAAGAGCAAAAACATGTTCTGATTTGGTGATTAACATACAAACGCATGGTAATATTTCAGCCCTGCAATCTATTTTCTAGATTACAGTATAAAATAAAATGCACAGAAGCTTCACTGTGAAATTAAATTCCTTCTGTCACTTTGTGTGAAATTGACTAATTTTATTTTGACTTTTAAAGATGTTTTTTTTTTTTTTCTTACCCTTCCTTGTCCTATTAGACAGTGAGCTTACTGTCTGTCTTTAAATCTGCTTGATAAAAACCGAGATTTGCTGTTGACTCATTAAAATAATCTTTCAGCATGCATTCCTGGCATTTCCAGCAAAAAAAAATTACACCTCAGTCCATAGAGAATATTAAAAAGAGAGAAAAGTCTTTTCTTTCCACTTTAAGAATTAATATTGTCACAGCCTGCAGCTTCATCATTGTAGGATTAAATGTAAGTTGTTATTCTACTGAACAGACAAATTTAGCTCACCTTCCTGGCTGCTTAACTGAGCTCACTATTTTATTTTTCTAATCCATCCATTCATCCATCCATCCAATTTAGGGTCATTGGTATTATGTTGTTCAATTATCATTCCACTCACTGGACACACAGATGGTTAATGCAAACAGGCAATCGTGTGGCTGCTACGGCATACATGCAGCCCACAGGTGGGGTCAGCTGGTGTATGAATAAGCATTGGAATGGCTGTGTGATGTGGTCCTTGGTCACCTTACAGGGCTTTTCACACTGCAGTGACTGGAGTGTATGGGGAACGGTACAGTTAACAAAAACACATCCAGTCAGGGAATGTTCCCTGCCTGAGAACACCGTGTTAATGAGAGGGGTCAGAGGAAAATGACCAGACTCATTAAAGCTAACAGGAGTTAAAAGCTAACAGCCACAAGTGCAAAAATAACAGCTCAGTAGCGCAATGCTGTGCAGGAAGGCTTATCAATGCATAGCAATAAGTGACTCTGGGATCAATAGGGAGTCCTACCTGGTACCATGTAGGGGTCCCTAACCAACTGAACACCAAGTGCATCTTGCGTGGTGTGTGCCTCCACAGGATAAGGTGCTATGTTTGCTCTTAAAAGGGCATTGGTTCAAATCCCCAGGTCAGCTGAGGGTTTTCACTGTTGGGCCCCAAATTTCCAGGGAGAGTGGCAGACCCTGCTTTCTCAATCGCTTGTTGCTTCGGACAAAAGTGTGAACTAGATAAATAGAATGTGGATGTAAGTATGACTGGGCTCCTTTCCCAAAGAATTGCGTTTCTGATCTTGTTAAAACAAGAAACAGAAAAGGATACCAGGTCTTAAGAAACAAAACAGATATCCACCAAAAACACCAATTTCAACAATGCTAAGCTTTTTCAAAGACAGGTAGCTGTTAGCTGTTTAGGATGTCTGACCGACGGCAGCCACAGACACATGGGGGTGGCGGGCATACAGCAACTGGACGAGGACCATGGCTCATTTCAAAATGCGTGTTTTTAAAATGTTTCACCTTTTTGCACGTGGCCCTGCTCCTATCTCTTCAGTACATCTGATGCAGTAAGAAGGTGATTTAAAAATGGGAAAATAGCCAGAGACAGAGAGAAAATAACGAGCCCTGGGCTTTCATTTGATGATGCGGCGTCTCCCGTTATACGGCTGATTGCGTAACTGTGGAGCACGCAGAGAAAGAGCGAGAGAAACGTGGGCGATACGAAAATAAACAAGGCACACCAGGGCGGGGAGCACGCCACGCTTATTCTTACACAGCCATAGGTAAATCTGAAAGCACAGAGGCTTAAAACAAAAGTCTATTAGTCATCATTGTCCGCGGAGGCCTTTGCGTGGCAGAGAGAAGCGACATTTTATAGTATTCATGTGTTTACTGTACCAACGTCCTTCTTTCTTTTGCCTCTTTTTACTTACATTTAATTTACATTTTGTTTGTGTTGTGTTTGCTGACACAGTGCCATTGCTCCAAGTAAATTGCCACGGGTTTTGCAACAAAGCCAAATGGTAAATACAGAGAATATTCAGTGGTGGAGCAAGACTTTTATTTAAGGGGTGACCAAAGGGTTTCTCAGAGGGGTCCATATAAATATGGTAAATGAAGGAAAAAAACATTTCTTTAATTAATTAATTTATTTATTAAAATATTTAAATTAATGCATCTAGGCAGCTAAATAAACCCTCACAGTACAGTGAAGAAGTGAATATAGTGAAGTTGATTCAAAGCTCTAATATGACATGCATAACCTGCTTACACGCAGTAGAAAACTAATGACTAGTTCTCCACATATACAGTTACCACACAGACTTCAAGCGAGGGCTAGCTTTGCTAAAATAATAAAACAACACTAATTCAGCATGCGCACTAAAACATACATACGTACAAAGACGCTGTCTAAAAGACGATCTATATCAGCGCGAGCAGGGCTAATTTATACGCGACTTGGAGCAGACAGTGCGCTACGCTTTCATGCTGCTATTTTTATGTACTGCAAGTGTGTGACCACCTCTCATTAGGAAGGTTATATGTTATAAATATGTTATAAATGTTATAAATACCTGCTTAACTCCTGCTGTTATCAATACCGCGGGTGTGTTTTGGATCATGTAGGAACGCGTGCCACTGCCAGAGCTTTTAGCCAATGACGTGTCAGTAAGCAGCACGCACAGGGTACTGCCGCGTCGGGATGCGTTCAGGGGCTCTAGGAAATTACAGGTTTCCGCTCAAATCTTTGCCCGATCTCCACATTGGTATATTTTAATGTTTACCATTTCCAGCGGGGTGGCAGCAATTGCCACCCCTTTGGCTCCGCCCCTGAGAATATTCTAAGAAGGAGAACACAAAAGGTAACCCCAAACAAAGAGTCAAAGTAGCAAAAATGTGAAACAAAAACAAACAAACCAGACATTAACAAAGAATGATAAATTTACTGTGGGCACAGAATCACAGGCATGGTATTCTAGAACAGCAATACTCAACCATGGGGTTGCGACCCAAATTTTGGTCACGGCGAGTTTTGAAAGGGTCTCGAGGTTGAGTTGGAAATGTAAGCATTTTCAAACCAGCAAGCTCCTGTGCTAATCTCTGATCAGATTTCCCGACCCTAATCCTAGAATTAACCTATATAAACGGGTCTTGGGTCTGCAACTGTTTAGCACAAAACTAACACACAACCAATCCAAGAAACCAGATCACAGATGCTTAATTTAAAATTCCCTGGCACATCCAATCAGATTTGTGCAATAGGCATTTATTGGGGTAAACTGCAGAGTGTGCTGTCCACTTGATCATAGTGTTAATTTAAACTTATACTTGATATAGGGTCGTGACTGACCCTGCATGGTAAAAATTGGGTCACGGTGGAAAATGGTTGCAAACCACTGTTCTAGAATGTAAGCGATTCTTGACACGCTGCACTGCGTAAGTGACCTGATGGTCAGTATTCTGGTATAATACAGAAGGAGAAATCTGCGGCATGATGTCGGCACGTAGGACAGTCGCTCCTTATCTGGGGAATTAAGACTGGGCGCTCCCTTCTGTCAGTGGGTCACAGCACACCCACCCAAACCTGGGCCCGTGTTTCTGTTATTCAGAAAGCTCAAATAGCCCATGACAAGCGATTTGCCGCTTGGGGGGGGCCGGAACAAATGGAGCAGAGTATGATTACCCTCGTAGGGGGGCCCCACGTCTGCGCGGGAAAATTACCGGGGGCCCCGCATCCGATGATAGACCCTGCCATTGTGGTGGGCAGTAATCAATTTTCCTTTATTATGGCGCTTGACGACCCAGTGTGGGCTTTAGCCAATAGCGTGCTCCGGGAGAGAGAGACAGGCCGTGCTGCTCAGTATCTGGCCACTTTCCACTGCGGTGTGTAAACTTTGTTGCATGCCCTCCAACCCCTCCCCATGTCCCACTCCCCTTGGGCTTCTTTGCTTATAAAGGGGAGGGAAACCCCCCACGACCGTCTGCGAAACACAGGAGTTGACCAGCACCCCTCCATAGAACACCCCCCCCCCCCCCCCCCCCCCCCCCCCCCCCCCCCCCACGCAGTGTTGACTAAAAACTGTGCGTGTACCGCACACCTGAGAGTCAGCTGTTTGTCCGTGTATACCGCCATTCTCAGGACTGCACTCTGCCAAGTTCACGCAGTGCAGGATGCCGTTAATAGACTTGTTCATCGCGTATGAGGCGTCAGTTCAGTCTCCGAAGGCGCCGTTTCCATAATTGCTATCACACTCTCTGTGGAGCCCCCAGGACTTTTTCAAAGCTCACTTCCCCCACAGAATCTATTTCATCAGGTCGGCCCCACGGCCCCATAAGTAATTGTGCGTGTTAAGGGCCACAGTGTGTGTTCAAAAGTAAATAGCTGTTTCACACTTTTAATGGTTGCTTGGAGATGTAATCTAAAGCTATTGCGGCTAACCGTCTGTGTCCTTTCCGCAGACGAGGCACAGATCTTGGTGTTGCGGTTGTGATATCCATAAAACACCGATGAAGTGCTGGGGGCCTCGATAAAGAATGGCGTTCGTGCCGTTGTCTTACTGGTCCTGTTAAAAGCGCCGCTGATTTTGATAAATACCTGTTGTGCAAATACACCTGCTCTGCATGCAAAATTATAGATTAGCGTGGCTTTCTAAAGCGCTGGGAGCTCTCGCTGAATAATCTTCACCTTTAATTGCTCCCACTTTCATGAAAGGTTTATTAACAACAGCAAAAGCTCAAAAAGTTAAAAGGCAGAAGTCAAAAGTTGTTTTGTTGCATGGCCTGCATGCCTTTGAGAACTCTTTGCTTATGGTATATGGATATGTATTTTACATACTGTTTAAAGTCTTTCTATCCCATCATGCACAGTGCATGATTAATGTTTTGGGACATCTTTGTGTACTCTGATGGATGTATGTTGATAACTTGAAAAGCTAGTAAGTAGAATAAGCAAATTAAATGTGACCTTTTGATACCGTGGGAAGAAAAATAATAATGAATCAAAAGCTCAAAGAATACAAATGAAGTTTATTTAAGCATATCAGAGTTGTGTGATTTGCATTCAGTATTCTGTATGTAGAGCAGGGTTGCCAGCCCTGGTCAGCTGGCTGGCGTGAGATTTTCAAGTCGAGATAAGTCTGCACACGCATGCAGATGCATTTACATGTATGTAACAGTCTTATTACTCTGCAAATAATCTGTAGGGTTTGCAAACTACCTGGACACTTTTCATGTAGCTAACGTGAGGTTTATAATTGCATGATATAGATTTACTGTATGATTTCTTGCATGAGCGTGAGAGTCTGAAAGCGTGAGTATCACGCCATGATGAGTGAGAACTGGCAACCCTGGTAGGGTAGTTGGCATACTCTTAATCTCAAATGCCATTTGAAGATTCATTATTTGCTCAAAATGAGACTGCATTGAATTAATGTCTGCCTTAAGCATTAGTTTCCCATCTCATGCTGCTCACCAAACCACACTAGTGTTTGCACTTACATTTTAATATCATATGATGAGGCGAGCAGCCACATTGGCTGAAATCAAACTGCAGACAGATATGAAGTCACACACAGCTCTAGGAAGGAAAAACTGTACAATTTCAAACACAGAGACCTCAGAAATCAACCAATTACACGTGAGTCATTCTCCAGAATCTAATTTCATGGTGCCATTGCCGTGCTCTATATTTGTAAATGCTAATCGTGGAAAAAAAAGACGTAAGATTGAGATCTCGACGCTAATTTGCATGCTAAATGCTCATCACGACGCTCTGTTTTTCCCGGCCTGCCTTCCAATGTACTTATGTGTGCGTGACAGTGTGTTATGAGGTAGAGCATGTTACACTCAGCAAACAGAACTAACAAACTTCTTGCAGTTCCATTTGGCTAGGTAGATGGCGCCAGCATATGCTCTGTGTAACGCCCCGATGCTCGGTAATGAAACATATCTGTTGGAGCCTCATTTATATCGCAGATGTGTTTATCCAAAATTACATATAACTGAGAAGGCAAGGCCAGACTGTCCCTGGGGCAATTAGGGCTTAAGGGCTTTTCTCAGGGACCCGCCCAGTGTGAAATGTACTCTGCAGACCCTGGGATTTGAATCGGCAACCTTGTGATCACAGGTACAGTGTCACGACCCACGAGTCCCACGGCGCCCCCTTCATCGTATCAGTGGAGAGCAATTCTGAGGGCTTGCTCTGTGTTCTTGTGCTGTGTTAGCCATGATGCCCTACGCCCCTAAACACACACATCTACCGGGGCCTGGATTTCACTTGTCTGTCCCTCAGTGGCACCGGAGCTGTCAAGAGCCGATTGTGCCGGCTTGAGTGATGATGGGATTACAGCAGAAGTGGCCGGCGATACGGACAGCTATCCAGCCGCTTCCCGATACGCCATGACAGTGTGTGTGTGTGGGGGGGGGGGTACCAGTTAGTGTAGCACACTCCCCCAAATCCCACTTTCTTCCTCATAGAGGCTAGCGCCTGAGTGGATCATAAGCAGAGCTTATGGTGTGGATGTTTGTGGGGGGTGGGGAGCTCTCAACGGGGAATTCTGTAGGGTCAGCTTCCCCCGGGGGCCGCTGTGACAGCTGCTAACCGCGATAGCCGATCTACCAAACTGTTGACCGCTCCCCACGCCGGCCTGCGGATCCCCCTGTCCCCTCAGACGCCTGGATGTTTGTACGCATTTATCATATCTTTTTCTCGGCACATTCATCAATGTCATGTACTTTCCGCTCTTTCAAAAGCCCCCCCCCCCCCTTCTTTTTTAGCTGCTTAATTCGCTTTTCTTTTTACCCTTTGCATTCCACCTTACAGTCCTACCACATGTGGGCCAGTTCTGGTTTCTTTTCAGTTACTTTGAGATTAAAGTAAAAAAAAAAAAAAAGGATGTACTGTTTCTTTAAATCTGAAAACTCGCCGAGTGATGAAAGAGAACGACCTGTGCGATAGATCGCTGTTGAGTTCGACACGCGCCAGGCGGCTTCTCACCACAGGGGTCCGTATCTCTGTCTTCTTTTCCTAATAAGACATTAGAAACACTTGCGGCGGAACGGTGGGGGCGGATACACGGCCTGCCTCCCATCGACGTCCTCCTCTCAGAAGTGCTCGGAGGTTAAATTTCAGCGGTTGACATTTTGTTTATTTAGCAGACGCTCTTATGCAAAATTCAGTCAATTTTTGGGAAAGCAGGGGCAAGGACTTTGCTCGAGAGCCCAGCACTGAAAGTGCTCTGCTGACCCTGAGATTTGAACCAGCAATTTTCCAATCACGGGCACAGCAGCCATACCCATTGGAGTACACAGCCCCCTCACGACGCTGGGTGAGTGAGCTACAGGTCTCATCGGAGTCCTCGTCTTGGTGGCCAAAGGGTCCCCTATGCTGGGGCGCCTTGGCAGGTCACAGTGACACTGTGATGATGGTCTGCTGCATCTTCCAGAAGCCAAGCAAACCTCAGGTCCCAACCTTGGAAGTGACTGTAGACCCTCAGTCATCACAAGCGGAACTCTGGCTTTTCTGGAGGTATCTAAGTGTGAGCCACTCTACTAGCAACACGCAGATCATGGGTTCAAATCCCCGAGAGCGCCCATAACTTGTGGTCTTTCCCTTTACTCTAAATTGCTTTAGATAAATGTGTCAGATAAATGAATTAGAAAACACAAGCTTTCTGGACAGACAGTCTTGGTTTTTTATTATCATTTTGATGACGCATGATTCGATTTAGCTAATGTAATGACTACAATGTGTATCATAGACCTCTTTAGTTTTAGAGTCGGATTAATTTGCCTATTTCTAGAGTTTTTAAAGTGACACCTCTGTTTCTGAGTGCTTCTGCAAGATCAGGAGGTGCCCGAATGAAAAGGCAGATGCATGCAGACTCAACAAATCTCAGCATGAGATATGCATGTGTGTGTCCAGATTTGTACGTCTCAATGCATATTTCTGCCAAAACACAATCATATGATAGAAAAACATAAAGTAGTCTTTACTTTGCATTTAACAGCCTGTTGTTTGTGTATGACATCAGGGAGACGACCAATCAAAACCCAATTTAGCAGTGACTCTTGCTCGTGCTCAGGGACAGGTTTGTTGTTCTGAAGCCACCCTCAACCCCCCACCCCCCAGTTTGTGTATTGACTGTTTATGGCCCCAAACCTCGGGGGCCCCAAAAAAACCTCAGAAGCAGGTCGGAACACAGGCAGCAGGAGCGCATCGCTAACCCTCCCAGTTCCTTGCCACTGGACCCTCACATCATCACCTCTTCCTGATTGCTGCATCACCACTGCTGCTTGTGTAACCTGACCTGGGTCTGAGCGACACAGAGCTTGTGAGTTAATCATAAGACTATTCATCTTCATGGTATAGAATCCACTTGCTGTTATGTTTTCATAACAGGTCCCATGCTTTGCAGGGACACTGCGATTATTTCGTAGATATTAGTGGTGCAATAAGCTCAGCATGATTTTACAAGAGAGTTCATCATCCAGTTGCATTATGGGGAAGGAAGACCTTAATACTGCCTTTGTGTCTGAACAAAACAGCCATGGTTTCATCTGAAGATACTCGGATCCCTGAGTATATTGGGCCAGGGATGAAGTGGCAGCAAAATTAGAGGTTTACAATCCAACTGTCTTTCTTTGTTATTCGCTTACTGTCAAACAAAAGAGAATGAAAGAATGATTTAGAGGAGTGAATCAATATGCTTTGATTGTAATAATTGTGGCTTATCCTCTCAGTTTTGCTCTCACGAAGAGAAGACCTTGCTCACATCTATAGGAAAAACATGGACAGCAAGTATGAAGAGCCGTAGGACAGCTGAGTTTCAAGAGGGAACCTTGGTTTTGAATTCATCTGCTAATCCATCTCAAGGACATCATGACCTTAAACCAGAGTCCCCCAGTTTCAATTCTGGCGGGCCAGAATCCATCACAGTTTGTAGATTTCCCTGCACAAACACATCTTAATCACCTAATTACCAGGTTTGGTAGTTCAGTTTCAGCAGGGAAATCTGCAAACTGTGTTGAATTCTCCCTCTATGACGGGAACTGGGAAACCCTGCCTTAAACAGTGCTTATCCATAAGCAGTCTCGAAGGACAGCTTGATTGATATTTGCATTATAATTCACCATAAAATTATTTGAGTTTTATACAGTTAAAGATATCTATCCATCCATCCATCCATCCATGTTTATCCAGTGCAGGGTCATGGAGGCCCATGTGGGTAGTGCATCTCCTTAGACAGGATGGTACTCCATCATAGTGCACACTAGAGATGAAATGTTTAATATGTTATTAATTGTACAGTAAAAAAATTTAATATCACAGTTATAGTGACCAAAATTATCACAGTTCTGAGTATCATTGTGGTATTCGAATGTGGTGAAAATATTCAAAAAGTATTGATATGCAAACTTATGGAATCAGATTTGTGCCAAAATTTTCAAACAAAACTTTCCTAATATCAAACAAAATTCATTCAATATT
>JAODLC010000038.1:5579775-5601112 GCA_026781145.1 Hippopotamyrus pictus | reverse complement strand
TATATAGCCATGTAAATCACACATAAAATACCACAGAAGTGCAAACAGTGCTGTATTGCTGCTTGATGTGCTCACTGTTATTCCCTCTGGGTGTACCTGATGCATCTTGGGTCTATATACTAACTTTGGTGTACAGGCTTGCCTATAGCAGAAACAAAAACAAACAAAAAATAACAAACAAAGCATTCAGAGAACAAAGTCGGGCTTCCTGTTTTTGTACCAACAGCGCAGGGTAGGTTCACAGAGCTAATCCTCATCAGGAAGACGTGGCAGAGAAGGTGTATCTACAGTATAGCAATGGCACCTGAGTCTGCCTTCAGACAAGACGATGCAACCTGAGAACATCTCCCATTATTCCGAGGCACCCTTGTAGGAGAATGAAGGGAAAGACATGTTTTGCACTATAACCTTGCAGGCTTTATTTTTTTCATTCATTTTCTGTTTTTTTACATTGGCAGAAGTCAGTCGTACATCCTGAAGTACTATCCTGGGCCTGCCTCCCTAGGCCTGCATTCCTGGGCCTGCATTCCTGGTCCTGCCTCTCTGGGCCTGCCTCCCTGGGCGTGCATTCCTGGTCCTGCCTCTCTGGGCCTGCCTCCCTGGGCGTGCATTCCTGGTCCTGCCTCTCTGGGCCTGCCTCCCTGGGCGTGCATTCCTGGGCCTGCCTCTCTGGGCCTGCCTCCCTGGGCGTGCATTCCGGGGCCTGCCTCTCTGGGCCTGCCTCCCTGGGCGTGCATTCCTGGGCCTGCCTCTCTGGGCCTGCTCCAACTATACCAATTCGGACCTTGAATGGGTCGGTTGAGAAAAATCTAACTGCACCTCGACTGAAAACTCAGAACATGACATAACAAAACAGATGGAGATGCGTCTCTGATGGGCTTTTTACACAAAGGCAAATGGACCTACAGGGATGCTGATGCTCAGGAATCGCTGTCAGCATCGCAGTACTTCTCGACCGAGTTCGACGCGTGAAAGCTGTGTTCCTGTGTTCGGTGTAAGTTTTCTTGTACTTTATCTACAGTACATTGAGTGATACAGTATTCATGACCCCTAGGAAAGTGAGCAGTGACAGCAGCAAAGAAAGTAATGAGAGTAACTGTAGAACTTAAAAAAACAAATTATACCAAGACTTGAAGATGGTGCACGTGTGTCTGCTCTCGCTTTGGAATGTCATTTATTTCATGTTTATTGCTTTTGTATGTGAGCTTTTTCATGTGTGTATTAGGGTTACACTGAGTGTTAATGCTTTTTATCATTAGTTACGTAGGTAGATAAGGTTAAATAGGCAGTCAGGTTGGGGGTCTGGGATGAATTAAATTAATTTACATTATTTCTTATGGGGAATTCTAACTTGGATCTCGACTTGACCAGCCTTCTGGAACGAATTTAGTTCATGTTCCAAGGTACCACTGTACTGTCATCACAAACACTAGATGAACTTACTGTATCTGTTGCTTCCTCGTAAGGCAGTATTTCCCGGTCCTCAGGGACCCACAGACCATGTTTTTGCTACCGGGAGTTGGGAAACAGCGAAAATGTGTACTATCTGGCAGGGAGCTCAGAGGGAGCAAAAACATGGGGCGACAGTGGGTCTCTGAGGACAAGATTTGGAAACACTGCCTTAAGGAAATCAAATGATATTTGTATTTCGTTATGTGAACTGGGGATGCTACAATGGGATCTGTGCAATTGTCAGCTCAGTCTTCTTCAAGCAGCAAAAAACTTCTCCTCATAGCAAAACCTGCCACATTCAGCATTTAAAATTGGCAGTTTTTTTTCCCAACCAATCCATATTTGTTAATATTATTGTTTCCACATTGTTTTCATGCTACCTCAACCCAGCTCTGAAGCCTTATCCTGCTTTGGGTTTGACCCAAAGAGCAAGCCTCTCATTTGGCTCCACCAAACAGTTACGTGACAACCATCTATGAACTTCAGAACAAAAAACTAAGGAAATCTCTGAGATCAACTTTACAGAGGACTACTTATATATTTGATGCACGCCGACTGTTTGGCCCCAACCTGCCCTCGTTCATATCAACTTCATATCGAAATCCCAAAGAATATCGATTGCAGTACATCTGCTCAGGACATTCATGTTACAGCTACAGAATCCCACGGCGCCTTAGTCTACAGAACTTGTGTTTTTTTCTGGAGCAATACGGCAGCTTTTGTTCAGCCAAACATCAGCCTAGATTTCTGGGCTTTAGATGACACGGAAAGTCACGTGGTGGCTGCTTACTGCAGCTTAATATTCAGGCAGTGCTCAGGATCTTTCTCATAATCAGCAGATACTGCTGATTCACAGGAATAGTTTATACACTAATTGCAGAGATGACTGCTTTATGATGAGTCGCTTTACACGTCTCCAGCTAACTTTTAACATTTATTTAACTATTGTGCCATGATGTTCTGGAGGAAAGGGAAAATTGGGAGTTGATAACATATAATTTTGTTACAGATTCCTGCACTCATGCATGACGCTGACATATGACAAGAAGTTTAGCCATCATTAATGTACCTGTGAAACAGCTTATATTTTGGTGTCATATTTTATGCTGAAAGTTCAACTGGGATCCTATCAGTCTGTTTTGCTGCTCGTGGTTGTCCTGCTTTGACAAGGTAACCTCTTCAATGAACCCCATCCATCAAGCATTCATGTCTGTCTGACAGCAGTGAAAGGTATATGCTAAGCTCTCCGTCAAAAAGCGCATGTCCTTCTGGAAACATGCTGAACAGGAGAATAAAGAAGCATTCACAGGGTAGTTAGACCATTCAGACATCTTTGCTTATATTATAAGTGTGTATCAAGGTTGTTGAAGTACGGCTAATGTGAAAGAAGCTTTAAATGCAAACCTCTGTTGACTGTAAATCTCACTGAATACTGGCAATAACAATGGTGTTATAAAGTGCGATTCTTTCGTTGTTGCCGAACACAATATCCACAAAATGACTTCTGTGACATTGTATCACATGTCTTAATAGTCACAAGCTAGTGAAAAATATATCTTATAAAATCTCCCATATTACTAATTTGTCCTTGGCTTACATAGGATACTTTATCTCACTTTTTCCTTGAAATTAAGCCTGAAGTTAGGCCCTTAATTGTTTGTAGACAAGTGCATTTTAGCACACAAGCAAACATGTAAGTAATTTTATTTTTATGAAGGGGTATTTTTGTTCTGTATATTTATTTTATCGAGCTGTCAGCAGTGTAAGGTCTTCAGATTTAATAACTGTTTATTCATATGCAGGAACAGTGTCTCCTTTCGTGAGGTACAAAGAAACATTTTTTCATGCTTATAATTTAAGGCAGAAATGCTTGTCTTCTTCCTGCTCTGGCTGTCATTGTTGCTGTGAAGCAACACTGCTTGATATGAGCAGCTCGCCTACAAATCCCAGATAACCACACCAGGAAAATTACGGCTAGTAATCTTGAAAGTACACTGTGTTGTCCTTTGCGTTTTCTTCATTTTTTATTTCCTGTGCACGTGACCCCATTAAGTCAAATGTTATCAGGGTGCCCACAATGGGTGGTGGTGGTGGTGGTGGGGGGGGGATCTTAGATTGAAATAAATTCCACGAAAGATGTGATTCATTGATCCGGGAGGAGCACGGTGCAGGAAGAGAGAGAATCAGACACAGTATCATTTAAGGCAGACAGATTATCAGACGCTTCATAATTTGGTGTCCAGATTGGCTGGAGATATATTGCTTAGATATTAGCAAAAATGACAAAAGCTGGTTCATTCCGATGAAATTGGGGAGGTGATGCATTAAAAATAAACCAGCAAGAACTATATAGGAAGTTCCAAACAATTCATATTTAAAGGTAAAAGTTATTCATCAATTTACTTTTACAAATCAATTTACTGATACCTAAACTTTAATCTTATTTGCTATGCTATTTGCTTTCCCAAGCAAAGTGAACACTCTCTCCATCACCATGGTATGAAATCAAACAGCCTTAGTTCTTGTTTTAGCAGTTTTTGAAGTTATATAAATAGCTTAATCACACTAGCAGACCCACAACAATATCTCCAAAGAGCTTTCCTTTTGATCCCCGCTTTCATTTAAGATTAGCTTTAAGCCTCCTGTATCCTCCACTTCATTTTTATTCATTCTACACTCGGGTCAAAGGAGAGAATCTCACTTGGAAAAAGACGGGGATGTACTGTGCGAGGGCATGTTATTCTGTGGGAAGAAACAGGGCCGTTCAGAATGGCTACTCCTAGGGATGGATAACAGGGATGCAGTAAGCGGTGATGTGTGGGGAACCAGACCCTCTCTCTCTGGTCAATAGCATGCTTGATGGTGACGATCCTGCCCGCGATTAGTCACGCCTCACCCGAGAGTGTGTGAATGGCAGAAATAGACTTGCCCTTCATGGTGTATCAAGACACATTTGTCACATGTGGTAAACCCCTGAAAATGGCTTTTATACCATAGATACAGTTCACCATCCAATATTTCAAGGCCATTGAAAGTTTTGAAAACGTCAGGAATCCTTTACTCGATTCCACTGTTTTTCTCTCAGCAATGTCTTTCCACTATTATTACATTTTAAACTCAAACAGCATAATCTACTTCTCCATATATTTAGGTTCTCAGTATTTTCCATGAAAATTAGTGAAAAAGGTGAAAAACTACCTTAAGGACTGTATTCAGCTCCTAAATATAGCGTGAAGCACAGACTTTAAATTGGAAAATTATGTATGAAGTCTTTTCAGGTAATGATTTACTTGCAAACTATCATTTTATAAACATAAGTGCTTGAGAATAGAACTTGCTTGGTTGGCCTTAGTGAATTCCGTGTAAATCTTTGGTGCGTCTATATTTTTAATAGTTAAATCCGTCCATCCGTCCATCCATTCATCCATTTTAAATACACGCTTGTCCTACGCAGGGTCATGGGGTCCGGAACCTCTCCCAGAATCTATGGGTGCAGTTTTACTTAAATTTTAATTTTAATTAATTTAGTTCATGGCAAACATAATGATTCAGATTTTGGATTTCCCATGCATGCTGGTATTTGTAGATATCACACGTAAACAAGGCATTAACCCAACAGCAAACAAAGCATCAACACCAACAGTTATATGGCCAAAATTGGGAACTTGAGTGCGTCACAAGTAATCTTAGCAAATCTATACACAAAGAGCAAGTTACACATTCAACTGAAACCCTTGGCTTTGGATTGTACAAAGAAACAACGACTCCTCAATAAATGGGTAAGAACCCACGGCTATTAGTGGACCCAGCCTGGGGAATCTACAGGATACTTTTTAATTGATTGTGGCTTCTAGAACCATCCAACAAATGAAAGAAACTACTGAGTGACTGATGATTGGCTTGAAATCCAAAGATAAGTGTTCTGAGGTGTCTTTCATTTTGTCAATAATGCTGGACCATTGGGACGCCTATTCCCAGACAGAAGCAGAGCCAAGTTTTCTCTTGGTTTTATAGTAGAAAGCATTCTAAAATTAGCTATTAATTTATGACCTCGTTGAGGCTGGTTTTGATAAGGCCATTTTCAAAGGTGACTTTATTTCCAGTTAATAGAGTCTGTCTGGGCTGGTTTTTGGGTGTGTGAGGGGGGGATTAAAACAGAAGAGGAACCAGGAAATGGAGTCACTCGTAGATAAGACGCCGCACTAGGTTGCCTGGACTGTGTGATTGAAAGAGTGACACATGAGATCTAAACGGCCTCTCAAGAATCTCATTTAACTAATAGCCAAGGGGCTCCTTTGTCTGTGGGCCCTTAAATAAGAGGCGTATTGCATCAGGTGTGACAAGGAACACCCACAAAAAAACAACTAGAAGCAGTAAGATCCGCACTTTCAGATGGACAGCTGGAGGCCATTTGCAGGTTCTCCTTAGTGTGAAAGCAATATCAGAGAGGTGGCCTGTTCACGGCATAGCTAGAAATTCTGGGCCCACAAAATGTTACCTTGGGCCCCCCCATTTGAGCTGGCACTTTCAATGTGGAGAAATTCTGGTGACATGAAAGATGATCATTTACTGAGTGGGGAGGGGGACTGTAAAGTACAGGGTCAGGGTACCCACGCCCCTTCGAAAGCACCTGATCCTTATATCAACACAAGAAGTGAGTCTGGTTCCATGCGTACCATGTGGTTTCTCCTATCACCTCTATCAGACTGACCAAAATGTCTATTTTTCTATTCATTCCTCACACCCTTTTGGCTAAACCCATTTTCTGTACCCTACCTAAATAAAATCCTCCCACTTTGTCACCTGGCTCTAACTGACATGTTGTATACTGCAAGGACAACCCCAGCTGGTAAACCCAATAAGTGACATAGGCAGTCGCCCAGGGTGCCATCTTCTGAGGGGGCGCCCGCTTAGCGGGCCGACTTCACTCTGTCTCAGACAGAGGGCGCCTGCTTAGCAGGCCGATTTCACTCTGTCTCAGACAGGGGGCGCCCGCTTAGCGGGCCGATTTCACTCTGTCTCAGACAGGGGGCGCCCGCTTAGCGGGCCGATTTCACTCTGTCTCAGACAGGGGGCGCCGTCAGTGAAGTTTGCCTAGGCTGCCGCGTGGGATTGACCAGTCCGGTCTTACAGTGACATTTTCAGGGTTTGGTGACACATATGCATTTCTCAGTTGAATGTTTTCAAGATCAGCAACCGATATTTGAATTTCTGAACATGTGAACTGAAACGGGAGCAGTTTTACCATTTTTTTCTGTTTCTTTTTTTGTTATGTACTTTAACATTGTAGTCGGTCGCCATATTCACCTTTTTATTTATTACCCTCCTACCTACTAGAAGTAGTACGGAGTCAGAACGTCCTTACTATACACCGTCCATCAGGCTCACTTTAAAACCGCAGACGCTGTCGGCCTCCAAGGAGAACAAACGGCATCCAAACACCCTGTCCTCACCCCCCCAAGAGACACTGAATTTAATAGCCTCCTCCAACTCACCCTGAGCCTTCCTGTCGATTATGCATGGGGGTCACATCAGTAAAACTTATCAATATATGACTCCCCCCACCCCCCTATACAGCCGAGTCACAAGCCACTGGTTCTGTGTGGAGAGGTGTGGTTTTTCGCTCACATTTGAAGTTAATTATCAATATTTTTTTCCCCTTTCTCTCTCTCTGCCAAGCCACACTGGTATGATTAGATGAAGGTGTTTTGCAGAAGAGATATGATTAATTACAGTAATCACCAGTTGAATCTCATTAATGAATAAAACGTGCCGATTGTATTTGGTGAGTACAAAAAAAAGAGAAAAAAAAACAGTTCTGAATTCCAATAAATTGTTTTGGAAAGAAGAGGAACAGGGAAAGGTAAAAATTAATCTCCAGTTAGTCATTAGTGGAACTAAAGCTGGTTATACTTAAGGTATATTAAATAAATCCATTTATTATTTTACGCTATTGAAAACTACATTTATTATTTACTTAAATGTGCATCTTTTGAAACAGTTTTCACTTTTTGTCTCAGTGTTCAATTCGGCATTGATCATCAATGTCGACTGCCTGCTAATGAGTCACAAAGAAAACTCTGTGAGTTCATAATCCAAGATTTAGCCTGAAAAAAAAAGCAGCCCGCCCCAAGTTTAGCATAATGATAATAAAAAGATGAATCCTAATTAAACTGCAACTCCCAAAATCCATGAGTGCTCCTTACTACTTGCTAGTGAAAAAATGAAACCTTCAACTTACTCCTTTAAATGTTTTACTTAGATTTTTTTAAATTCAGTGGCAGCTAAGAAACAACTGTCGAAGTACATCATTTCTGTGTTGATGATAATGATGATGATGATGATGATGAAATTTCATTTAAACAGGAAAAAATGTAGATATAATTTTCTAATGTGGTATATGAACAACAAAATAGCAATTTCAAGATATATACACAATGTAATTAATCTTTAATTTCTGGCTGGTATCACATATGTCATAGCAGGCATGAGGGACTGTATCTCAGCAACTTCAGAAACAGCAGGTATGGGAAGCCGAGTGCAGTAGCCCACCAGCCAATGAGAATGCTGATGCAGTCACCCTAACCCCCTTCTTTAGTGCGTGTGGCAAGGTCAGCTGACTCAGGGGTCTGGGCAGTGCATCCTGTCAAATGCCCTGCATCACTCTCGCCAGGGTTTTCTGGATCTGCCTTGGTCTTTATCTATGCGGTATTCATTTAGACTGCTATTCGTTTATTGATATGGATGTACATCGATATGCTCTTGATGTCTTTGCCATCCCTAATAATAATAATAATTATAATAATAATAATTATTATTATTATTATTTCTCCCAATGTAAAACCTATAATCTTCTTCCAGTTCCTTCAATTATGAACCTCTCTAAAGGCATATTTACTATTATAATGTATACATATTTACTATTATATATTATATACTATATACTATATATACTGTATAAATTATATATTATATATATATAAATAGCCCATCTACAGTGTGTTTCACAGGGGAGCTGAATTCTTGGCAAATGGTTATGTCATTCAACACTTATCTGCATTTACACCAGCTGCAGGATGTTCAATTATTCATCTGTCGATTAGTCCTCCCCGCATAATCACTCTGCCTCAATTGCGCCAAAAATTCCCAGCGCCGATTAACGAAACGAACAATTAATCTCACTTCTCTGGTACTTGCCCCAAAACCAGGCCCAGTCAGTGTCGTAAGCACGGTTGTGCATTTACACGTATGGGATGAGTCAGCTAGAGCATGGTGGAGATTCAAGGGCAAATATAATTTCTTGCAAATGTAAAGTTCAGCCAAAAGGTGTTTAAACATTAGCGAAATGGAATGGATTAAACTTTAATAGCTACAAAATGTAATCCTGATTGGCTCTGCAGTTTGTAGAACTTGGTAAAAAAGCCCCCCTCGTCCGCTCAATGCCTTGCATTTAGACCCACAGCTGCTCAGTGGGTAACATTGTGCACTCAAACTCCGCATCAATGGGAGTAAATCAGACTGGCCAACTGGTGTGTCCGCCGCGTGTTTCTGAGGGTTTTCTTCCAGCTGCCAGCCAAGGAACTCCTCATGCAGGCCAAAAATATACCGCTCTGCTAAACCGCCTTTAGGGTACGCCATGATGGATTGGCGTAACCCACCTTACGCTATATCGCTTTCTGGGACAAGCCTTGGGTCACTGTGGCCTAATTAGGTACGCTATTGAAAAGAAGAGTGGGATTTTTCACTTTAAAATTACTTCTGTTGGTCTAATAGAATTACTAATAGGCTTCCATCTGGTCATCCATCCATCCGTCTTCCATAACCGCTTATCTGACACAGGGTCACGGTTAGCCCGGAGCGGTTCCCAGGAAGTACAGAGCGGAAGGTGGGGAAGCACATCGGACAGGATGCCAGCTTCTCTAGTACTCATAGATCTATGCATGTATGAATATGTATCTGGACCTATTTGTGGCTGTCTCATTTAGAATCCCAAGTCTTATTTCTGGAACACCACAGTGCATGAGATCATTGCATAAAGCTGGTGTGATTACGAGGTATGAGAAGGCCTCATTAAGGGCAGCAACTTATTTATTTTCTCCAAAAAGTCTAAATGTTGGCCTCAGTTCCGAAGCCGCAGAATTAATCGATAAAAAGAAATGGCAAGGTTACACAGCACAACTCTTGCGTCCTTGTTCTGAAGTTGAGTGATGAATTTGTGGAATGGACAATAGATCAAAAAGAGACCACTTTTGTGCAGTAGCTGATTAGAAAATACTTCATTATGTCATTTACTTTTTGACACTTGTTTGGGAAGTTTAAGAGCAGCTCAGACACAGTATTGATGCGTGCCACGCTTTCCAAATAAAACATTATGAATAATCTGTCAATCAATGACAATACTGTCTTAAGTATGTACACCCGCTGGAGAAAATATTTGGTAAAACTCGACTTGATGATATAGTATTACCTTTATGAACTACTGAAGGAACTACTAAAGGAAAAGTTAAATACCGATCTTGTATTTGTTTATCATTAATGAATCATGATGCATCTTTTATCTCAAGTACTAAGTATTTGTGCCATCTTTAATTTCACATTACTACTAGTTTTATTATCTCTAGTAATGTCACGTCCCGGCCACGCCCCCGACGGACGGAGCGCACTCCCTAATCTGCGGAATCCCGTCCACCTGTTCCAGCGGCTTTAAAAGGAGTCACCTCGCTCTCCTCAGCGCGAGGTATTGTTGATTCCCATGCGACTTACTGAGCGTTTATCTCCTTGTCTTCTTTACAGCCCTAGCCCAGTCCTCCCGTGCTGGTCCCGTTACTCCCCGCTTCCCCGACTCCCGCCTGTGTCCCTCCGTCCCACGTCCTGTGTGCTCCATCGGCTTGACTTCACCGGCTTCTCCGACCCCTTGCTCCGTGCCCTGATTCCGTCTTCAGATCGCCCCCTCCAACTCTGTTTGCCTGGTCTATTAATAAAACTCCTTCCACGGACGTCTCGTTCTCCCGTGTGCTCTGTGCTCGGTAACAAGTAAACTGTTAAAAAATATTAATGCATAAATGATTTAATGCTGCTATTGTCCAAATTTTATATACATAACACCCTATAAAGGTATATAGTTTTACTGTTTAAGAAATTTAATAAATGCTTTAGCATGCTAACTTTTTTCCAAAATATATTTAGTGATATATGATTTTAGCCATCTATTATTGTGGGTCTTCGGAAGAGAAATTACGCAGATCACATAATTCCCATAATTAGTTGTGGGAGTTTGCATGTTCTTCTACAGAACATCATTAGAGGTGCTACACGAACATGCAAAGAGAGCTGTCTCGATGCTCTTATCCCAAAAATCACACCCTTACTTTTTAACAAAAAAAAAAAAAAAAAGATTAAAATTCACATCAGAGCTGTCTTTTCATGCTGCTGATGTACCAGTAAGGACAGCCGGAGCATTGTGACCTCAAAGGTAAAACCACAGGTGTCTGTCAGACTCCATAAGGCCATATGCTGAGAACGATCTCCAGCTGATTCCCGTCCATTTGCGGGGTGAAGCTTGTGTACCCGGTCACAATGTGTCCCTGACAGTCTGGCTTCACCAGACGCACTCTGTCTCACCCCGAATCTGTCCCACCTGACTGAAAACTGCAGAACCAGAGAGAGGAACCAAAGTGGTGAGCTGTACGCCTCCCTCTCTTATTCATTCTTGCAATACTTACATATCCATTGTTATAATTGCAATTGTATTAATTTGGTTACTCTACTCAGCTTCATTTGTACTTGCAATCTGTGTTTTGTGTTTAATGGAAGGAGGTGCAGTATGCATATTATGCATAAGAAAAAAATTAACTATTAAAATATTGAACTATAGTTACAGTTTACCTGATGCATGAGGTAAGCAAGGATTAAAATGAATTGATAGAATTAAACCATTCAAGATTATTAATGCAATGCTGCCGGGCAGTTCTACCAGGAGGTTGTTTCGGGCCAAAAATTATAAACATGTGGAAATAAGCAATTGGACTTGGAGTAGCGTGACACTTTTTCTAAACTTTCCCTTTTAAAATTAACTAGCATCAACAATTATGTATTCCGAAAACCTATGTAAATATAACCTGAGATTACCTTGATTGACAAAACCTATAGAGTTTGAAAATTTGAAACTTTTATTCTCTGTACTGTATGTATTTTTAGCTGTGTTTGTGTCTGTCTGAATATAATTTCAACAGGGACAAAGCAGAGAAATATGCATTATTATTGCAATTATTGCAATTTCAGTTCATGTTCTTCCCCATTGAAATATTCTTCAAAGCAGGGGCCTCTTGTCCCAGGAATCCAGAGTTTTTCACTAATGATTTTTGAAAATCCCTTTGAGAGATTTATATTTTCTTTTCTTTTCTTTTTTTTTCCTGTTATTGACTTTCTTTTGCCTGGCTCAGGAAAAAATTCAGCATGTTGTGTTTGGACTTGAACCATCAAACTCATCATACTCTGTGAGTGAGAGATAAAAGATGGGTGTCACCAACGTCTGCCAAGTCGGGGGGTCGAAAGTCAGCCAGACTGAAACATTCCATTTAAAGATCAGATTGCTATGTTGCGTGAGTGTTCAGCTTTATGTTAATTTAGTAAAAGAAGATGAAATGTTAAGCATTTACTATGAAGTCTCTTGCAACCACAGAACACAATAATAATAAAATAATAATAGTCATTTTATTAATGAAATTTAGAATGAGGAAGATGCCATTCCAATTCTCCAAGACCATTCCATAGTAATTTTATTCATCATCACAATCAGCATCTAATTACTGAAATGATTTACAAACATCAGCACTAAACCAATATGAGTGGAAGCCCAGGCATGCTGCTCAGTAATGAAAAAATAGAATTAACATTTATTTGGCATTTGGACATTTACCTTAGAATGTGTTTGTTTCTGCAATATCTCATAATACTCCTTTTTAAGACATAAACACATCTAGAGGTGAGGGAGATACTTGAGGTCTGAGCACAGCGTCGGCTGTCCAACCAACAGCTTCTCTAGCTTTTTTCTGAGGGTTAAGGGCTTTGCTCAAGAGCCAAACGGAGATGTGGCTACTGAGCTGAGCATGGGATTTGAACCAGCAGCTAACTGAAGACAGGCCAAAAAGCCTGAGTCACACAGGGCCCTCATACATACTGAGCCTGCGACATCTTATCTTAATAAAGTCCCAGGCTACACTAGTGTGACAGACAGTTAAACATTTGACATATGGATGATTGCTGAGAAACATTTCTCCAAATAACACTTTTCAGTGAAACGTCACAGGATCATAATCTATTTGCAAGCACAGCAATATTATGATAAAAATGTAAACTTCACAATGGTATCGAGGTTGAAACAGTGAATGGGGTTTCTGCACTGAATATTTTGGTATTCTCCCGGTATATAGGTATACGACTTGTTATAAATATTAAAGTTAATTCAATGTAACGAAGGGCATGCAGTGACGGGTAGTTGGCATAAATCATGTGTCATCTTGGCACCGAGAGATGCACATCAATCAATAGCTATGCCTTTGGACTAAAAAATGGCACCATTCTCAGTTGGCACAAGCATTCATAAATGTTAAGAAGTATTAGTGTTATAGTGATTATGTAACTGCTACCCCATGTTCAGCCCAAGAGTAACACAATGTTTTATGAAAGGTCTCTGAAGGCAGGGTTTATGTAACTTATCATGCATTTTAATATATTTTCCCAAGATCTCTTATGTCAATAAATTACATATAGTCATTTTTAGCTATACCTGCAAGCAATTACCTTCAGGATTCATGACGTGTTTGTCCACCCATCTGTGTATCTATCCATCCATCTATCTATCCATCCATCTATCCATCTTGCCGTGCTACGAGTTGGCTGGGGGCATGAATGGGTTGTGTGGAGGGAGAGATCTTTGGGGAAACCTGGAACACACACCTACTGCATTACCAGATAAACCTTATGGTGACATTGGTGTAATGCTGAAGACCTCACCTCTGGGGTTTAACATCACTTTACAGACAATAGATCTATAGAAGGATCATTCTGGAAGTGACAGGAAGTGACAGCCTATCCATGGTTATATCTGGCTTTCTTTTCATAGCTCAGCAGTGGCGATGGTTGCTGCATTCATTCGCTATAGGAAATTATTTGAATCATTGACTTTTTGCCTCTGTTTGTTGTAATAGGTTTCATGCAGCACAACAACAGGGCCAAGCTAAGTGCTGCGTGTTGTTCATCGCTACCCAGGTACAGCACCCCTAAAAGCAAATGTTAAAGATACATTTGAATTAAGAATTTAATTAAGAATTAAGTGATCAATTGTCATTGTTGACACACCACAGCACACAACAACAAAATGCGTCCTCTGCATTTAACCCATATGTGATAATATGACATAGCAGGGGGCAGCTAATTGAGCACCGGGGCAGCAGTGCTTGGGGGCAGTACCTTGCTCAGGGTACCTTAGAAGTACCTTGCTAGTCAGGGATTCAAACCTGTAATCTTTTAATTACAAGTGCGCTTCTCTAATCATTAAGCCGCCACTACCTACTGAACAGCCACACGCACAATAGCTCTGAGCAAAACAATCAGGCTAAATGGTTCATCATACCTACCACTGGCAGTCCTTTAAGGAAAGATCATTGGGAGACAGGAAACTACAAATACCAAAAATAAACTAACGGCCCATGTCATCCACATGCTTACCTGGGTAGGCCTCTGTGCCTGTGATTGGTACAAATCTCTGATTGACCCTTAAGCAACCTCCATAACCCCCTGGAAAAAACTCCAGGGACACTGGGTGACTACAGTATATGCTCAACTGGTTGGGCAAGAGCCACAGTCACGATACGGCCAGGCATGAACACAGTACAAACACAAAGGATTACAGTATGCGGAAGGGGCACTGAAGGCAACATGGCTACATGGAGTCTATGAAAAGCAAGTATAAGTGAATTTTAAAGGTAGCTGCATGTTTTTTACGCATTAATTTGTCGAATATTTTTACATTTTTAGAATCTAAGACATGTACGGGTGGATCTACAAAAACTTTGATTCTTTCAGATTTGAAAACTGGTTTGAGTGATTCACTGAAAAGAACTGGTGAAAGAACGATTTCTTCACAAACCAGACATCACTAGTAAAGAACAAAGCAGAGGACACCAATGAAAATGGCAGGCTGTATGCATTAGTGTGGTGCTCCAGGCTCTAATGGGAATGTTGGAACTTTTCACATCCTTCGCAGGAATCTGACTGTCAGCAGGCAAGGTGGAGGTTCATCTTTAACAGGTAAGTCAGGGGTATGTTTCCCAAAAGCTCTCATTAGTGACTTACAGAGTTGATACTGTTTAGTTGGATAGTTCTAACTATGTACGTTGCTAACAACTAGTCAAACCTCCCTTATAAGGACCTCCAATATACGGGTACCTCCCTCTCCCAGGAAGCTCTAGGCACCCAAATGCGCAAATTAATTTTACCAGCAGCTGTTGTTACAAACCCTAGTCTAGGGTGGGGGCGTAACAAAGTGAAAGGGAAAGGGGACATGGAGTAAGGGAAGGACAGGGTGCGATGGACAAGGGAACACACGTGAACAAAGGGGTACACTGGAACTTAATGCATTCAGGACTTGGGTTCGAATTCTAAAAAGTTCAAGTTCTGATCGAATTTTCCCGCTAAGAAATAATGGAAAACCAATTAATTGGTTCCCAGTCCCAAAAAACTAAACCTAAATGTTTTTTTTTAGCATTTAAACACAAAATGAACAGGATAAAACAAGAGCATATACTGTACTAAACACATCTAAGCACATTTATAAAAACAGTAATTTGTAAAGTAAGAAAATAAATGTATCCAAACAATGTGTAAAGTAAAAAAAAAACAATGTGTCCTGCCCCGATCGTCCACTCCTTCCGTGTGCCACGCCCCCTCGTTAACCCCGTGTGGAATCCCCGTGTGATCAGCTGTTTCTGGTTGTTGTCATTAGTCCTCTGTGTTTAGTCCACGTTTCAGTTTGTTTCCCCAGTCCAGTCATTGTATTCTCCGTCTGCGTTTTGCCTGCCTTACCTGTAATTAAACCCCGTATTCCCCGATACCCTGCCGTCTGCGCCTTTGTCTCTGTTCCGCCCCGCTTGGCACAACAATATTATTATAATTAAATGTATTAATGGTTTATTATTAATGATATTAAAATAATTAGAAATCTTTATTTTTAAATATATTTTATATAATAATAATCACTGTTACTGTCATTGTCTAAATGTATTTTTACTGTCTAAATATATGTATTCAGCTAGTATAAACATGCACGATGCTATCACAATGAATGCGAGGCTGAGACCAGAGTACTGCACGGGTCCACTTTTTGAGACCTGCACCCGCCCGCACCTGCACAGTGCAGCACCACACCCGCCGGTGCACCCGTGATTATTTCAAAGTTAAATCCGGACCCGCCTAGGGTGACCAGATAATCCATGTCAGGGAGGACACTCTGAGCTAGGACAGGAATTTTAAATTACCATTTCAATTAAAAGGACCTGGATTTCACTTGAGCACTGAGTTCTTGCTGTGTGCTGAGTGGTTAGTCGCCTATAATCTTGCATGTGTGACTAATACTAATGTGAAACAGCTGGATGAGTCTTTCGGTCAAGAAAACAAACCAGTCAAAGCACGAGAAGAGCTGAACTATTTAGCCGAGCACAGGAGCCTCAGTTTGAAATTAGTTTGTAAAACCCGAAGTAGCTCAAAGTTTCCTCCCTGACATGGATTATCTGGTCACCCTACACCCGCCCGGGCCCATTAACATTCCACCCGTTACCCGCCCGGGCCCATTAACATTCCACCCGTTACCCGCCCGGGCCCATTAACATTCCACCCGTTACCCGCCCGTACCCGTGATAAATTACACACAATTATTTTTTCTATGCACCTCTCAATGTGACAAGCGCAAGGCCTGCAATGAATTTTGAATTGAAATGAAAAAGTCCGTTTAACACAAAATCAAATCAGATAGATCAAAGTTATCCATACTGTGAAGAGCGTGAAAGAGAGAACACGATGACACGCTCTGGCAAGGATTCAGACGTGTATGTGAATGTTTGTCGAGGTGGTTATCTTTATAGTGCGTTCGTTTTTCTCTCGGAACTTGGAAAGTCCGAGTTGAGTGACATCACGTCTGACAAGCTCCCGTTTGAGCTACCACATCTCGCAACAAACATGGCTGCCTCCATGAACACGCTGCTGTGTGTTATTGCTTTATATTTTAGCAGATTTGGAGTGAGATTATTTTTTCCGAGAGACAAACAAACAAGACACACGAACTAGTCAAACCACATTAAAAGCTTTATACATTTTTTAGCACATTCATAGCGACATTCTTTTTTAAAGAGGCAAACAAACTACAAATAAACCAAAGACACTAACAAGTCTGGTAAAAATCTGATATTGCATGATAGGATACTGTTTACGGTCATGATATGGTATTCTCTAAATCGAACACGTGCCATTACATTTATAATAATATCTATTAAAATATCTAATACATAGATATTTTCGCTTATACCTGTGTTATTTTTGCAGGTTACAATACTGTTTTGATTAACCTGCTACCTGCCCTTGTGTAATGAATTACCCGCCCGCATACCCGCCCGTAAAATTCCAGAACATTAAAATCCGCTCGTTTCAGCAACTATCTGCGGGTACCCGACCCGGTGCAGGACTCTGGCTGAGACTGAACCGTTACCCTTTGTTTCCGCTGAGAAACGTGCCGCGTGACTCATTTCCCCGCACATACAAGTTCTTAGTTCGGCGTTCACGGTTCGACTTCTGAGATTCAGATCGAGTTCTAGGTAATTTTTTTTAACTGGTTGGTTCGACTTTTAAGAAATTTGAGTTCTAATCGTTCTAATCAGTTCGAGTACTGAGGTACCACTGTATTTTTTTATACATATTTCTCTGTTTTTACTGATATGCCATGGACACAGAACAAATAAACCTGGGGCCTGTACTACGAAGCAGGGTTACTGGCTTATCGGGGTAACTCATTGGATTTAAGGTAGTCTGAGCAAAATGTAAGTGAACGAATATGAAGTCCATTTAAACTGTGGTACCTTAAATCTGACAAGTTACCCCGATAAGCCAGTAACCACGCTTTGTAGTACAGGCCACCGGTGCAAAAGGACAAAGGAATGACTATAGCAAAAACAATAAACAAAATCCAGCTTCCGAATGCAACCCAAAGCAAACTTACCTAAGTGTAGAGAAAACAAAAATACAATGACAAATTCTACACCTTATTTTTCGCTTCGGAAGACGGAAGTGACGAAGGCCACATACAAAGTTGTGGGCGGAGTCTGCAAGTGGTGGTGGAGCGAACGTCGAATGGAGCACGAGCTAAAGGACGAGGCTGTGGGCGGAGCTGAACTTACAGCGGCGCGTAACACTATGCATAAACCATGGCTTCAAAAAGGAAGTGTAGTGTCATGTCCCTCCAAAAGAAGCTCGATGTCATTACAGAGATACGAGAAGGAAAATCACACAGAGTTGTTGTGGACCATTTTACGGTAGGTCTACGGTAGGAGTCTACGGTAGGTGATATTTGGAAGAGTAAAGAAAAAATCATCAAGCTCACCTGATGCTGGTTAAAAACTGGATGACCACTGCAAGAATAAAACGGGATGATTCACTAGCTCAGACTGAAATAACATCATATTATAAGCTTTGCACCTCATAAATATCATGCAATTTGCATGTGTACACATGTACATGTCCGCTGTACTGTACTGTTCATGTATTTCTAAGTTACGGGCATTTCTTACTTATGGGCGCCCCTCAGTCCCATTCTGCCCGGATAAGGGAGGTTTGACTGTATTCTTTTGGCAAAAACATACCCCAGTTAAGCAGGGTAGTAGTAAACAATATTATAAAATCTGTGATCCTGACATTGGCAACAAGCTTTTGTACTTCCTGTAACCTACTTTTGGTTAGCTAAAATATAGAATCAATACTGTAGTAAAAAATATTAGAAATTTTTTAAAAATTTAGATTAAAAGAAAACTCCAAATTCATTACAAACAGCACATTTACAAGCTGCTTAGCTTGCTGTTTGGAGTTCTTGAAAAAAAAAAAATATTATTCCAATGTTGAAAACGAAGTTATTATTATGCTAACATTGTGCCTAGGCTGAAGTGGGACTATTACACTTATGTGTGGTAAATTCTTCCAGGAAACATTAAATGAAAAAACTTAACACTCAGAAGCATTCATTTGCAATCTCTGCAACTACTGTACCTGTTCCTCAATATCTGACTCTTCCTGTGATACAGGTTTAGACATATGCAGTTGGATACTTAAACACTTGGAAAGGAGATTAATAAAGTTTCACTGTAGGACCCTTTAGCATATTGTGGTTCTGCCCTCACGCATTCAATCCAGGCTCTTTGCAGACCAGACAGTCCCAGTCATTCAGCCGCAGCATTCTGCAAGACTACTTTTTATTTTATCCTCTGTGCCGATAGCCCATGCAGTACTCACTTTGTGGAGTGCTGATCATTTATTCTTCCACCGTGTACGAGAAAGGAAGATTTCCATTTGCTTTCCACAAGCTGAAACAGACCGGCCAAGCCGGGTGGCAGTTTTAACACGACATTGCCCAGGGTTTAATGGAATGGACTGCATCACATATACTCTTTCTTATGATTGCATTCAGAAAACCACTCAGGAGATGGTTTGCACTTCAAGTTAAAAAATAAATAAATAAACAACCCTTGTTTAACTACTGTTGTTCAGCTCATTTACAAAAAGTCTGCTCTGTAATTTCTTTGCACTGCTCTGTTTGGATTTACGGCTCATTTTCCTTACTAAATCATCCTGGAGTGGGGGGGAGGTGCTGTTTGGCTTCTCTGCCTGTGATCAGCAGGTTATCAGACAGAATGGTCACTTTGCAGTTGGGCTCATGAGCAAGGGACATAACCCCACCCTCCAACATGGTGTAGGCGTCTCCATGGAGAGAACGATGGGATATGTCAAAAGAAGCATTCCAATGTACCCGTACAAAAGACAAATAAAGTATCAACTCGTGTAGAAATCAGTCATAGACAAAGCAATTTCATAAGAATCATGCCATCTTCTTGCTATGTAAAGTCAGTTTCGATTTATGGAAGCAGCTCTGATTTTGTCACCATTATGTAGTTATTTAACATCACAAACTGTTATCTCCAGATTTTGCCAAGTCCAAAGTAAGCTGTTGTGAAGACTGATAGCTAGCTTTGCACTACACTGATGTCAGACATGTGACCTCACCAAATCTCCATAATTCAATGGCTTCAAATGCATAAAATATCTAAATATATACAGGCTGTTTACATTAAAACAGTCTTGTTGATCTAATTTCACAGGTTATTAAATGCTGAGTTTGAGCAAACACCACTTAATTTTATTTTGATCTTTTTTTTTTCTTTTCTTTTTAAAGTGGTGCCTTATATACAGACACTGCAGAAATATCCTCAATGTGTGCTGAGGCTTATGGCTAATTTTTTAAAGTTTGACAGAATGACGAATGCGCAGTGGCGCATTTGAATCAGCTTACAGCAGGGGATCTCAAATCAGCAGTACAATCAAGCCACTTTAGCAGGGAGCTCGGAGAACGCTAAAACTAGCGTGTGGTGCACAGGGGGTCATCATGATCTGTGCCGGGAAGCTCTGATTCACAGCATGATAGCTTCCCGCCGTGGTGGACGGCATTCCGCTGCTGATTCTGCTCTGACTTTACATGTCCAATTATCTTGACAGAATTAGGCAGTTCTCTCAGGTGATTATGAAAAACGCTGAGAGTGGACATCGAGGCAAGTTTACTATACTCCACATAGTAAGAAATCCGAATAGTGAAGTCATGAAAAGCTGGAAGATGGCTTTAGACATTGGATAACGTTGTTGTACTTCATAGTTTAGCTTCTACAACGATAAAGCTGATCTTTTGCCTTGAGAGCAACATGACACAATCATAAATCTAGCTTTGGAATCAGAATCAGAATAAGAACCATGGAAATTGGGTAAACCCTTTATGGAAGTCAAGGGGAAGTTTGCCTGAAGTATCTGGTTAGACTATATGAGAATCTCCCAGAATTGCCCCGTTATGTCAAAGGTTTGGTTGTGTCTACATTTCTGCGCGGTTTCTTTACAGGCTAAGTGACCTGTGAATGTGGCATACGAAAACAATGGGAGTTACTTCCATTATGTCTCTGCGAGGTAGAGCCTTAAACTGTGGACTCTCTGTTTAAATTGTTCATAACTCATTAACAGAGTAAGCCTCCAATGGGTCCAGGGTCTTGTTTGTCAGTTTTAATTTGCAATCAATTATTTAACTGTAGGAAATGCTTGAAAAAAATTTCCCTGGGTTTATTGTGACTTACGCCTTCATGGACTCCTTCCTGATTGCCGCTTCTGCAGTCGTCACCTCTCCAGCCCCGTGCCAGACCCTCACCAACACGATACCTCGGAACGTTACCCCACCATGTAACATGTTAAACATACAAGGCACTGGACTTTGTTGCACGTGCCCTGGTATAACACATAATGTGCAAGGCAATTTCAAGACAATTTACATGTACACATAAAATTTTATACATGTTTTTAACATTAGACTGTCTACACACGGTCAGACACAGCATGGAATGGAGGAGAGGGTGAAATAAAGAGTGCTTACATAAAAATCACACATTTGTGTGATTACTTAAGTGATCAACAGTCTTTAAGATGAAACAGACATCACCAGAAGTGCATTCTCTTACTTTTCATCAAAATTATTAAAGCAATTTTATGCACGAGCTGCAACTGAAAATACTATAAGATTATACAGAATAAGACATCA
>JAODLC010000038.1:5564820-5579341 GCA_026781145.1 Hippopotamyrus pictus | reverse complement strand
TATTAGTAAACAGATGCACAACAAGATAACTACATTTTTGCAATTAAGTTGCATGTTTCATGTAAATTCATTACAATTCAGAAACACTATTGAAGCATGATGAATATAAATAACCTGCTTGTTTAATTTCCAAAACTAAATTGCTGAATATGAATTGAATGTGTAAGAAATGCCCTGGTTTAAACAGCATGACAATGCGTGCTTGTCCAGAGTTATGTTGCACATTTGCTAAACGCTCTTGCCAGTGTTATTATAATTTATAGATCACACAATCAATATCTTTCCTCGAGCTCGGGGGTCTTTTTCACGCTCTTTCAATTTCACACCCATGCTTGGTTACTTCTACACGCTGTCAACGCTTTTTCGATTTAATCTCCAGCGTGTCATTGGCAAACCAATCTGGCCCGACGACAGGGCGTAGCCTCTGTTATCCGCTATGCTTTACGGCCCAGCGCTTTGATAAACTTCTTCCTGAAATGATGCACACAGAAACAAGGAGAAGCGAGGAGGCACCAATGCGGACTGGGCCGCCATTTATAAATTAGGAGCGGGGGATGTAATTCACCACCAAAGATTCTGATGGCTGATATATGTCAGTGTCAGGGCCGTGATTTATACCCAACATTAATCTCTGGAAAGGAGCTGGTTTCCAGCAGGATGGGGATGGCTTTCAGTAAGCAAACAATGTGCAGTTTGGCCTTTTTCATCACTGGCCATTACATGTTTTGTCTGGATGAGATGTCCAGCTCTGCAGGCAGGTCTAAGGCAGCACAGATTCGTGTTCAAACATGGTAAAAATGGAGAGAAAATAATAAACAGCATTAAGTGTGAAGATGTAATCTACACAATCAAATACATTTGCTTTATTTATTTTCCATTAGTTTAAAAGGTAGTTTATGTGGTTTTTCTTTGCTCTGAAAGACCAGCGCAAATATACTCTCCAAGAATGTACCATTTTTTATTGAACAAAGATATTCCATGTAATAGGAAATAATTAAATTATTGAATAATTAATGTGTGAAGGATAGTTTAAAGGGGAATTTAAAAGATTAATGGCCTTGGAATATTGTACTTAAAAAAGGGTCATTAATATTGATATAGAGTCTGATTCAAAGCAGTATTACTTAGGAATGGAAAGAATACGTCTGTTTGTGAAATGGAAAAGTTTTTTCTGCGTTCTGCATCGAAGACTTTTAAAGTGTTTTAAGCCCTGCAGTTCATCAAAAATATACTGCAACTTTAGTGGAAAATACAGAATGCCACTATCTAAAATACCCTTAAAGCTCTAGTTCCCCTGAAAACCAATAAATAGATTAAAACTGCAAATGCTGCCCTTTTCTAATTCTGCAGTAGAAGCACAGACCACTTGAATCAGTGGTTTAAATAAAAGATTCACCATTGCGTACACTCTGCCAATTTCTATTAAAAGTACGCCGCGGCTTGAAAGGAGATTCTGGCAAAGAGAAAAAGCCCTGCATTGTATATGTGAGCGCTATACCCTCATGGTGAACTTGTGCTTCTTGACATTGCATTGCTTTTAAATTCCTCGCTGAATTCTATGAAGGATGGGAAAGTATAGCAAAGGCTGCCCATTTGGCTTTGCCTTGATTCTGTATTAGTGGGTCAGGCGGCCAAAACGTCTCAGTGGGAAGAAACGGTCTTTATGGTATCTGATCTGCCATTTGCGTGCTCATGTGGGTGGGGATTCATCAAAGAATAGCCTATAAACTGCTATTTCAAACCATATTTCTGTCTCTCCACCTCCATTCACCCCTAGCCTCCGCTTCCCTCACCACTGCTGCAAGCAGGCGCCATCGCTAACCATTTCTCTGCTCCTGCTTCTCCTCACAGCTCCCTACAGTGCTCTGTTTACCCCTCTCCTCTGCTATATCGCTACCTTTGTTTCTGTCATCACTTAATAGCTCTCCACTTCTACAACTCCCTTCAAGCTAACATAGGTCTATCCTCTTACGTGGAAATGGCCCCTTAATCCCACTATGATCAGAATCATGGATTATTTGCTCGTCTTTTTGATTGTTTAAATCACCATTCACTTGTTTTTCTCCAAAACAGGCCTTATTGCTATCTCTGAGGCAACCCATGTAGTTAGATGGGATGCCATCACCCTTGCTCTAACCCTACTTGTCTTGGGGTCACTCATCCCTCAACAAAGCTGTCAGCGGCATTAGATCCAGCCCAAGATCATATCTCTCCCGAAAGCTATGGCCGCTCCTCCTGCCTGGACCTCCTGCCTGGACCTCCTGACGGCTGCACCAAATCCCACCGCCTCATCTGCAATTCAGCGACACAAGTTGTGTTCTCCCATTCCAAAAGTCCCTCCTTCACAGGCTCTCCTCCTGCTGCTTACAAGTTGAATTTCACATCAACTAAAAAAATACAAAAACTTGGTGCTGATACACAAGGTTACCAAGGGCACAGAATCAACCAAATCCAAGCTTTAAACTCTGCTCCCCTTCAAGGTCACAGGCTTTGGCTACATCAGGTTTCTTGAGAGGCTCTAGGTGTGGAAGGTCAGAAATCAAATCCTGCCTGAGCTTCCCCTGAGCTCAGGGACAGCAGAATCCCTGATTCTTATAAAGAAGAAGAGAATCAAAACTATTTTCTTCTGACAGCATTTCAGCTCTGAACTTTTGACCTGCTAGCATTCAAGAGACTGTATGGATCTATGTGTACCCTTACCTTCTGAGAATATTATGAGGTTATTTATTATTGCACAGCTTTGACTCTGAGGTAATATAGTGCATCTTAAACGTCTTTCTTGATACACTGTTTCATTATCTGAGAGTAATGTTTCTCCATGTAAGCATATTGCAGCATGAAAGACCCCATTGATTACATGTTTGTGTGGATGCTCTTAAATTTCCTTAAATATACCTATTGTCTGAGTTGGTGTCTTACTTCAAAGGATACTATCTGTCTGTACATTTCTGACAAATAACTAAGGCTGTCATTATTGAAGATATCAATAATCAAATAATCTACATGTACCAATGGAAATGAGTATTAATATCACACCCACAACATGGGGCCAAAAAATTAGAAATCCAGCTGTTTATGAGTCTTTAATTACTCTAATTACCAGCTAAGGGATAAAGTGAAGCAGTATAGCAAAGTATGTCTCTGCAGTGTAATATTCTGGTGAACAAGTCATAGACATGAATTGTACTTGTGTGTCAGAACAGTGTTTTTTGAGTTTTCCGATATTAAGTAAAAACTGAAAAAGCGAGTTGCTTGCTGTGATCTCTCGTCATCTGCACTCAGTGAGTGCAATAAATGTGACCGTTTCAGGACAACCTTGTGCCTGCACTTACGATGAATCTGCATTAAACGTATCTACAAGGACACGAAAACATTAATAATCTATTACTCTATATAAAAATACAATAAAACCCCAAAGGGACCGTTCCTACATTAGCGATTTTTTTACAATCTGTTCCTTTAAAGATACTCTTTCGGGATTTTTTATTCCTACACAGCATGAGTGAACAATCGCTCTTCCCTCCCAGTTTCTGCTTTTCGTCCTGCCCTGAAAATCTCTGATTTTGAGGATGTCTAACTACTCACACAATACGCACAGCTTATCGGTGAGCAGTGCTGTTACTCTGCAGTTAAGAGCGATTCTCTCTGCACTAGCCATCGACACACTATGATAATCTCTATTTTGTGTGAAGATAAAATCAAGTGCTCATAAATCACGGGGGAAACTTAAGCTTGTCGTCCTCCTGCTTATGACCATTAAAAATACTCTCATTCACCATCATTCCACTGCATCGTCAAAATTAAATTAATATTTAAAGCTCTAGTTATGGCTGTGAGTGAATCTGGCAAATTTAACTGTTTAACACTTTTAGGTGCTTCCCAGCTTTCCAGAACTAAATCTTGAATTGATTGAACCTTTTTCTTTTTTTTTGCCAATCTTCTTTTTTTGGGGAGGGATTCGGCTGCTTTCGACATGCGCCCTCCACGACTTATCTTGCTGATTGCAATTGTTCATTTACTGCCACCTGCTATGTATGTGGAATTTGCATGTTCCTGTTTTCTGTGACAGTTTCCTCTGGCTGTTTGAGATTCCATCCACAATCCAAAAGCATGCAGTTGGGTCAAGTGAGATTTACATGCTTTTGTTTACCTAACGCTTCGCAGGATGTGTGATGTTCACAATGTAGACACTAAACTTATCCTTCATCCTCTTCGGTCGCCTTTAAGCCTCAACCTGCAACTCCAGCCAGTACAGTTATTGGACAGGTGTATCATCTTATTAGCCCCTTCTGAGAGGAAAAGCGGTAAAAAAAAACTGCCGTTTGCTCACAGCGCAGAATATTCACCTCCACTACCATGCAGAAGTAAAACTGAGAGAATAACTTAAGAAGTAAATAATATGCGTACTCATCATGATAGTTATGCAAAAAATGTTTTTCATTTATATAAATCAAATAATTTTGTCAGCATGTTTCGTAATACTCACAATAAGCCAGATACTGTGTGTATCACTACACCAGATAAGGTTTGACAGCTGGCTGATATGAGACTTCGGTTTTTAGCATTACATTTAGCAGCGAGATTTCCTAAATTTGCATTTAAGAATGCTGAATTCTTATTTTTGTTGCTTTTCAAATTCAGTTATACAATCTTTAAACTTAGACTTTATTACGCAATATGAATTTCAAAGCCTGCAGTTTGCATTTTAAAATATGAAATGCAAATCTTGTGATTAATCCTTTCGATTTCAAAAGGTTCACATGAAAGGACTCAACGGGAGTGCTTTAAGTTTGTTTATACTTTGCACAGTCATCATTTTCAATTCTTTTCCCACATTAAAATGCCCGATTCTGACGTATTCATTCTTTAAGTCACGTTTTCCAGCATTTTGGCTTTAACCGCTTGGCAGTGGGTCCCTGTTTCTAAACCCCGTTTTCATGTGTGAATCCATATCTCTTTATCATAAGCATGGGACAGTGTGTTTTACAGCACTCTTGCACCTCTCTACACATCCATCATTATTTTGCACATTATAACAGATAAAACCAGCAAGTCTGGGGCAAAGTCTGGGAGCCAGTGGAATGTTGCCGTAGATTTCATTGCATCTGTATTTACTAGCAGTCTTTATTCACTTAGCAGTGAATTCAGTGGCAGTTATTTTCAGGGTAAATCCATGGCATGCCTAATGTATTATTAAGGCTTAAAAATCACACCTTATTGACATTTTATTCTCATACATTCCACTAAGGTATGAGCTTAATATACAGTATTATACTGCCAGGCTTGTTTTTTTTTTAAGATTTGACTGCTTACAGCGATTCACACGGGCGACAGCTCTTTAATATAACTCTCACCCATTCACAACCCGCCGGGACTAACAAGGTCTTTCAAACAGTTACACTGTGAGTTGTGCCTCTTAATATCTCCACAAAAGGTCATTTACTGAAATGGCGGAATTGCTTTTTGAAACAGTTTCCTGCAGTTTGCATTTCTCAAGTGGCATATTGGTAATTTTTTGGTAAATGGAAATCCTGAAGAACGCCATACAGTAGTCATGTCTGTAGACAAACAATATTAGAGAAACTGTATAAATTATACATACACAGATCATTTGTAATATATAAATACACTATATTGCCAAAAGTATTGGGACACCTACCTTTACACACACATGAACTTTAATGACATCCTATTCTTAATATATATGCTTTAATATGGAGTTGGCCCACCCTTTGCAGCTATAACAGCTTCAACTCTTCTGGGAAGGCTGTCCACAAGGTTTAGGATTGTCTTTATGGGAATTTTTGCCCATTCTTCCAGGAGAGCATTTGTGAGGTCAGGCACTGATGTTGGACATGAAGGCCTGGCTCGCAGTCTCAGCTCTAATTCATCCCAAAGGTGTTCTATCAGGTTGAGGTCAGGGCTCTGTGCAGGCCAGTCAAGTTCCTCCACACCAGACTCGCTTATCCATGTCCTTATGGACCTTGCTTTGTGCACTGGCCATCCCCAAACTGTTCCTACAAAGTTTGGAGCATGAAATTGTCCAAGATGGCTTAAAATGCTGCCGCATTAAGAGTTTCTTTTCCTGGAACTAAGAGGACAACGCCAACCCCTGAAAAACAACCCCAAACCATAATATCCCCTGCAGCAAGCTTTACACTTTGCACAATGCAGCCTGGCAAGTACCGTTCTCCTGGCAACCACCAAACCCAGACTCGTTCATCGGATTGCCAGACAGAGAAGTGTAATTCATCACTCCAGAGTATACGTCTCTATTGCTCTAGAGTCCAGTGCTGATGAGCTTTACGCCACTGCATCCGACGCTTTGCATTGCACTTGGTGAAGTAAGGGTTGGATGCAGCTGATCGGCCATCGAAACCCATTCCATGAAGTTCTCTACACACTGTGAGCTTACCTGAAAACCACATAAAGTTTGGAGGTCTGTAGCTATTGACTTCTGCACACTGTACACCTCAGCATGTGTTGTCCTTTCTCTGTGACTTTACGTGGCCTACCACTTTGTGGCTGAGTTTCTGTTGTTCCCAGTTGCTTCCACTTTGTTATAATACCATTAAGTTGACCGTGGAATGTTTAGCAGCAAGGAAATTTCATGAATGGACTTATTGCACAAGTGGGATCCTATCACGGTACCACGCTTGAATTTACTGTGCTCCTTTGAGTGATCCATTCTTTCGCAAATGTTTGTAGAAGCAGTCTGCATGTCTATGTGCTTGATTTTATACACCTGTGGCTATGGAAGTGATTGGAACACCTGAACCCAATGATTTGGATGGGTGTCCCAGTACTTTTGGCAATATAGTGTATGTGTAAAAATCAAGCACCTTACCGTGCAATCAAGTTTATAAACACTTGAAAGAATGGGTCATTCTGAAGAGCTCAGTGAATCCAAGCGTGGTGCTGTCATAGGATACCACATTGGCAACAAGTCAGTTCATGAAATTTCTTCCCTGCTAGATATTCTACGGTTGATTGTAAGTGCTATTATTGCAAAGTGGAAGTGTTTAGAAACAATAAAAATTCAGCCGTGAGGTGTCAGACCATGCGAAGTAGCAGTGCAGGGTCACCGAACGCTGAGCTGCATAGTACGTAAAAGTCACCAATGCTCTGTCTGATGCAGTGGTGTAAAGCACGTCGCCACTGGACTCTGGAGCAGTGGAAATGTGTTCTGTGGCGTGATGAATCACACTTCTCTGTCTGGCAGTCTTATGGATGAGTCTGGGTTTGGCGGATACCAGAAGAACGTTACCTGTCTGACTGCATTGTGCCAACTGTAAAGTTTGGTGGAGGATGGATAATGGTATGGGGTTGTTTTTCAGGGATTGAGCTAAGACCCTTAGTTCCAGTGAAGGGAACTCTTAATGCTTCAGCATACCAAGACAATTTGGACAATTCTCTGCTTCCAAATTTGTGGGAAGTTTGGGGAAGGCCCTTTCCTGTTCCAGAATGACTGTGTCCCAGTGCACAAAGCAAGGTCCAGAAAAACATGGTTGGGTGAGTTTGGTGTGGAAGAACTTGCCTGGCCTGCATAAAGCCCTGACCTTAACCCCAGTACCTTTGGGATGAACTAGAATGGAGATTGCAAGCCAGACCTTTACATTCAACACCAGTGCCTGACCAAACAAATGCTCTTTTGAATGAATGGACAAAACTTCCCACAGACACACTCCAAACTCCTGTGGAAAGTCTTCCCAGGAGAGTGACAGCTGTTATGCTGCAAAGGGGGGACCAACTCCGTATTGATGCTGACGGATTTAGAATGGGATGTCATAAAAGTTCCTGTAGATATAATGGCCAGGTGTCTCAATACTTTTTTCTATATTGTATATATTCCAAATATAAATAAGTATATACTGCAATTGGTGCCAGTTCCTCAGGGAATTCTCCTGTACAAAGCAAATGTTTTTTTTCCTTATATATATCTTGGAAAAAAGAGAGGGACAGAAAGAGGCAGATACTATCAGACACTGTCTCCTGGGTCTCTCCATTGACAGATCTTCTTGTAAATCCATATACTGTGCATTAAGAGCAAGCATGATAAACATCCGTTTGATGCCAGAAATGTAAAATTTAATCCACAGAGGTAAACATATCAATTGCTTATTGATTACGAAGGTATTTTCATCCTACCCTAACAAAATAACCAAAAGGCCGATTTAGAAAACATCAGTGCTTTTTCAGATTGCATTTTTATTCAGAAAAGGTTTGGTGATTACCTCTCAATTACTTTATTTAAAATTATTATATAATCAAATCACTTCAGTAGTCACATCACTTGATACTTCATAGAGTACAGGTAAGTGGAAGACTTGCACAAAGTCCACAACAACAACGATGAAATTGTGCAGGTATATAAATATCAAAGCAAAAAAACAGCTAAGTATAGTCATTTAACTCTTCATTTAAAATGACAACCTGCAATTTCTATGTTGATTCTGTTGAAATTTCAAGGATAAAACAACAATCTGTCAACGTGTGGAAATGAACGGCACACAATGCCCATGCACGTTTGCTTGGCAGAGTGTGGAAAGTATGATGTTGGTAAGACAACGTAAATAAAAATCACACAACATTCTACTGACCCTTTTACAACAAATATTAAGAACAATAATGCATGATATGCAGTGGTCCTTCTTATCGGCTGTATAAATTACCTGCAGTTAATTGTGATTTGAAAATATCACATGGAAAATTCCAGAAACAATTCATAAGTTTTAAAACATACACTGGTCTGTGTAGCATGATGAAATCTCGTGCAGTCCTGCCCTGGGTGTGAAGGTGTGGATTTCAGGTCCAGAGAGTACAAATCCAGACCAACCAGTTGCGTACTCTGTGACTGTGACTTTTTATATCAACTGGTTGGTTGAAACAAAATCTTGGTCTGGATTTGTACTCTCTGGACATGAAATGTCCACCTCTGGTCCTGTGTACCCATGCTGTATATGCTACCCGTGTATACATTTATCTGTGCATACAGAGTTTTAGGCATCTGCTAGGGGTCTTATCCCCTGTGAATATACTATTTTCTCCAACTCAGTCAACAAGTGATGATCAGTTTTATAAACAGTCAAACTCAACATTAATTGAATATTTTGTACAACATTTTTGTCGACAAATGTCGTGTGACACCCTGAATCTATCATCGCAATTTCACTTGCCATGCAGGGTAATTAAAACATGCAACTTAAATAAAGGATAATTAGGGTCAGCTGTTATGTTACTCATCACTGTCAACATTATGCACACATGGATGTGTCCTTATCAACCATTAAAATATGGGTCTTTGTCCTCAGTATTCTTGCTTATAAAAATTGGTCTAAAAATAGCAGCCAATGATTAGATTTCAAAAGTTCTACTGAACTCCTCAAACCATTTTTGCTGTGCCTTAGTTTGCAGGAATGTAACTAATATGGCAGTCAATTTGCACAGTCATCATTTTCAAAATCTTTTTCTCACATTAGAATACCCTTTTTTGTTTTAAATATTCTGCTTAGAAAATAAAAATAAAAATGCTGAAAATACAGCCAAGGTAATGCTAGCAGGTACGTGTCCTGGAATGCTGGGCAGGAGCCTGCAGGAATGCATTTTTGTAAAATACAATTTTAATGTTCATCATCACAATTTCATTTGCCATGCAGGGTAATTAAAACATGCAGCTTAAATAAAGGGTAATTAGGGTCAGCTGTTCGGATAATATGTATATAATCAGGCTTGTTTTGGGCTATGTCTGTTCAGTATGAATCTGACTTACGTTACCCATTACTATCAAAATTAATTTGTCATTGCACAGATTCTTATAGGTTGCTGGGGAAAAAGATGTTGATGCCTCTCAGTTTATAAGTGAATACATACATGTACAAACACACACGTGTTTGTATTCATATCTCTGTGGGGACCGTCCATTCATTTCTATAGGCAAAACATTAATCCCAACATGATGACCTTAACCCCAACCCTGCGTGTTCTGTTAAAGCTACAGCAACCCATTACATTTCCTAACGTTAAATGGCTGCGCGTGCATGATTTCTCCATGACATTGTGAGAGGCTAATTGCTGAGCTTGTGCTAAAACTCCTGACACTGTACTTAATCATACAGGGTTGATGGGTGTGGTCTGTATTCCTTAAATGGAGCCAGAAGTGTCAGTCGTTGTACACTGAACAGGGTGCTACTGAGCATGCTCTGTTTTGATTGAATGTCCTCCAGGTCCCCGAACTCTACAGCCCCACTCCTTGCCTATTTCTGCTTTCGATTCCAGGTTATTTTCTTGCTTGGTGTGTCCCTCCAGTCTGCCTGATCTGTTATTTATCATTGTCTATCCCTGACTCCAATGCCATCCTCTAGTTTCCTTTCTGCTGGCGACCTTTCTTGAGCCCATTACCTGTCTCACTACTCTTTCACGCGGCACTTCAGCATCTTTGCCTTACTGTTTACCCACAGTTCCCTCTCTATCTTCAGCCACTATGTCTTGTCAGGTCTATAGCCTGAGGCTTCACCGATGACCAAAGTCAATAGCTTCAGGCAGCACCGGGAGCTTACTATAGAGCATTGTCCATTGGAGGGGATGCCCAATCAGAGATAAGATTCATTTCTTGCTCAATTTTAGGTATAAATAAATGGATAAATTTACAAAATTTATTAATAATCTATATTGTACTAAACCGTTCTGCCAGTTACAGAATTATCAATCAACTTATTTTTATACATGTTTTTAAAGGCCATTGAGATACTTCAGAAATGAGTAGGAATATACCTGGAATTGGGTTTTCTCTGTCAGCCGGTTTCCCCCCACAGTCGGCGCTGAGGTGAGTTATGCATGCGCTGTCTGTGATGGAGCGCCATCCCCATTGGGTCTGTCCCCAGTCCCAGTGTGTCCTGTGCTTCCCAGGATGGGCTCTGGACTCACCCCTGACTGGGACCATCTTCTGAATAAGCGGCTATGGCAGGCGAATGGATGGGCGCAGGGATGACTGATGACACGAAAGGAGCGACTTGAAAGGCACTGGGAGCGAGGGAGGGATGCCCCCCCCCCCCCCGGGAGGAGAAGAAGCAGCCTGCTCTGTGGGTCTTTGTGCATGTTTAAGTGTCAGTTTGAAAATCCGGAAGGATCCTGAGCGTCCTTGATGGCACCGTGCTGACGTGAGAGGGGATGCTGGCAGGGAGCTCTGGAGTTCCTGACCTGGCATCCCACTTCCAACCACTGCCATGGAGAGCGCAGTGGACCTGAGCCCCCTTTCTGACCTGACCCTTGTTGCTAGATTATGCATTCTAGAGAATAATATGCAAATTAGAGAATGCATATTATGCATTCTCTAATATCCCCCCCCCCTCCAACATCAAGCAGTGTTTCTCCGACTTGTATAAATTTCTGTGTGCAACTGTCTTGTGTGTCACTGTCTGTGCCTGTGTGGTGTTGAAGAATGAGCTTTGCTGCATAGTGATTGCCAGTGAAGCTCAATACCAGTAGCTGCGGAGATATCATGCCTGGGTCAACGGTTCATCGCAGTGTGTGGCGCAGTGGGTTGGGGCCCTGTGATCAGAAGGTTGTCAGTTCAAGTCCTGCACTTGATAGAGTAGCCACATCTCTGTTGCGCCCTTGAGCGAAGCCTTTCTGGGGAAGCTGGATGTACAGCTGAGCCTGTCCTCAGACCTCAAGCTTTGTTCTCATGTCCATATTTCTCTGAGATAATATTCTGATGCATGAATCTATGTCTTAAAAAGGGGAGCAAGATAGGTTATGTGAAAACTAACATTCAAGAATATATATATATATATTTTGTTCTAGGGCAAATAAGGCCTCATTTCATATGAAAAAAAAGTTATGAATTGATTTTTATGGAATGCAAAAAGTAAAAAAAAAAAAAAACACACTAATCCAGAGGCAAACATGGAATTAATACAGCAATACAGCCCAGCAGCAGTAACAGAATTAGGCCGAGGTGCCTGAACTTCACAGCCTGTTCTCCGGGGAGAGAATAGGAACGGCTTTGGGCTCTGGCTGCTAAGATACATTTCATCGGCAGGTCTGTCTTAGGCTGGCCTGCCTTCGGCTGTGTCTGGGCACAGCAGCTCCGTGGACCAGCCTGCACCCCCACCGATAATCCTCCTTTCTCGTTCCTTTCCCTCACCGCTGGATTTAAACCCAACATGGCTTGTGTCAACATGCACGAGCAAACGGTAAAGAGACAAGTAATCAATACGGGTACCAGACCTCCTTCAGAAAGATGCACCGGGACGACTGATTTCCAGTGTATAACATTTGCATTTCTACATCTGTTTATCTATCTGTCCGTCTTATCCGGGTGAGACTGTAGATTCTGTATATTTAATGGATTTAGGTAGGAGGTGTTTGTTAGTGTTGTCAACAATGTTACAAAAGACACAATAAAAACAAACGTTTTGCAATATATTTGCCAAAAAATAATTAAATAAAAATGAAATGTCACATAAAATATGCAAAAAATAGAAATGCTTTAACTCAAATATAGCCGGTTTCCCCCCACATTAATGTTTTCCCCTGTATGTACTCGAATAACCCTAGTGTTTAATCTCCCGTGCAAATATACGGAAATAAAAATTGAGGGCTTTTATGCTTAAAGATGAAGTATTACCTCTTAGTTTTTATTCCTTCTGAAAAAATGTCTAGTCAAATATGGAAATAAATACATATCTCCTTTATTACTGTCATTAATTCATTTGTCAAAATTAGTAATCCCCTTTATCTCATTTACAGGCATAATTCCAGCTTAAACCTAGTTCCCTCACAGACTGCTTCCCCTGCATCACAAAAACAGCTGGCTCTTCATTACCACTGCACCCTATTTCTCTTTTTTATTATTTTTCCTTTCAGTTTCCTGTGTTTCCCGTCAGACCTCAGAAGCCAATCTCAATGCCACCTTGACCACTGCAAATAAAATAAAGAAAAACACCCCAAGGATATTATCAGTTCTTTTATTATACAGTCCCACCATAAATACAATACAGATATCTATCCTGTTTTTCATGTAATATGTTTGTACTGACCGGAGAAAAACACACATCATCTGGATGTACACAACCTTCTAATGGAAAAAAAGTTAAATTACTGTTTTGTCACCAGAAGTGAATTGAGGATATTTGCCTTATTATCAAATCACCATTTTATCTCCTACACATAAATTTGAGTCAGTGGATTATAATTTTTTTTTTTACAAAAAAATCTATGTAATTGCAGCTAAAGCTAACAATAGCTCCCTATTCTGGTTTATGGAGTCACTGAATATGCTAATATGATTTCCACCCAGGAATGGAGGCAGGAACGTATAGCCTGTGAGATATGAAAATGATAAAAAGAATGAACCCATATCTGTCCTACTGGACTTCGGAGGTAGTTTATCTTTGTCATTTTTTTTAGTTTTTTCAGTCTGAGAAATTACAGTAATTGTAAACAGCACGTAGCCCTTCTTCCCGCGGGAAACACACTCGAAGATACGTCTATATGCCGCATTTTCTCCTTTGGCCGGTATAGATTTATTTCATTCTCATTTCGTCTTTTTGTCCTAATGCGCTTTGCCGCTAAATGATCGCAGCGAAGTGCCTCGGCTCGGCTGGTCTAATATCCGCGCGGCAACAGTCCATGTCATTTGCAAGCTGGAAGTTGATGCAAGTTGAAGCCATTCACTGTGACCCCTCCCTGATAAGGCTAATTCATCATGTTCACTGAGCATTTGCTTTAATTCCACCCGCTTCGTACCGCAGTGACATGGCTGATTTGAATCAAGTTCCAAAACACTGGATTCAGCAAAGTGTTTAGTGACTTTTTTTTAATTCTTTTCATTTATTTTATTGATTTTGAAGAAATTCCAATAAAGAGAAAATGTTAGTATTTTTCGTTTTACAGGAAAAAGGTAAGTGGTACAAATTGCCTTTTAAAAGCAATACCTTATTGTATTTCTTGGTATCAGGGTGTTGTACAATTGTACTGTGCTTTTGTTTTGCCTCATTCCTGCTTCGTTGACCCAGAGAGATTTGCCAGCTTAAACAATTAAAGTTCAAAGCAGTTTGTTGTTTGTCTTAAGGCTATACAGGTCAGGAAGTCAGGAGATGTCAGTCAGGTAACGATACCTCGCCCCCCCACCAAACATATATTCAACAGATGAGTGATGAATTTCTGGCATCCACTGCACTGAAACACTGCAAATTGCACCATTTAAAAATATATACTGTATATATAATAATCTGTCAGGTAAGACAGCCGTTACACCAGCCGTTACTTGAGTAACAACAACACAGATATGTTCAGATTTATTTTTTCATATTTATTTCTTAAAATAAAGATTTAGATACATAAAAATGCTATTCAATGCAGGTAGCTGTTGTCTAGAACGAAGAGCATGGTGTTTCTATACCCATCAGTGGCACTGTAGTCAGTGAAGTCAGTGAGGAGAAATTTCGGTAACACTTTACTTAAAGTCTGTATGCGTAACGCATTATAGATACCTTCATAATGCATTATAATGCATTCA
>JAODLC010000038.1:5495966-5542465 GCA_026781145.1 Hippopotamyrus pictus | reverse complement strand
CCCAGGCGGAGACTCGAACCCGGGTCCCAGAGGTGTGAGGCAACAGTGCTAACCACTGCACCACCATGCCGCCCCCCTGAAGTACAACCTTAATGAGAAAAAGGATCACTATTCAAACGTTTGTGGTTAGAGGTTAGTTTGCACGTAATATAACATGATTTTCTATTTGGGTCAGAAGTAGGGTTAAACTTGGGGTTCTGATTAGGGTTAGAGATAGGGTTTGGGTAGTTATTTGGGTGAGAGTTAGGGTTAGGGTTGTATAAGGGTTAGGGTTAGGTTTAAGATTAGGGTTAGGTTTAGGTTTCATTTTAGGATTAGGCTTAGGGTTAGAATTGCATTGAGGTTAGAGTTAGGGTCGCTGTTAGGTTTCAAGCTAGGGGGTTAGGGTTAGGTTTGTTTTAGAGGTAGGATTTCGGTTAGGCTTGCTTTATGGGTTAGAATTAGAGTTATAGCATTTGTCAGTGTACACATAATTGTAATAGTATGGGTATACCATCACTCCAAGATCACAGTATCACTCAGTAAAATACTTCTCCTGGAAACAGAGTTGGCTACTGCTGAATTGATGATCTGATCTATTTGAGCCAATTTCTAAATAAAGTACAAAAAAGCAGGTGGTTTCCAATGATCATGTCCGAGTAAATTACGGTTTTGATGCTCTCCATCCAGAAGAAAAGGCACTTTAGCAAAAAAAAAAAAATAATAATGACACGACAGAAAAGGCTGAGTGAGCAGAAGGTGAGAAAGTTGTTGAGTCTCAAGAAAGACACGGCAATGGGCAGGAATACTTGGAGTCTGAAAGAAAGCAGCGAGACAAATGTCAAGAAAAAAAAGCATAGCTTTGCTGCTGCTTGGAGAACAGTACTGCATCCTTGTTTGCAGAAGTTTCAGAGGCTGTCACTGGTGTGCTCCTTCTCCGTGTAGTGTGAGCGGCATTCAGAAGGTGAGGAAAACACTGAAAAGATTTACAGAAAAAGAACAGTTCCGGTAAACTTGGCAGCACCCGTTTTAGAGATCGCTCCATTGCAGCGTGCTCCTGAATGCCCATGGCAGCTTTTGCTCTCGTACGGGGCTTCGTCACCTTTTTTCTTTTCCTCCCTTGTCTGAAATATGTTTTTCAAGCTGTCGTATATAAAAATTATTTAATTTGTATATGCCGGACGTGCTAAAATTATCAGACAGATGGCCTTCACAAAAAATACGAGTTTACTCAACATATGAATATCATTCATGAAGTAAATCCATTCATCTTCCGAAACTGCTTATGCTGTTCAGGGTTGTGGGGGGTCCAGGGTCTATCATGGAGACTACGACCACAAGACAGGGGACAACCCAGGATGGGGCACCAACCCTTCACATGGCACACTCACACACCATTCACTCACACACACACCTATGGGCAATTTGGTAACTCCAATCAGCCTCAGCATGTTTTATGACTGCAGGGAGAGATTGTAGTACCCAGAGGAAAACCCACGATGACACAGGGAGAGACCATGCAAACCCCACACATATGGAACCCTGGTGGAAACTCGAACCCAGGACCCAAAGGTGTGAGGCAATATTGCCAACCACTGCACCACTGTGCCCCCCCTAAATCAATAATGGTATTACATTTCATTCATACATGGTGTATATGCCATCCGTACATGCAAACATATATTATAAATTAATTTAAATGTATACCCCAGATGAGAGTGTTACTGGTGACCACTTTTTGGAAACATCTTAGATCTCTTTGCGTAGAAAGTGTAAGGAATGGGGTTGAGCTTCATGTGCAGGATCTTATATGTTTCTTTTCACAAAACAAAAATCGTAACCTAAAATCCAAATACTGTAATGACAGGAAGGGGATGATACCAGAACTGGGAGCATCCTAAATCCAAATCACAAGCCATGAGACGGGGTTGGAAAATATGAGCAAGGGGCCCGTATACAAAAGGGCATCAGAACTAAACACTTAAACTTAATTAAGGAGAAACTCACGATAGCTCTCATCCAGAAACTGAATGGATGGATTCCTGATCCAGAGGCTAATGGGTTGGAGGACATTACTGTACATCAACCCCATTGCATGTTATAGATCTTCGGTATCTGTTAAATTCAACCATTGTAAATATTACTTTTCTCTTAATGCATATCTGCTTCATACATCTCAGGGGAGAAATGACCAATGAGGCAGCGGGTTATGGTCGTGACAATGGGAGGGGCTCGATGGGGGCGTGCCATTATAGTCCGAGGTGGAAAATTCAACTGGTTGGTCGAAAGAAAATCTTTGTCAGGATTTGTGTTTCTGAACCTGAACTTTCCACCTCTGATTATAGCTAAATTGTGAAGTATTTACTTCTGATGTCTTTTTGGGTACCCTGTTGAGATCAAGGTGCCAAAAAACCCATTAACACAGATTTACCTAAAACAACAAGTATTTTCTATAATACCAGTATCATAGTAGTTAACCATGGAGACGCTGGACCATTGCGAATATAGAAAAATGGCCAGTCCTTAAGCAGATCTCCTAATTTGTCCCTCTGGGGTTGCCACTGGTGATTCTGGTGAATATATTCATTGTTATTAACTCACAAGCCAGAAAAATTGCAAATTATGATCTGTGTCATCTTCACAAATGTCACTGATGAGTTCATTATAATCAGTAAATGTTTATGCTAATCCCACTTAATTGACAGCATTGTATACTCCCTGAAGGATTCATGTTGTGTATTTGTAGGAATTCACACACATCTTTTATATCGAAATTAGAGTGAAGACAAAAGAGGAGCGGCAAACTGATAATGGCTCATTTACATGATCCAATCAAGTTTTATTTTATGCTGGGGATGAGAAATTTTGCCCTGAATTGTGGAGGATAACAAATGAAACATTTCACACGTCAAAACGAGAAACGTTTCTCGTTAAAATGAGATACATTACACTTTTGCATTAGAACACGATGACAATTTTTTTCTTCTTATAATAAGAAACTTCACAGTTTTTTTGTCACGGTGGCAACCAGCTGTGGTTCTAGCTTGCACGGTGTGCAGTGCAAACCCTCCCCTTCAGGCCCCCCCAGTGAAGGCATGCAAGAGCTCATGACCAAGATCCAATGTGCTTCAACAGAGGTAAAGCAAGCTTATGAAGACGTACCCTGTCGCATTCCACCAGATGGAGAAACCCGTCTCCGAGTAGACGCTTGTGATGCTGTCTCAAGGCTGATCTGGGAACATGCATGGGATCATCTCAAAGAGAATGACGAAGACCGAGATTCTTATAAAAAACGAGCATACTGGACAGAGACTGGCTCAGCGTTCTCATTCGTAGCATCCCAGTCATCCAGTTTAAGCTATAAAGGTCCAAGGACTGCAAGCAGTTCGCGCATAAGATCAAAACGTCCAAGCTTGTCCTCTACAAAGAAGCAAGAAGCTGCTGCAGATCTAGCTGCAACCCAAGTCACTTTGAAGGGCTTGGAAGAAATAGAATGTGAGAAACCTTGCAAAACTTGAAAGCGAGAACAGAGAGAGACTCGTGCTACAAGAAGCTGAAAATGCTGCAAGACAAAATGCATTAGCAGAGAAGCGCCGACAGATTGAGCACTTGGAGACAGTTAAGGAGATGAATGCTGCGAAGGTATAACTGCAAATTTATGAACAAGATGTAGGATCAGATGAAGAGGTGTCAGATTGGTTCTATGACTGCAAGCCTATGTACAAGTGACCTGCTCAGAAAAGAGTTCAAAATAGGGACCCAGGAATTCTTTTGGGCAGAATCAAAGGTCGTCCTTGCATATGTCAGCAATGATGCCAGTTTTTTTTGTGTTTGTGGCAAACTGCATACGGTGTATTAAGGAAAGTTCAGTGGAGACATGTACCTTCTGAAGACAATCCTGTTGATCATGGGTCAAGGCGCCTTAAGGCTAAAGAGCTCATTGCTTCCAACTGGTTTACTAGTCCAGACTTTTTCTGTTGTGATGTGCTTCCCAGTGGGGATATCAAGGTGGGAGATGTTGCAGATGAAGACCCAGAAATTCGCAAGACCTTTGCACAGAGGACTTTGACGACAGAAATTTCACTGCTTGATCACTTCCAGAAATTTTCCAGCTGGATAAAATTAGTCAAAACTATTGCCAGGCTTAAACGGTGTATAAAAGAGCTTGAAGGCTTGACATGAAAAACCAATGAAGTCACAAGTCTTGAAGAGAGAAAGGAACTAGAACTTACCATCATAAGCACTCTCCAAAGGGCAACCCTCTCTGGTTCAAGGTCTTCAACACAGGAGGGAGGCAATTACCAAAGATAAAGCCAATAGGTTGTACAGATTGGATCTTTTTCTGGACAAGCAAGGCATCTGTGTTACGTTACACCCACACATCAAGCATCCAATAATCTTGCCTAAGAACAGTCACATATCAAAATTACTGATCGAACATTATCATCAGCAAGTGCAGCACCAAAGGCGTAGTACGACAATGAATGCATTGCAATCAAATGGTATTTGAATACTTGGATGTAGTCAAGCTATGTTGTCCTGTATCTACAAGTGTGTTATAAGAAGGCTTAGACGGTGCACTATGGAGCAGAAAATGCCAGATTTACCCCATGAACACATGAATGCAACTCCTCCTTTTACTTATTGTGGGATGGACTTGTTTTGGCCCATTCTACATCAAAGAGGGAAGAAAGGAGTTGAAGTGCTATGGTCTTTTGAACTGTTAATGCTCCCATGCTGTGCACATTGAGCTACTTGACGATGTGACAACTAATGCTTTTATCAATGCTCTCCGTGCCTTCATTGCCCTACGTGGAAACGTTCGACAGCTTCGATCAGACCAGGGCTCTAACTTTGCCGGTGCGAGAAGCAACTTCTTGGAAGCCATAAAGAAGATCAAGAATGCCTAAAGAAACTAGGCTGTGAATTTGTTATGGACACTTCATCCGCAAGCCATATGGGTGGTACCTGGGAAAGGCAGATCAGGACAGTAAGAAGTGTGTTGACATCAATTCTGGATCAATTGTCCCGAAGACTGGAATGTTCTACTTTGCGGACTTACCTTTATGAAGTCATGGCAATAATAAACAGCAGACCCTTGACAGCCCACTTACTCAATGATCCTGCTGGTCCACAGCCTCTTAGACCCAATCACATCTTAACAATTAAGTTTTCCATAATCTCACTACTCCTGACAGCAATCTACAAGTTAGCAAGTCCGGCTCATTCAGTGGAAGCGTTTACTAGGCAATTATCACGATACTCATAAAACCCACAGTAGATGTTCATGATATCACTTATATATGCTATGGTATTTTTTCTTTATTTACTGTAAATTGCGAATAATGACATTATTGGCCACTGGTATCCCTTTCTTTATTATTGAATCCATTTTGTTTGTCATAAGTTTTGGAGTTGCATTCCACTAGCCATATTTTTCCATTGGGTATGTGTACTTTAGTAAACACAGTTTAATTGAACATGAGGTTTTTATGAAATGCCTTACTTGCATTGTAGCAGGGCCTGACTGTATTAGCCTATTTCCTTACATGCATAATATTATACTCATGAAGAGATGAAATACTTGCATTCCTTTATTATTTTTGCATTTCTCCTCATCCTCTTTTTTCTATACTGGACACCTGATGGCTTAGACATTTTCATATCCATTTGTGCTAATTTGGCAGTCAAGTATCAATACATTACCCATCCCCCAACACGTTTAACCAGGGCTGTCATTAAACCTATTTTAGGGGGGCTTTAGCCCCTGTACCCCATACCAAAATCCGCGGTAGTGGCAACAATATGTTGCTGTAAACAATACTTTTATATCATAAAATAATCTAGAATAAGTAAAATGGAAAAGACAATTAAAAATTCAAAATGACAATTAAATAACTATGGGTTGTCTTTCTTGAATACTCTGACAAATGGACTTATTTCACTATACGATTAAAGGCTGAGAATAAACAATATTTCTGCTATTTTTTAACAGATTCCGTTCTCGCTATGTGTAGTCGATGCAGGCGTTATAAAGCCCCTTTCTGATTCAGGAGTGAATCTTTTTACATTTTTCCATTTTTAATTTCATTTGCCAGTTTACTAAATTCTGTATGCCCCGGCTTATTCCGCAGATTATACCGTGTCATTGTTTAGGAGGATGTTATCAAGCAGTTACCCAATGACATCTCATCAGCATGCTTTTGTTTTTAGAACATCAATCACTCTGCAAATCGTTACTTTGTGTCGGCCTTATAATTACTTGTCAAGATTTTCCTTTTTCTCATAGCCACAGAATGATGTTCATGAATAAGCTAATTGATTTATGTAATATATGCAACTTATTTTAACGTAAGATATAATAGTGTTTGGTTTTACTTAATTCAATGTTTCATGCAGAAACAATATTAGTTGAATGCTAATTTACCAAATAAGTACCAAACAGGAGTGAGATTTAAACTTTTGATTGCTTCTTAGTAAAAATCTCCAGAATATAGAGTCAGAAAGCAACACCATTCAAATTTTCAATAAAAATATGACCCCAAGACAAATGAACTGTGAGTGTGGTGATATCTCCAAGCCCAGAGCATGTAATTCCATTACACTGAAATTGCTTTGATCAGTTTGAATGGAGGATTTCAAATCTGAAAGTATCTTCAGCAAAGGTCTGCAGTGAAAAGTCTACATCCGCTCTATTGTTCCTAGTAAACTGACTAGATATTGAAAATGAAAGCTTTAGTTTTGCTTTCTCATGGAAAATGCTTTGATATTGCAAGTTTGGAGAGCATTGTCTTGATGAATAGTATTTTGTTTAAATATGATTGTGCGTAAAGTGCATCTTCTGCAAACGACACATGAGGGTTTGCAACCTCTATCTAAAGACTCTGACTTACAAAATTACATTAACATGCTGTGTAAACCAGGGCATTTTATACAGATAAAAAGATCAAACACAGGCATCCTGTTGTGAAAGTGTGGATAATTAAAACTGTCATGTGGAAAGTAGAAAAACAAAAAGAATATGAGTCTTGTGACTGACTGAAGGACCAGGTGATAAAGAGAAAACCAGAGAACTGGGAAAGAAAGAAACTGCAAAGACTGCCCCAAGGACAGCTGGGATTAGAACCAGGACAATACTGGTGTTTTTATAGCTTGAGTTGCGATACTATTTTATATACAAGGACATGTTGTTCTGAGAGAATTGTCCACTGTAATAGAACATTAGGTCATGTTGCTGATCTGTACTTCTCACTGTATAAATATCTGTGGTAAATATTTCGAGGTGTGTTCACTCTCAGTGACTTTTTTGGGGGGTGTTACACACTGGCACAGATAAATTGTTCGGGAAAGCGTTTTGGGGTACTGTCATACTTCAGGACTAAGTTCAACTCTCTTTCCTTGACAGACAGACAGACAAATTGATAGAGAGACAGACAGACAGGAAGTAAGCATTCTCAATCCTGGTTTTATTTGGGGATAGGATTTCTCTACGTTTGCACGCAGCTATCAGTGATGGTGCCTTGGACTCTGATAAGATTTGACAGCCCCCCAGAGCTGTTGCTCCTCCAGGCCATGGGATTGAAGGACAGCTGCCATACCAGGGGGTCATGAACTCAGAGGAAAGGCAAAAGCACAGTGAGATCAGGAGGCTTCTCTGCTGCATTTCTGCTAGATAAAACAAGATGACTGTAGCACAAAGAAGAAACTTACTGCTTTGATTTCTCACATTTCTTTCTTTATGGCTTCTGTGCCAGATCTTCACAAAATACCTTAAAAAATAGATCTTTGCACCATCTTGTAGAAATCCTGCTTATCTCTACTCCCATTGTCTCAGAAATCTGGTTGTATATATATGCCAGAATATTGCAGTTTTTCAAATATCACTCACAGTTTGTTGCTCCAAATAAATAAAAGCATAAATATTGGGGATAATGGGCAATCAAAAGTCACTGGGCAATGCTGACCATATATACTGTAAATAAAGCAGCTGGTTTCAGTGTAATTTTCATACTGTGAAATCTGACTATAACATTGAAAGCTAACAAATTAATGAATTCAGTAACATAGTCCAAAGGTAGGAAGCTAGATAAGATGGTGTGTCTAAATTCTCCGTAGTGTATAGTGTATGCCACTGCTGTATCCCTGCCGGGAGATGCAACGGATGGTTAAATAATATCTGATTTAACATACTTCATAGTAATCTTAATAAAAAAGAACTTGGTGGTTCTAGCTGTGTAAAACGCATCTAATTACCATACTGCTCTGCAAAGAGAAGTAGCACTAGGATAAAAGAGAAAAATAAAATCTAAATATGGAGAACATGAAGTATCTCTATATTTACATAAAATATACATGACTCTCATACATGAGTATGTGTATGACAGGGACGCCAAATTGAGTCACATGATGTGAGGCGGGAGTATGTAATGACAGGCTGTTTCGGCACAGGGATTCCCGTTTTTTTGGTTTTACACAGATTGGACAGCAAAGGGATCAACACAACACAGATGGGAAAAACGAAAGAGGTGTTTTGGCAAGAAGGAGAAGCAAAATTAAACCTGAATATGTATCAGGGAAACAAGACACACAGTAGCAGATTGTATGAGAGTCTGTTTGGCTTTACTGGAGAGACCAAGAAGGGAATGCGTCAGTTTATATATTCTGTCAATACAGATGAAATATGCTAAGGACCTAGGTCACATGACTCCCTGTGTGACCTGACAACTTTCCACCTCACATACACACTATTTTCATTATGACAGATGTGCACTTTGTTTGAATAAATATGCATAATAAATCAATATAATACTTTGCTTACAGAAAAAGATGTCTATTCGCAATAAAATTGCAAAGATGAGGCATTTTTTAAAACAGAGCATTGGAAAGTCCTTTTGGTCAAATCAGTGTCACTTGTATATATACAGGTAGTTCTTGACAGATCTAAGTAACCCATAAACCCTTACGTAAATCATACAGCAAAAACACATAATCCGAAAATATGCTGATAATATGTACTAAAGAAGACACTAATTAATGAAAAGATGAAGTGTAAATTTACTTACAGACGTATTTTTCCTTTTTGCATTAGTGCTTTTGTAAAGTCGATGTAGAGTGTTTCTTGGGTATTTTTTGCATTTAAGTTGAGAACTGCTCGTACTTTTAACAAGGAGCATTGTCAAAAAGCACTTTAGAGTCCCGGGAATGAGGTCCCTAGACAGTAAATGAGCGTCAGAGAAAAGACAAAAGCTTGGTAGATGCCAGCCTGAAGGGGGGTTCCCGTCCTCCTTTTGCAGTGGGCAGCACGGATTCATGTAATTTAGTGCGAGGTAAATTCAGGCAGATGGTAGGACAGCCCAGGCAGACAGGTAGTCATCTTGTTAATGCCGACAAGCAGACAAGCAATGCATTTCTGTGTTTGCAAAGAGACCCATGGTACAACTCATTTGTAATCATATTTCCAGAAGCAATGTGATGTAATGGAATAAAATTTCCTGCAATATTGACATTCCTGTGAGAACTGCAGGAAGGGGCAAAGATGGGATCAGCCCGAAAGCAGGGAAACATGAGAGGAAAATACAAAAGAACAATGCAAATGAACTTTGGGTGTGTGCATAAGGGAAAAACATAATGCCATGGGAATCTGGCCTGGACGGGTTCACAGGGGGCGACATCGGATGGAGCTCATCCAATCAAAGCGACGCATGTTAACAGCGGACGTGTGGAGTGAATCAACACAAACTATTTATTGGCTGATAATTTACCTTGAATTCATTGTACTTGAGTAATGAAAAATAATGACATATTCCTAGAATCACAGTCACAAGCACCCTTCATTTTTATAGCGCTCTTTTAAAATATGCATTTGTAGAAATGCGTAACAATTAACTTCTGGTAGCTTTTACTATGGATCACCTCAGAACTAGGGGAAATATTTAAAGGAAATGTCTAGGAAATATTTAAAGTATCTTAATCCTGGCAAAATTATTATCCAATAAACCTATTTTACCTGTTTTCTCTAGGTTTAATGCATTGTTGGAATTAGAAATATTGGAATATTTTGGAATTTTTACCTTTGTCTTCAAAAGAAATGCCTGGCACTATCAGAACTTAAACAGTTTGTAACACAGAAGCCAGGCGTGCTCTGTAGATATTATCCCGGAGTTTCAGCATTTTCTGGGTGCATGCTAGAAATATAGTTCCTCCTTAAAGTGTCTCCTTTTTATCTGGAAGATCACGTAGTCTAATGGGAGTACATCATGGGGTGTGGCTAGGTGAAGGGGGCGGAGCAGAAGCCAGCCATACAGATGTCTCCTGTCTGCTGGCACACCTATGCCATTCTACAGAGAAAAGGCTGTGAAATTCCTCATTCTTGATTTAATGGTGTTTTCTCTGAATAGACTTGAAACTTTGGAAATGCAATATAATCCTCTATCTGTCCATCCATTTTCCAAACCCACTTGTCCCATGCAGGGTTGTGGGGGTCCAGAGCCTATCCCAGAAGCTACGGGCATAAGGCAGGGAATTACCCAGGACAGGGTGCCAACCCATTGTACTTGAATATAATCCTCTAGGAATCCAAAAACGTATTACAGATATGTCAATAAAAAAATAATTATTTTTAAGCATCAATCATCTGCCTCTATAATGCATCTGTAGGTAACATAAATGATCTCTTGTAGAGTTCTTGTGGCAGTCTTGAGGTATTCCACATTCTTTGTGCAATAAAATGTCATTTTGCTTTAAAAAATGAGATTCCTCTTGAATCAGATCACAACACTGAGCTATAGTACACATCGGTTGCATAGTATCTAATGTCTCTAATGTATCAATATCTGTGATAAACACCCCCGCTGGAAAAAAAAAACAGATTGACACACAACAACAATAAAAGCATTAATTTGAAAAATTAATTGAGTCAACCTAGAAATTGGTAAAAACCTATCCCTCAGACTCATTCCCTTCATATGCTATAAAATGATTATCACCCAGCTCCCTTGGACACCATCCAGGCTGCACAGGGCACACAGCTGAGGTACACCTTGGACAGGATGCCATGCGATATTATCATCAATTGAATATGAATATTAATAAAAATCCAGATGTAGCAATACTATGTCCTAAAACCTGGAGCAAAACCTGGCTCAAAATGACTATTTTTTCACCTTTATTTAATGTCGGCTTAGATATACAGTAGGGAGATATATAGAAATAGATTCTGACAAAAGGACTAGGAAAGTGCGCACCTTAATGTCTGTCACAACAGTGCTACGATAGTACATACACACACAGACACACACAGACAAACATAACGTGTGGGCAAATGATAATGATTAAAAAGACTTTCTACACAGAAGCTCTGCACATAAAGCTGTAAAAATGGCTTCTTTCTTTATTAAATATACATCTATTTACAATATACCTGTACAATTATAGCCATATAAAACAAACTCATAAGTATTCATATCAATATAAAGAAATATTGAAATTAATAAACAGGATAATTCCAGAGGTCCAACAAACAAGATTTAAAGAACATAATGCACTTCAAAAGCAGGTATTCAGGCAATAGGTCGCTACTGTAGCTGTCCTCACCTTTGTGTGTGAGGCTTTGTGTGTGTATTCGTGTGTGTGTGTGTGTGTGTGTGTGTGTGTGCACACGTTGAACGAGAAAGAAGCCACCAATCAGTGACAGAGGGTGGAGAATGCAGGTATTTTCAGGGCCTGGCCCTTGTGTTTCTGCGGTTCTGGTGGCCTGAAAGTTCAGCAGCTGTGGCGGCTTGTCAGCAAACCCTTTTGCCACTGCGTGTGAGCGGCCCGAGCCTCAGCGTTAACGCGGGGGCCACCTCTGTGACGCCAGAGAAGGAGCAGGTCTTTGAAGCCGAGCGCTGGCTTTAGACTCGAGCCCCTGGACACAGAGCAACAGCATATTTCTGTTTTTGTCTTTCAAAATTCTCTAAAAAAAATCTTTTACAAAAAAAAAGTATGTGAATGAGAATAGCTTGTCGGCTTCGTGCGCCTTTGAAGTAAAGGATAAACTCTGATCTTGTTCTTTACTTTCATGAAATCTAGAGAACCAAAGAAAACATTCTGTAGCTAGCGGTCTGTTAATAAGGACAGTATGCAGAACTAGCCGCCATCCCCCCACGTCTCACTGTTTCGTTGTACTACCTTTTCCCTGGTTTTTAAATTCATTTTTAAATATCAGAAAAAGACAAAGAAGTTATTAATATCTGTTTTTTAACAGGATTATAAGTGTCCTGCAATATGAAGACGTATCAGGGATGATGACTAGACCCACATTCTTCAAAGCAGTACAATATTCACTATTATACCATCTGATTTATATAAACCACTTAACATAGTACTTAAGGAACAAGAACAGACTTTAATTAATGAACTAACAAAAATGAACAAACATTTATAAACAAGCAAACAAAGATATATGATACTTGCAGAAATGCCCGTAAAAATAAATTATTTATTACATCTATTATTTCAGTTTTATGTGCGCTCTGGTCATTGGATTATTCTAAGAGAATGTCACCTCATTAAGAGCAGTGTCTATTATAAAGTCCTACCTCAACGAGATTTAACATACCACATATATGTTTTAAAGATAATTTTGCCTTTCAAATACTTCAGGACTGAAACCCTGCCTTAAGGAACGGAAATGCGTAAACTAGTAAAATCACTTTTGCAGTAGTTTTGTATTTATTACAATATATAAAACGACACGGTAGTAAACGCAATGTTAGCCATACAGTTACCGATATAATGCAAGCAAACTTAATAAAATAAAATGAGCATCTGGTTGTGCACCCCTGTGTGTTCATTACAGCGAGTGAACCTAAGAAATATGATTAGAATGATTACTAGCAATTATTCATTTTAATGGTTCATTTCAAAAGTGCAAAGGATCACGTGGTCAGTGAGATGAAGAACACATTTTATCAAAAATAGTATTTTGAATATATATATAGATAGGTGCATGACGACAATGGGTATGCCTCTTGACAGATTTATGCCTTGAAGTTTAGTGAAAGCTTCAACGGGGAATTTAGAATTCAAAATAAGCAAGAACTCCCTTTGAAACTTCTGAAGAAACGTTCTTAATCTATTTGCTTTTGTAAGGATATTTAGAGAGTTGAAAAGTGCTTGTGTGATGTATCCGTCTTGCTTGTGATGTCTCAGAGAGAGACTTCTCATTTTCCTTTGACTGACATTTTAGTCATTTCTATCCTGATGTAACTGTCCTAGAGTTTTGCATTATTTACTCCATGCATAAGGATGTAATTACATATTATCTCAATTTCTTAAATATTTCAATTACGTTACATGAAACATAAAAAATGTTTTTGTTAAGCATACTGAATATAATTTTGGTATAAACAAGGGGGAGGATTAAGTGACTTGTCGGTCAAGGTATGGGAATGACATATATGGAATTCCGGTAGTATTTAGGCAACAGGAAATTGCTAAATAATGGGAATGTCAATAAGTATTCAGGAGATGTGTGCAAGGGGAACTCGGGGAGTAATTCAGAATCATTGCCAGGCAAAGAAGAATGTAGTGAACCTGCTCTGAAGAGTCTCTCTGGTGATTTCATAATGCTTTTGGCCACGAGGCGAGTACCAGGCCCCAACCACGGTGCTGAGAACATGCTATGTATCTTTAAGAAGAAATCCAAACTCATAAAGGTCATGAAATTGCACACAAATTGGTCTATAAAATTAAAATACATACTTATTGATTTTTTTTAATGTCTTTGTTTTTTTTGAAAATAAAAAACAGAAAAGTGTCGGACTCGCACGAATAGTAATAATAATGCAGGCAGTCAGAAACAGAGAGCTTCCGGAACGCGTTCTGGCAGGATCCGGCACACATTAAGCACCGGCCCGCACTGACAAGAAGCGCTGCTAGATACTGCAGTTTCATGGGTATCTAGGTACCAGGCTTTGCGACTGCAAGAAATTCACCAGTCTGCACAAGAATGTGCTGTTTCTCCTGAAGCAACTTAACTGGGGTGCATAAAAATAGCTTTCCTTATACTACGTAGTAGATCGTTGTGACTATCAGTGTATATGTGAGAGTTGAGAACATAAAGAACACAAAAGTATACTTTAAGAGTTTTGGTGACTGCAGTACTCATGAGTATTTCATGCAAGACTGGTCAATTACGTGGCCTGTAGTCCTTACTGATACCCAGTGTGCAAAGGGGCAAGCCTCAAGACCCTGGATTCCGTATCGTGAGTTTGTGGTTGCAGGTGACTGGTGCCAAAAATAATGCGAGGATTGACATTGTTGTAAGATGTGTGACCTGCACAGACATGATGACTGGTAAGGCAGCGACACACCTGAAGAAATACAAAACTCAACGCTTTTATTGGAACCTCACACTATAGAAGAACCCACACTATCAAAGCTGTTTGGCCACTCCTACATGTGGGCAAATGCAAATTACCGTCCACGTGTAGGTGTCCATAGTGCCAGCAACAAACAGCCAGCAGAGACGGACCTGGCGGCAGCTATACCTCACAAGAACTACTACTCCCATGCACCTTGTGGACCACATGATTAACTGAGCCACAGATCAGTTTCAGGTCTTAGATTACAGTTTCTTTCCTGTCCTGTGGCCTCCTTCGGGGAGCATTGGACAGGAAGGACAGTGCAACAGTGGACTTGCATGTTTTACTTGGCCCTTTGAACTTTTGAGGCTCTCAACTCACTTGAATCACAAGATGATAAACACGTACGCCATTTGAGGTCTATTTAAAAACATAGTGAATCAGCCCCTGCCTCACGCCCAATCTTTTCCACTCCCTCTTTTGTCAACAACCTATACATCTAAGCAGCTACTCCTCTTGTCCTACCAGGCTACCTACACGTTTACAACAGTCAGAGGGGTGCTTTCCCTTCCCAGAATTCCCAGGGAGAGAGTGCTTATACTGAGAAGCCAGAAAAACGCACGGAACGCCACGGTTACTTCTTCTCCAGGGGCCATGCACCTCGTTCCGGGTCAGCAGGTCGACAAAACGGGAGACAGACGGGGTGACATCAGGAAAGGCTCGGGGCAGTTCCTGGCGGCAGCAGCGTTTCAGATGAAGTACTCCTTTCTGGTGCCGCGGACAGAGTTCTGAAGGTCCAGTTCCGCGCGGTAAGCTGACTCAAGGGCGCGTCGGTGCTCCTTCTCTTTGACCGCAGCGAGCTGCTGTGCTTGCCGATGCTGGTACAGGAAGCGCGTCACAACTGCTCCCACGCAGAGAGTGATGAAGACCACAGCTGCAATCACGCCTGTGAACACAGACCCAATGCTACCTGAATAAACAATTTCACTTTCAGTTTCTGTTATTGTGGCTGTCTTTATGATCCTGCCATACACGTAACCTTGCACGTCTTGAGATCTCAGCCAATGCCGTGAAACGCTCTCTGAGTCGGTCAACATACATGGGGCCGGGTTTCTTGTTTCTGGGGCTCTTCTTAAAAAGTCACTTGGGGACCCCCCCCCCACTCACCTTCAGATGTTTGAAAAACTAAATAAATGGACAGTGATTAGAGTCAGAAGATCGTAGCTAGCTATTTAGCAGAACATGCTTAATATTGAATGTTTTGTGCAATGACTGTGGCCGACAAGTGGCCCCCAAATCCCAGGGGCCCCAAACAAATGCATGGTTTGAGCGGCGGTAAACACCACCGGTATCGCTGCTCCTTCATAGTCAAAGTTACCCCAGCTTTAACTAATGCATTTGAAAGTGCGTCTAACGGCAGAACTTCACTGTGTGGCGTTCAAGCGGCGGCGGGCGCATGTCTGAGGCGATGGAGATAGCGGCACCTCATTTCACGCAGAGTGCCTTCAGCAACTGAATAATATGATGACACAAGATGGCGAAGCTCACCTCCAATTACGGCCGAATCACTCTGTGAGTTTTTTGGCAACTCCTTGCCTCTCTCGGCTTTCTCTGAGTGATCTGTGGGGAGAGGGAAGAGGGGTATGAATGTATAAAGTACAGAGACTGAGTCCTTGACCTTTCACTTAGCAGTGGAGATAAATAAAACCCCCACCACCAAGATCTACTAACCCAGCCGACAGTTTTTTGCTCTAGAAACGTTTATTTAACTATACGATTGAGGTATGGAAACGTTCAAATTGTCCAGTATTCTTGATGCTCCCAGAATGTTATCCTACTGCTACACCTACTACTGCAACTAAGAATAATAATGTGGAACCAAATAAAGGGAATGGTAGGGCAGGAGGGAGCACTTTCACGTTACACCTCATGTGGGTTCCAGGTGAACGACATGTTCACAGTGTACGCATATAAAATAATTTTTTGTTTATTATAAAACAATATTTTTTCAACATCACGGTAAAAGCATGGCTGGGTAATAATGTTACTGTGCTAATACTGTAATGTAAAATGTAGAAATAACAAATCCATTGACACTGTAGTAAGAACATTTCTCTGCTAACTTTGAGAAAACCGTAAAAAAACAGGAACATTATCTGTTAGCTGGAAATATCTCAATATGAATACAAAGTGCGTTGAAAACTATTTTGGTAAAACCTTCTATGCATGATATGTCTATAAGAATCTATGGACACATTCATAACACGTTATAATTTTAGTATATTAACATGGCAATAAATATTTCTAAAAAGACATAACACATTATACCTATGTTTATTATTCATTATGAATGCTTAACGAGGCTCTCATTTTTAAGGCACTTAAATATACCTTCATAATGCAGTACAAAGCATCCATAATTCTTATACTGACCATTATAAAGCATTACAGATGAAAACTTCATTGGAACTTAGGAGCTTGTATAATCAACACTATAATGCCTTTTAACTGTCAATAGTAGATGTTGTAATGCTTTATTAATTCTTATACTGACCATTATAATACATTATGAGGTATCTACAGTGCATTATAGATGAGAGCTTCACTGGAGCTTATTAAGTATAATCAACACTATAATATCCTTATAACTGTGAACAGAAGATGCTACAATGCTTCATTACTTCTTATATTGGCCAGTATAATGCATTATGAAGGTATCTATAATGCAATATAAACTACATCATAAGTAAAGTGTTACCACTATTTTCTTATCAATTTAATTTATTATTTACTATGTAAATTTAAATCTTGATCCAATCTTATCAGTGTCGATTTATGGTTGATAAGCAAACTCAGCTACAGTGATCAGTTACCCAGCATCCTGGCTAATTAGTTTACGGCTATCTAGACGGTAGCAGCTTGCCTGTCCATAAATAACATGCATGTAATGGCGGTACAACAGCTTTCATGAAATGGTATTATGGCATTACGTTTTATGACGATGTTGTGAAGCTATTATGATAGGAATGACAAGCTAGTTTAACTGAATTATTATTAAAGGGCCGGTGTTTTTGTTACAAAACATTTGTGCTTGTTACAAAGCACTTAAAGTGTCTCAAATACCCAAAGAAAGCTGCAATTCTGAAATGGCTCAATCATTTACTGGGTTACATGACATCATTCAATAATAGCAGTGGACTTAACCTCTATTTTCAAGAATGCTAGTGATACAAACATTTTTAGGCTTATATTTTATTGATCCTTAATCACATTGTACTGCTAGCTGGATTTTGACAAATGGATGTTTACTAGCGATTTTGGCAGGATTAGAGTCAGAATCAGAAAACTGTTAAAGCGAACGCACCTGCCAGGGAGTGAGATGTCGTCATGTCAGCTGAGGCCCCGCAGTTCGACTCGAAGAGGCGCCCTCGGATGCTGACCAATGAGCTACCTTGATTCAATAGCGCCGCCTTCAGCGGGACCACATTATTGAACTGGACTGAAGACAGGCAACCAATGAAGCCTCTATATCCAGCCTGCATGACGTCTTCGTCCAATCCCAGACTTCCTGCAAAAACATTAGTAACCATTGGTCAGCAAGTTCATTACAAATATGCAAAGTTACAAATTTAACTGAGAATGAAGAAACAGTATATGAACAGTATCTGAATAGCTATTTTAATGCAATATATACTTAGAATGAATTGCCTGGAGGGAAAAAAAATATATATTTCAATGGAGTCAATGTCTGTTAAGTCCTATTGATCCATTTCTATTGAGGCCTCATTCAAAAGCTTTTGCGATTTTAATAAAAAAAAGAATGAAAATAGATGGTGTTGATATCTCATCTCACTCTTAATTTGCATTTTAAATACATGCAAATGCAATTATTGTAGCAGAAAATGCAGAGAATTCATCCAGTTTAAGTGTAATTATGCAGCATGTACGGCTGGGTTGTTTGCAGAAGATGGCATGATTGTGATTACATTTAAGCATTTCTAAGTAGTACATTTTTATCATTAGTGAATTTGATCATTGTGAAAAAGGGAAATTACCCTTCATACACTCAATCTTTCAGATAAGAAAACAAATATATAGCCAAGCATTATGTAAATTTATATCAATTGATTGTCCAAAAGCATGCGGTTAGAAGAATTATTGACTTATTATTGCTCTTTATGTGTGTGTGAGTGTGTGTGGTCATATTAATACAGTAGAACCTTGGAACATGAACCCCTCTTAACTCGACCAACTTGGACATCAAACGGGTCTGTTGAATTTCTTTTTACTTGTGCCTCAACCGAAATCTTGGAACTCAACCATTCCTGCAAAAACTTGCATGGGTCGAGATGCGTCGAGAAAAATGTAACCACAATACGACCAAAAACTCAGAACATAACAAAATAGGGTAGGGGTTAAGAGTGTTGTGGTAGGGATTAGGATTTTCCCTTAGAAATAAATGGTAGGTCCGCATTTAGATAGGTATGCCAGCATGTGTGTGTGTGTGTGTGTGTCCTGTCATGAACTGGCATTTTGTCTAGGGATTCCCTGTCTTTGAATAGGCTTCAGGGTCTCTGAAATCCTGTGTTGGATATAGAGCTTAGGAAAATAAAAGAATGGTTAAGGAAGCATTTCATTATAATTGAAATGTTACTCTCTGAGTGGATATTGCTGAAATAATTTATTTGTTTGAAATAATTTATTTGTTCAACTGGGATTCAATCTTAAACATCACAGGGAATGTTTTCTGCAAGAAAAATGAGTTATGTGCTGCTTCAAACTGTTTTTTTTTTTTTAATCAAAACATTAAGAGTAATAGATGAAATTTTACGTTAAAATTGAATCGTTCACCTTTCGTTGTTCCAAGCTGCTCTCCTTAATTTTCCCAAAGTTGCTGTTAGAAGGTTTTTAGAGTGTAGATTTTGCTTTCACTTACGTTATCAATAATACTAAAAGCTCTATCCACTTTTAGACGTTGAGAAAAGGCAGCGGCTCCATTTATGGTTAGTGACATGATTAAAGATAAAGGCTTCCATGAAATTAGGTCTACGTGAGGTTCTCACTCAATGAATTAATCTACCCTTTGCTCAACTGGTCCTTTATTCTTACAAAATGTTCACGGAATTAGTGAATGAGCACAGGAAAAATGATTTGATGAATACATAGTGCTTCCATTAGTCACTATTTTTTATCATTTCCATCAAATTGGCAGACTTGACATGTTTGTATTTCCATATAACCTATATTAACTTTATTGACCTATGCATTTTAAAGGCACATCAATGCCCTGTCATTGCAATGTCTAATGTAGCTTAATTTATATGCAGATTTGTTTTGTGGACAAAGGTTTTTTTTTAAAAAAAAAAAAAAAAAAAATGGGTCCTGGTATAACTGTGTGATTTATTTATTGGGGAATCCCAATCAGGATTAGTGTATAAGACTTTATTAATGCAGACAGATATCACACCTTTTCATTTCACTCCATCCAGATTGCTTTTCCTTCACAAGTCCACTTACCTGTGACTTTGCCCAAAGTCAGGAATCTAATTGCGTTCAAGTCTCCCTCGGATGTCAGGCTGTATTTTTGGTTTATATCATTATCAATCTGGCAGGGGAAATAAAAAGGAATAAATAAACAGGACTGTAAAAGAAATTCCATAATCCAACTTCGTTTTCAACTGCCCACAGAGATCTGTGTATAGGTCCTGAAAAAAATAACCTCAAGGGCAGTTTTTAAGGAATGAAAAACTGCCAGGAAGTATATACCACTGCAGCAAGTCTGCTGCTTATCCTCTACATCAGCAGACAGCCAGTTAAAGACTGAATTTAAAGATAGCAGCCAATCCAAAAAGATTTGTTGAAAATTAGAGATGGAACGATATCATTTTTTACCGATCCCGATATTAAAATTTTGAGTATCTGCCGATACTGATACCAATCAGAATTTTTTTCTTTCTTATCAACAAATAAGCATTACATAATTTATTTGTATCAATAAATGTCAATTAAGCTGACAAAGTATCTGCATTTAGTGTTGTACGTATAGCTGCATTGTATGCATATACTAATAATAGGAAAATATATCGGTCGTGTTGCTCAAACAAGTTATCCCACGTGGATAATTCATGACGAACAAGGTTTATACAATATGCTTCTTTGTTTTATTTAGTAACAACTTGATGAAAAATGATCAAAAATATTTCTAAAAGTGCAAACCATGATGTCTGTTGCGAAATTAAATATAATAAATAAATCGGTCATTAAAATATCATATATCTAACCCACCCAACCATTTCTTGTCAAAAAGTACACATAAAACTTAAAGTAGTAATTAACCAAACTTTAGAATGAATTTGCAAATAACAGGCACCCCCAACCTCAACTCATAACAGTCTGTTAGCCTGATTAATAACAAATATAAGTAAAACAAACAGCATTGTACTGTACACTCAAATGTCAAATTACTTACTCATTTCCTATGCTGACCTGCATGTACAAAGTTAATACTGTATACACTGGAAGCACTACGCTTTGGACTCATTATTAAAAATGCTACATTATCAGCACTGACAGATTCAAAAGTTACTGCGAGAAACACGAGATTAAAATTAAAAATATGTCATACACTTACACAAACAAATATACATTGATAGTATTTCTGTTTTATATGATTTTATGTGATCCAAATCATTTTCTATATTGTTTTTGGCTTGCGATATTTCACCAAGCTCCAAAAATATTCCGGTTTAATTGTTCGCGGCCAGTTCGCGAATAATCATATCCGCGCATGTGAAATGCACTAATGTTAAGGAGCTACAGCTTTTACACTCAGCCGACATAACAGCTCCGACGCACATGCCTTACTGAACAACTAGCCATCACGTGACCCTCACTTCTGCTAACGGTACTGTATGACGTGATAACGCGACAAGAATTTCCGCTGTTTTTCAGACTCAAACTATCTCTGATGGAAAATCGGATCGGTTTCTTCTCTCCCCCCTGTCCCCTGTGGTATCTGATCATGATTTTTTTTTGCCGGCTTCAGTCCAATACTCGTAGCGCGTGTTGGATAGGTATCATTCCTATTGAAAATAAATCACTATAACGTTATTATTACAGGATACTGTAATAATTCGGCAGTGAACAACAGTACCGTCCAGAACATATGCATTACTCCAGATATAAGTACTCAGTCACCATATGAAAATCAGTATCTTCTGCTGAGTTTACCTTGATTTTCTGTGATAAATGAAAGTTACCTTACTTTGCCTAAAAGCCTAACTGTGGTTTACTGAAGCCATACCTGAAGGTAGACGTCCCGCCCATCTCGATGCACTCGCACCCAGTGGAGCTGTCCGTTAGCCAGGCCAGTCGTTGCGGGCATGAACACGTCTGGCTTCCTCTCCCTATTGAACCGGTACCAGATCTGCAGGCTCCCTAAAGGAACAGGGGGGCATTAAGCCAATGTTTAAATGATGTACGAAGCAACGCCCAGTCCTCATCGCTGAATATGCATAACACCAGAAATGACTATAATGATGATTACCACTAGCAGCAGTACAGTGACAGCTGTATTCACTAGTAAGTAGTCCGATTATACACGCTCTGTCAAACCTTCACAGCATTTTACAGTCAGGCTCTATGCTGATATACTGCCAAAGAAATATATAATTTATCAGAAATACTTAACATAAATGATAAATGTACGCTGCAGTATGATATGACTGTCACCCAAACGCCTGAAACCCTTTGTTATTTTAATAGCCGGAAAATTTTGCTGTAATCTTCTGAGCAAATGGCCGGTTCTATGTTCCTGCTCTGCTGGCTGGGCAGAAATCATCTTATCAGCCATATAATCCATCCAGTGGTCCATCGACGCCAGTACCCTGAATATATGAGGACCATGATGCATCGCATGCAAATTCAGTTACAACTTAATTCATTTCCCTTCCTCTCTCGTGCTTTCATTTCCTTATCTTCTCTCTGCTCACCTAGCCCAACCGCTAAGCACTCCGGCAAAAGACTTGCAGTATGTAATTACAGGCACTTGACGATAACTAAATGTTAATAACTGCCACACCAGACAGGAACACCAAGCAGTTTTACTAGGGTAATTTTAAAGGGTAAAGCCTAAGCTAAAAGCCATATGTCACAAAAGGATCCCAGAAACTTTTGGAACATTCTATGATCACATTAATTCTAAAGTTGAACAAATTGATACTTAACCTTTTTATAGTTTGAAGGCTCACAATTCACTTCTGTTGTTTTCAGAAGAACAAAACCTGAGATTAATATTTTACCTGTTAAGTGCATAAATTTGTGCTGCCTTGTTAGTATGAGGGTCTTTTACGAAATAAAAATCCATTTTTATGAGAATTTGGTTTTTTGGCCAATATGCTCACACACACACACACACATGGAAACTGTCTCTGGTTATCTGTGACTCATATATACAGCAGATAGAAACACAGTCAAGACACGGTTTTGGTAAGGAAAGGTACTCCAGTACCATTGCGGGCCAGTATGATAGCCATGTACTGCTGGTAGATGGTGCCGGCAGTTAGCAGCATAGCTGGAGTCTGCGTGGTACGGAAGCTGAGGGCCACGTTCTCCCGGGAGTTCCTGTTCTGGGCATAGATGGCAGAAGTCTGGATGCTTCTGTTGATCATGCTAGAGAAGGGCTCTCGGAAGTTGTAGGTCACTGAGGAACCGCCCTCGAAAGACATGGACACCTCTGCGCAGAGTCGGGAAGACAGGGAGAGAAAAATGAGTGACACTGTGTGGCATCTTCCAATATATTTTTGGAAAGGATTTTCAAATGTTGGATTGGCGAACGAGCCCTCCTATCTCCATGCAAATACATCCTTTTACACAAAGTAAAAATGCATATCTGAATCTGTCCTAATCTTAATAATGTATAATGTACTGGATACTAACACATTAATTCAAAAATATGCAGGGGATTTGATTGAGTCGTCTCCAAGTTGCCAAGTTCACCCATAGCATGCGGCAAAGTTAGAAAAGTCTTGTTTTATTCTTTCCAAAGAGCGCAGCTGGTGCGCAGTCTAATAACACCACAAAGGATAAGTCTGAAGCTGTCCGTCTCTCACAATGGGGTCTGAAGAGACTGTCGAGTGTAAGACAGCGGTGAATTTTCTTATTAAAAGGATTGGTGGCAGAGAGCCATGTTTGTGTTGGGTTGGTTAGAGGCAAAACTAGCTTGACTGAAGTGATTTCCTCTTGCACAAAAAGACACAGCCTTAAACTTTGCGTAAATATAGATATTGGCTTATCAAAGACAGGAGAGACCTTCAGGAGCAGTCTCTAGTCCTCTTCCAGTTTAATCACATCAAACTGAACCCAAATGCTGCTTTCAGTGTTAGAGATCTGCAAAGTGTTTCTACATACAATAGCGAAAGATAAAAATGGCTATGGGCAAATTATAAACTAGCTTTATGATGGATTTTGACATGCTATGGGTATTTTTTTTTGTACCGTGGTGTTATGAAACTATACAGTACATGGCCAAAGAAAATCTCAACTGCATTCTGAAAAAATATAAAAGTGTGAAACTCCAAAACACATTATAACTTTTGAAAGATGCCAACACCCACACGAGTCTTTATTAGAGTAAAAAAAAATGCAAAATTGGAGCTACTTAGTAGTGGTTTTCTTATTGTTGAATATTTACCATATAAATATATATACAGATAAGTAAAAAATAAATATCACTAATCAATCAAGCACTATGCTGTCACTCACTAATGTGTTGACATTCTGGAACACAGAATTACAAAGAAGGGACACATCCATTAAGACAAAGTCAACCCTAAAAAAAGATCAAACAAACCCTTAAATGTTTTTTTTGCTAGCCTAAATAGAGAATAGAAACTGTGGCCTTCTTTTAAAGCAGGGGTCCTCAATCAAAGCATAATGGGTTAGGGTGGAAGCCGATTCTCTTTACACCCCTAACGACTTCGATAATGGCTGGAACGGATTAATTAATTAGGTTAGGTGGATAAAGTTTAGTTGAGTGCTTTAGTGTGTCTTTAGAATGAATGCCCCACACTGGTCAGTGACTATCGATGTCTGTCGTGAATAATATAGCTAGCTAAATAAAAAAAACAAAAAACAGAGAAACCACGCAGCAGAGCAGGGTGTGAATTCGGCGTCGTACCGTTCTTACAGCTCGGTCCGCCGTAAGCGGAGTATGTGCAGTCGCAGAAATAGCCGCCGTTCCTCTCCACGCAGCGCCCGCGGTTGTGGCACAGGTTGCCGTGGCCGCTGCAGTGGCCCGGACAGCCGGCGCTCACGCCGGGCGTCATCTTGGCACGCTCCTCCAGGTCCAGAGTGATGCCGTTGGCGGCGAGCGCGCGGATGCATCCCAGAAAGCCTCTCTGGCGGGAAGCTGTGCCGCCTGCGGCAGGGAGAGTGCATCAATACCCGGGGCGTACCGTCGAAAAATCACAGAGGAGCAGACAACGGGATATCCATCCATCCATTTATCCTGATCAGGGTCACATTGGGGGGCTTGGAGTCTATCCCAGGCAGCATGGGGCACAAGGCAGGACTATACCCTGCACGGGATGACAGTCCACTGCAGGTCGCACAGACACACAGAGTCACATGTCCCGGGCCAATTAGCCTGATTGCACGGAAAAAAGCAGAGCTTGGCGGAGGAAATCAAGGCGACACAGGGAGAACACGCACACTCCACACAAGCAGAGCAGAGGTGGGATTCGAACCCTGGAGGTGTGAGGCAACAGTGATACCCACTGAGGAACTATGATAACACATCATTTGATTAAAAAAATGCTGTTAGTTTGACTGTATGTGAGCTTTTTCTCCCCTGCTGTAATGCCATCTGAAGAAATATTGGTTATAAAAGAAAATGAAGTGATGCTGCAGGAGAGATGTGGCAGGAGCGATGTGGCAGGAGCGATGTGGAAGGGGTGATGTGGTGGGGTGATGTGGTAGGGGTGACCATTCAGATGAGACTGATGCCGGCTCCTACCTACGAACAGCTGACTGTTGAGCTGCAGCCGGAAATGGCCATCGGGGGGCGCTTCGGTGTATCGCAGCGGCAGCTGGTCCACCTGCAGTGAAGCTTCCTTGACGTTGCGCTCGGCTCTCACGTAGTGCCACTGTTTATCATTCAGGGGGACGGGGGACTTGGCCAGCAGGACCACGGGGCCGTTCCCCACGTCAAAAACGAACGTCACCGTGGACGGCGCTGAGGGGGAGAAGCCACAGAGATGGATCATCTGTTTATCCAAAGACTACACAACCACGTTTACTGATAGAACTCGAGTACTGAGAACTCAAATACAACAGAGAACATGAAGTAGCAGAAGAAACATGAAGAGCAGAAGAAATTCCTCACAACACATCTGCTCCAGGAACACCTCCACTAGCCTAATACCACTGCATGTTCCCCGATTGCTCTCAGTGCTGCACATTCTGCTGATTTCAGTAGCTGTGTTTGAGTTTCTTGCTTTCTTTGGAAGACGTTTCTCCAATACTGCTTGCCCGGGTAGGGCAGTTGCTGGAAACTTAGCCTAGCTGCACTTATGCCCGGTCAGCTCCGTGACAGCTGTATGTTTATAATGCGTAATTCCTCTCACTTGCATGTTGTTTGGGAAAAAGCATCTACTAAATAAAATATATGTTAATACAAATAAATGTGAGATACGTGTGCCATACTTACATATTCTGTAGTGAATGAATTAACAAAATAATGTATTACAGAATGTAATTAGTGTGAGAAGTCGTCGAGTTTATTAGGGCAGGATATCGTTTCCACCCTAACAAAACTAAAATTTGCCCAGTTTCTCATTATAACGAGAAACCTTTCTCCTTGTAATTAGATTTTTTTCACATTATACTCTAATGAGACACAAAATAACCTTGGTTCAACAAGAAATGTTTTGTGTCATAATACAGTTTTTCTTTTTTTTTTTCGTGAAACAAGAATGTAAATGATTTTGATAAAAAACGGTGGTGGAGGAATTACTCAAACAATTTACTTAAGCAAAAGTAGAAATAAACAAGCTGAGTATGTACTCTAGTAAAAACTGTGGTCCCCCTTTGGCCTTTCTACGTCAGTAGAATTAAGTACTTACTTGTAAATATACCTAAAGTATTACAGTAAAAGTACTAGTCCCTAATGCAACAAGATAGGATTAGGTGTGTCTACAGTACATGAATTTTGTTAAATACAAAAGTTCAGGAATGATAGCATTTTGTTTTATAATCTATACATTTAAAACATGAAATGCTAGTTTTAATAAGAGCTTCATAAATATATTCCACTGTATCCAAAATTAGGTTTAATGAGGAAGTACCTTGATCAAATCAAAATAGTAATAAATAGGTCTTTTCATGTGGTCATTTTATATAAACCATTTATTCATTAAGTTTACAGAAAATGGGATATATCGTCATATTGGCATATGCGATTTTGATCATATTGCAAAGCCCTATATGTCTGTGTTATTAAATAAAACACATTGATTTTAACACATTGAATGAAGATTTTATTCACAGTGAACCAATAAGTTAGCCTGATCACATTACATTCAAGGATCACCTCTTGCCATTTAGTTAATGAATCAGAAGGTGTTATACTGTATATACGTACAGTAGTACAGACTGTATAGCAATCAATCTCTCAAATTAGGGGAGAAAAAAAGAAAAACACACCCAAAGGTTTCATCTTGCTTGTATAAATGTTTCTAAGGGCTGACAGGATTCAAAACCACTGACGCCGACTCCCTGCTTCGAGTCGCTGGGCTTTACTTTGAAGAGAAAAGCTCCAAAATCTCAGTATTATATGTCCCACCACTACTTTTCCCTGTCCTCATCCGATGAAAAAATAAAACAGCAATGTGACTGTAAAATGTAACACAGCGCAAAGTAGAAATGTAGTACAGTAGAAAGTGTAAATGTAGTACAGTAGAAAGTGTAAATATTTGCTGTAACATGTAGTAGAGTAAACCGTAAAAATATATGCTGCAAGATACAGTACGGTAAAAGTTAAAAGTGTCCACGGCTAAATCTACTTAAGTAAAGTTGGGTGAAATGACAAAATTCTCCCGTTTTAATGTACAGTAATGGCTATGTTATGTTGTTTTAAGCAGAAAAAGGTCAAAGCAAAGGAGATGAGCCAAACTTGATAATGACTCATTTACATGATTTGATTTAAAGTTTTACTTCATGCTGGGGAGGCACCGTGCTGCTGCTGAGCTCAGTAAAGGGAGTTTTAAGTAAACATACACTACTCGAGAGATACTTCAGGTACACAGCAACTTTGTAAAAATCTCAGTAGTGAAAAAGTGGTGTTTTGGGCCTTGGTATTGCTGGTGGGTTAAAAGCCAGTCAAGCCAATTAATCCAGAGTGTCCCAAAAACGCAGGAAAATGAAGGATAACCCCAACACGCTTTTCATCGTAAAAATAGAATGCTTTCTCATAATGAGATACTTAACTCGTATTTATGACTAACGCATCTCGTTATTACGATTTCATTTTCACATTTTTATGTAATAGTTTCACATTAAAGTGTGAAAACGATCGAGAACAGGACGCAGAATTATATATTACTGCCCTCCAAAATATTTGACCAGGAAGGCTAGCTAATGCATATAACTAGATGTTCAAAAAATATAGATTTCACTGTAGAAGATACATATAAGGCAAAAGAATATTCCCTTTTCCTACTGGTAAGTTAATGGATATGCATTTTACCATTACACACTAGTAGCACTTGTGGTGTGCAAATGGCCACTTTTTCGATAAGCATAACCATGGAGAACATCAGCATTACAGCTGTTTCTAACTGTCCAGCTGTCTGCTGCATTCACTGGGTGCACAGGAAAGAGCCTTGAGCCTTTAGCAACAGTGGCCGTGTCTTTAAAGCCTTCCATCTCGACGGCTATGCTGAGAATGAGAGGATAGGAAATCACCACCAAAACAGACTCATTAAGACGAATGGAAACAACTGCGTTCCACTGAGAAAAGGCTGAGAATGGATCAGAAAAGACCACACAGTGGATGACATAACAATATTCCTGAATGTGAAGAAAATGTAAAAACAAAAAAAAAAGAAAAACATCCTGCAGGACATGTTCAAAGCCATTAATTATGTTTTTCTTAAAAATCAAAATAAAAAATCAGTCCATCAATCCATCCATCCATCATCTCTCCTTATCTGAGGTCGGGTCATGGGGGCAGCAGTTTAAGTACAGTAGATATACCCAGACCTCCCTCTCCCCAAACCCTCATGATGAACAATATAATGTTACCCCGTCCAGATTGGTGAAGAAATAAAAGATCACTTTCTGAACTGTGGCTTTAATTTCTTTGACGTAAGTTCTAAGTTTCGTATATACAAGAATGAGTTTTTATTCCCGGTACTTTAAGGGCATTCAGAAGTGCTTCCTATATATAGGACACTTCCTGCAATTTTCAGAAAAGTGGCTGTACATCACACTGAATAAGACTATCAGCCAAGTGAATAAGGCATAAACTTGAAAGCTGTGTTTAAATTTAGTTCCAAATCTGTTAAACATCTGAAAAGCCAGGTAGAGTGTAAAGAAGGGACTTTTTTATTTAACATAAAATGCCTGACTCATTTTGTCCAATCAGTAGAAGGTCTTCCGTGACACTTCAAGATGTCATATTTTTTGGAATGAAATTGTTTTTCCTCTGCTGCTGTTTGTTGAATACTTGGTTCTTTTGTATGTAAAGGCTGAAAGATGAATCCTTTCACATATCTTAGATCAGTCCTGCCATGTGCCTTAGAGGAACAACCACGAAATAGCACTCAAGCCACTTAAATATGCAAAAGGTATTCAGATGATACAGCTGGCTCCGACAGATACAGAAGTCATCTTAAGATGTCTGTCTCTAAGCAACAGAATAGTCAATTTTTCCTCAAAGCAAGTGAGGGACTTACAGCTCAGCTCCACACGGAGGAAGTCTCTCACTCCCAAGTTCTCGAGGAAAACTCCAAAGGGTGCGGTGGTCTTGAAGTAGAAGGAGATGTCAGTGCTGAGCTCTGCTTGGAGAGTGGGGAAATGAAGGTATGACGACTCCTGATAAAATGATGCCGCGTTCCAGAAAAACCCTGGAGGAAGAAGACAGAGAAAATAAAAATAATATCGCCATGGGTAACCAGCAGTAATGCCAATTTCAATTTGTAACAACAGGAATGAAATAAGCAAATAGTAACTGTAGTAAAAAAAATAACATTTTGGTGACACTACTCGAGGGGGCACAATATAGTTCTACACGCTTACTTAATGCATTAATTAATCAGTAACTAAGAGTTAGTTACATACTAATTCCATGTTGGTTCATCATTAATAAATCATAATGGTTCATGTATTTCATGCAGTTATTACATTTGTTCACCATAAGTACTTGAGTAGTAACTGAGTTACTAAGTTACTTGAGCCCCCTCAAGTGTTACCAACATTTCTTATAGTTAAATAAGTATTTATTGTTACATATATGCGATCAATACCCAATGCATATGACCAACTATAGTATATAATATTCCTTCTCAAATTTATAAACTTCTCGTAAATGTATTCTCAACATTTATCCTGGTCCCCTACAATATCCTGAAGCTATTAGACTGATCATTTTCAGGCAGTAAGACACTTACTGTCCCCATAACAATGCAGAGCTCCAATTCTGTAGAGAGCTTCTGATCCTGTCCTATTTGTGTCTCCAATTGTAATTTCACTCACTGGCAAATGGTCCTTGTAGGAGAGAAGCCCTGTGTCATTTGCCCTTTAAAATGACATAGAGGTTACAGATGGTTTCTGAGAATAGGAATAAGGAAACAGGCAACCTGATCCAATGACACAACATAAAACACTCGCAGGGAAATGTGCATTTTTAACCGCAACACATATCAGGGCCAGAGGTACAGAAACGCACATGGGGAATTCTCAACAATAAATTATAATACATTAATTTTGTTAGCAAGGTTATGTACAACATTTACATTTATCTATTTAGCAGATGCCTTTATCTAAAGCGACAAACAGTTGCGACGGCAGGGTCAGCCAGTCCCTGGGGCAATTGGGGTTAGGGGCCTCGCTCAGAGGCCCATCAGAGATATGATTAGTCTGCCAACCACGGGATTTGAGCTGACATTCACAGGGACAGAGTCCTAACCCACTATGCCACAGATTGGCTGAAAACGTAGCTGTATGGAATGTAAATGGTGCTTCAAAGTACTGAAAATAATAATGCTATTAGCTTGGTAACATTGCTTGTACTAACTTGAAACATCTACTGATTACGTTCAGGAATAACTTTCCTTTGAAAAATCCGCTGTTCTATTATACCACTAATTAGTTTGGTATCTATCAGCACTTGCATCACTTGTAATTTAGCATTTTTTCTATTCAGGTTCCATAATCATTTAAGTTAGGCAGCGCATTTATTTTTCAAATTTGTTTCTGTCTTCAGAGATTTAAGCTTGTCCAATTTCTGTATCCGCTTCACATAAGCTGGGCTTGGGTTTCGCTAGATGTTTGCACTGTAAATCTGTTTCCCTTTAGGAATGCTTCTGTGCTTATTATGGCTAAAATCATTACAAATTCCCCGCAGACAAGCCTACAGCTATCCCCTGCAGTCAGTACTGAACATGTGGATATCTGTTAATAAAGCCACAGGAAGCTGAACTCTCTGTAGAATTATGCACCACTACTTTTACAAACAGAAATGCAAGCTAGTAAACACACGACATAGCAATCATTTCCTGCTTAATAAGTGCGCAGATGACATTCAAGTAAAGGCCAAGAGTTATTTTCAAACGTATTTGTAACAAAAACGTAATTGAGCAATTTTGTAAAATAACAGTGATAAACATTAAGTTTATCTTGTAGAGAATGGCACAGGTTAAAGGCAGTAAATTTAGGCAGGTAAATAGCCTAATATTGAACCGTTTTGGCTTTCAGCTTCATTACCATGAATCCCTGTCAGCGTCGCAGTTGCAGAAGTAGTTCATGTCGATGCAGTTCTCCTCCAAACTGCAGGAGCACTGCTGCACCCCGGGCAGGAAGCCCCCCCAGTAGGTGCGCCTCTCCCCGCTTCTGTCCGCCCACCAGGACATGGGGGCGCCATCTGCAAAGCAGCATGAGGCATCTGAGCGACGGCGACCCGAACCTTCCGAAAGTGACGGACATAAGCTAGCACTTCCTGTTACTGATACATCTATACAGGGAGCACAAAATGAAATTACACTAAATTATTATTTTGCGATTCGTTTTTTTTCCACGTGTTTTACAGAGAAGATGAGACAGAATCTCAGCAGGAAATTCTTCTGCAAACAGCAGCAAGGTATGCAGAGCACAGAAAAACTTACATGTAGTGCAAGACAAATGAAGTTGAAAGACAGAACTAGTGCAAACAGGTAAACATGGTCCAAACGAATTAAAAAATACACAGTACCCAGTACACAAATAGAATATCTTTAAAGACAAAATATTAATGGAGTAAATCAATACTATTTTCATTATTACAACAACAAAAAGACTAATAATAATAATAATAATAGCAGATTGCATATACAATGGAAACCACTTATTGTGATCATGGTTATAGTGATCAACCACTGATATGGATCAAAAAGCTTGGGACAGAATCAGTACATATACTGTTTAAATAATTTGCTTATAGTAATCAAGTAGTCCACTTATAGTGTCCATTTTCAATTTTTTTAAACATGTCAACATATGGAAAAATTTAAACTACGTTTTGTTTTTTACTTTGATCACCCTACGTCTGCTTCTGGCTGACAGAAAACATGATGGGGAAAAAGAAAGTCATTTTCTTTCAATGACAAAAATAAACTCGTCAAAGCTCATGGTAAAGTGCCAAAAATGAGTCATCGCGATGCAGCAGCAAAACTACAATAAGATATATATATATTTTATATATAGTACTGTATTATAGCGTAATTGAATTATACACAGTTTAGTACTGTAATTCAATTTCTACAGTACTGTAATTTGAAAAGTGTTTGAAATGGTTGTACTGTATTTTGAAATCAAAATTAAGTAAATAGTGGCCCTGTCCATTTCACTACCATATATTCATGTAAGAAATATTTCCACCCCTAACCTTAACCATAACCAAAGAAAAACAAGACTTTTGGCATTTTTAGTTTTTTTGATTGCGGCCACAGATTTTTATAACATTGAGGTTTATATTTTTAGAACCTGAAAAATGCCCCCACAAGCTATAAAGTTGTATATATAACAGTTATAAGCTTAAATACACACACACACACACACACACACACACACACACACACCAAAGAGGAGCAACCTCCAGCTGCCACATAAAAATCTACTGCAGTTCTAGTTATGGAATGAAATGACAGTGATTTTGCCTAATGCAGCCAGTGTAACCCTCCTGCTCTCAATGTTATGAGAACACTCAAGACGAACTTGAGTGCTTGCTGCATGCTGAATTCATTTCTATTAGTACTGTTGTTTAAACAAATGAATAAAAAAGGCTTTTATGAGAACTCTAACATCACAGACCTACTGTGAGCAATTATATTAAATTATAAGCTGCTTTTTGACGACACTTGCCCTTATTTCTCTACAGACTATTTTCTGCCTCAGCGTTTGAAAGCCAAATATGTCACATGAGATGTGATCTTTGCACATGCTGCAGGAAGAAAGCTGTGGATCATGGACTGAGACAAATAAATACCCCCCCCCCTACAGAGCAGTAATCATTTATTCAAGGAGGTCACTTGTGCCCAAGCAGCATATTAAAAGAATCGAAGCCCCTGGCGTCCGATGGCATCTGATGGCAATACATTAATACACTCCCAGCCAGGCCAATTATCCTGAACTGCTTTTGCATGTTCCTTCGCAAGGTCCTGCGGCACCAATCAGTTACACAATATGATCCGATTCGGGGTTTGCAATGGCTCTGCAGGAGAAATGTTTTTGCAACCCTGGCCCCACGATTTGCATGTCACAATTTTAGCTTAAACCTTGCACGTTGATGAAATCACTGTCCTTAGTATTAAAACTTTCGCTTCTTATAATAGGATTTTGCAGCTTTTTTGACCTCATGAAACTTTTGTTTTGTTTTGATTATAAAGTAAGAAGCACATCAACAGACACATCAAGGCTAATTATACTTTAGTTGTTTAATTATAATGTTTATTTTAGCTGATCATCTATAATTATTACTATGGAGCATCATTCGAAGAAAGCACAAATGCAAGAATAAATTTGAGATACGGTGCCTCACCCCATGTGTTGAAGAGGCGGGATTTCTTGCAGCGGTAGAGCACTTCCTGTTGACACTGCTCAGACATGGTGACCAGGGATCGCAGCTGTTCCCTTGAGGCACTATAGTTGAATCGCATGACATGGGGCTTTTGCAGTGTGGACCCTTGTACTTTTATTAGTTCTGTGTTGTTGTGGGTGACAACTGTCCAGACTTTGTCCTCTAAAACAAGGCATAAACGCAATTGTATGTTGTTAAATAGTTCTCCTCAGCTCTGCATAAATTATAATATACAGACGCTCCTCTACTTACGAACTTTCAGACATACAAACGGAGAGGACTGCAAGTCCAAATTGTGTTCATTGGGCTCCTGTTTCCTGTCCACAACATCCCAGCATCCTAGTTCTTTGTACTTGCGTATACCCTTAAAATGATGTTGAATAACGACTTACGGACATTTCAAGTTACGAACGGCTGTTCGGAACATAACTCATTCGTAAGTAGAGGAGCGTCTGTATTATAGTTTTAATGGCCCTTTTTATTAAGTTAGGTTCCAAATTCTCTTGAAGCCTTCTTAAATTCCTTAAAGAACCAGCTCAAATGTACGTAGGATGTGTGATCATCTTTGATTCAGCTAGGTTTCTTTGTAACACAGAGTCTCTTCTCACTGTCTTTGAAATAACCTTCTAAAAAGGAGTGTAGGATGAACTAATATCCTTTACTATATATTTGGCTGAGAAGGACTTTTTGGTCTTACTGGGGTTGAGAGGAACACATCCCCATAGATAGCTCATACCAAGGCATGGGCTTGAAGAGTGTGTTTTAATATCGTTATCAGGATGAAAAAAATAATTAATGGATTTCTCTGTATGCTTATACAATCCCAGTTCTGCTCCTAGTCAGATTCATTCACTGACACACTGACTTCCACCACATCTTATACATGAAACTAACCAAAACGATAAAAGTGTGGAAAATGCTCTGAAAATGCTTCACTAGATAAATGGCTGACCCTTTGCTTGGACTGCAAGCTTCACCCTCACCTGTACATCTGTGTGTATGTCTTAACGGGCAGCATGACATAATATACGGAAACTAAAGTGTTCTAAATGCATCTGTACTCATACTCGTACAAATAGCAAATAAAGCATAATTCTCCTTATTCTTCATTACACAACCAAGAGAGGTCACAGATAAAGTAGGATGGATGTTTTTAGTTTGCTGGGAGACCTGAATTAGCCACTGTGGTAATAATTATAAGGTTAATGAAACACAGATAGACAGACAAACAGACTGACTGTTCCATACATTTTCAGGGCTAAGAGTTCTGGCAGCCGAAGGATAGACTCACCTGTCATATTGCAGTACACTAAGGTGGACAGCAGGGGGCCACTTCCATCTGGGTCGATGGAGAAGTAGCCTGAGGCACTCCCTGCATGCATGTATGCTTCACATGACGGTTCATAGATCGCTGGACACGGGGGAGGATAAGGGCTTCCAGTTACCCTCTCAGTATTTATTTCTTAACCATGTTTCGATCTTATGGCACTCATTAAGTACTCTACATCTCCCATGAGTCCAAACCATCGGTTGCCTATGGTGACACACTGTATGATCAAGCAGCCACATTTTTCACCATCACATGAACCACACATCGAGTCACTTCATTAAGCATTAAATATTCAGGAGAAACTTTGCTAACCAGCTCGCTGGCTATGATCTTCTGACTATACTCAGTAGCTATTTATTTAGTTTTTGAAATATCATCAGGGGTGGGGGCCCCTGTAACAACACATTTTGTAATAATACCGTATCATGTAATAACTCCACTAAATGACACAAATTTTCAACACAAAATGTGATGTTATTACATAATGTGTCGTTACACATCATAATGTGTCGTTACACATCATTAACACCACATTATGTAGCAACCCCTCATTATATAAAAAGTTGACAAAATGTAACAAATTTATAGATTATATTTTATATTGCAACATTACCATATTTTTATTATTACTTTCACCATTAAATTGTTACATTCTGTCGAGGTAATACACAATGTGGCATTAATACATTATGTGTTGTTACAACCCCAGGAAAAATAAACAAGATCCTGTGTAAACAAAATATAGGCATGCAGAATATTCATTTAAATGTGCAAAATATCAGCTGAGGTTTAGTAAACTTGTAGGAAGTTTTGAGGCATGGTGAGAGATTTGTGTCCAGTCCAAATTAGTTCAGAAGCATGAGCACCTAGTGAGCTGTAGGCTAATGGGGTTCTGGGTGCGGAGGTGCTGACAGTGACTCACAGTTGTGGCAGGTGGCCCCTGTGTATCCTGTCCCAGAGCAGTCGCAGTGGAAAGTGCTCCAGGACTGTGAGCACCGGCCTCCATGCTCACAGAAGCTGGGCAGGCATCTGAAAAATGAAATGTTCCCTCACACCCAAGGCACGGTCATTGGCAATTCACAACCTAATAATGTATGTAAATTTAATTATTGTGACATTTGTATAATTCAGTTTAATCATTTAAATGTCTTGTTCAATTAAGTCTTGAAGAAATAATCATTATAACACCACATGAACAAAAGAGTCAATATATTTAAAGCACAATCACCTGTCTTACATCAAATGAAAAAAAAAACGAATGAATAAATTATTACTGATATATGTTTATTAGTAACCTTTTTTGCTGTGATTTTATTGCAAAGACCAGATTAGGCAGATAGCTTTTTTCATCTGAAAATGTTTATGAGACAATGGCGGTTGAAGAGGATAAGTGAACTCTCTACTTATTCGCTGATTGTAAAACAGAAGGAGAATTATAGCTTTTGTGAGAGCCCAGGGGATTCTGGGAAGGAGGGCAAGTGCGTCTGAAAGTCCCCAACGTCATGTTTGAAGCGTGTGACACCAGAGAGAGTCCCTCACATTCAGTAGACCTGCTCCACACACCCTCACTGGGAGATCTGAATGAGGAACTCTACTGTGATGCAGCTCTCTAGAACATTCCTAAGCAAAAATAATAAAAAAACTCAACAATAGCAGCCAGGGTTGACAGGGAGCAAGACACCCAATAAAGCTCCTAAATGGAGCACTTTAAACTTTCAGATAATAAAAATGTTGTACTGCCTTGAAGTTGGAGATTATGCTTGTCAGAATGATGATTGCTGCTGTATTTTCATCACTTTTACGCTGAAAGCGAATGACATTTTCCCTGGCACTGGTTACACACTTTGCACTGTACTGCCGTTTATGAGAGTCACCTAGGCTAAAAGTAGCGGTTTGCGGATAACCAAATACCCAGGTTTCTGAAGCTGATGCCAAGCTGATTGACGCACGCACAAAGGTCGGCACTTGTTCGCATGCAGTCGATAGTGCAGAACTGACATGTCGGTGTGAATCGCTACATCGGCACGATGATGACGTCCAATTTGGTGGGAAAGACATTTCACTGTCATTCATGCAGCAGTCCCACTACCAGTTACTATTCAAGCTGATACTCGATGAACCTTTATTAACCAAGATGGTGTTGCAGTGGCCAATCAGAAGTCTCTAAGTACATGTACAATCGTGATATTCTGATGCATAACACCATAAACAGAATCTATTTATTGACATTCATGTATATTCAATTCTATTGCACAATTGCACAAATTCATTTCAAATGCATTTTTCGTGTTTGGACTTATACCCATGAGTCAATATGTCATGTTTAAACGTCTTACATATTTATATTCTATTTATTACTGTTTCTTGCACTACGACCAACAAGACTGAAATTTTTTTTCACCGTATGACACATGACTCAAATAGTTGAAGATGACAATATAGATTAATTTTTTTTTTTTGTTTACTTTTCTCTTTATGTTAGAATAATGCTGTATGCTTCCTTTTTCATAAGTGGGCACCCAACAGGTGAGAAAGCAGCAAAGTGCAGCTCTGCATGTCTAAGCAGAGGCATCCTTTGCCCTTTAATTCTCTGTGCGTCTCATTAGAAGTGCAGCAAAATCAGCTGTATTAAATTTAAATCAACTGTCTCATCAAATTAAATTGTGGTTTTCACATGAAATGAGCATCACTGGCTTTGCTTCAGATGCACACTGGGGTATGAGGAAGAGTACAAAGGCACCACAGCCATGGACCCTTATGACACACAAGTAATGCACAATCGGATGAACTGACTCTAATTATTACCGGAAAAGAGCATGCTTGGAAAAAGAAGATTTTCGACAGCAATCCTGAAGAATAGACAAGGCAGGGAACAACACAGTGAGGCACCAGCCCATAAACACACACCATTCACACACACAGACAATGTGGTAACTCCAATTCACGTTAAGGTGCGTTTGGACTGTGGGGGAGGGAAACCAGAGCACCCCCTGGGAAACCCCATAGTGAAAACATACAAACTCCACACACATGGAGCCATGGTGGAGACGCGAACCCTGGACCCAGAGGTGCGGGGCAACAGTGCCAACCACTGCACCACCATGCTGCCTCAAAAGAGATAATAGCAATCAATGAATCAATTCATAAACAAATTAATTGATGAATAAGTTGACTATTAAGTAAATAAATAAGTCAATTATTTAGTTCATGACTTACGATATCAGCATATTTTACTGCTGTGTGTTAAAAATTCCATCTAAAACCTCATCCATTCATTCATTCACCCACCCATCCATTTTCTGTACCTGCTTGTCCTCGTCAGTGTCTCAGGACATTTACTCATGCTACAATATATCACTATGTATCTGTTATTAACTGGGCACTCCCTGGACCCTGAATGTGCAGGGCTTGTTAAAACATATTGATGTGCCCTGCAGTTTAGTAGATTTATATCCGTTGCCAGCATTAACGAAGCAAAGGATTAACATGTGAAGAGCCGTTAAAGAGTAACTATGAACGGCTCCCCTGATCGCATGGTAAACACTCGCTGGCCCGCAGCGTGAGGGGCGGCCTTGTGGGGCAAATCAGCAGACATTCAGGCAGCCTTAATGCCTACATCCCCGCGGCCTGGCATTCGGAAGATGACGCCGATTTTGATTTCAAATGCTATGATCAAGTCACATAATCCGCTGGCATGTGAAAAAATAACAGGCGGGCATTTTACAGCAGTTTCCACCTCGCACTTGATAAATGTACTTTCTTCAAGCCTCCTTAAATTTCACAATGACTGGCCTTTTTAAGTGTGCATATATAATTTCCCAAGATCCCGAAGGACAGAGGATCCTTTTTATAGGATACTTCCAGCACGGTCCCATTAATTGCAGTAGAAATGGCTACAGTACAGATAGTGTTTCAGACAATGGTTTAATTGTTGCCTTGCTATTGTTAATCATGGACATAAAATGACTCCTGTGGACCATTAAATTTCACTATCAAGCCACAGAACCGCGCCTTTGAAATAAAGTGGCTCATCAACTTTTAATGAGCATGACATAAAAAGGTTAGCAAACTGAGAGAAATGTGATTTATACATTCTAAAGCCTCTTGTCGTCTCTGAAAACCATTCCCCGCGTGAAGGTAAACAGCCATTCAGTACAATTATTGTACAACGTCAACAGATTTAAACAGAGTGTTTAATAAACCTGGGAGACGTTGTTTATTCTCAAAGAAACATTTCTGTCCAGGGAGAAATGAAAACAAGAAAACTATTGGATTATTGGAGACAACTGCTGCTTGCAAATGTCCCGTTCAATGTGAAGCTGTCATTTATTAAACAATGACAAAAAAAAAAAAACTGATATGTTTCTTTTAAAAAAAACTGGTTTTGATTCATCATTCATTAAACAAGTTTCTCTGTAAAACATGAAAACAAACAAGGATATGTGCACCGTACATTTATGCTGACAAAAACATCAGAATTTATTTATCCACTTATTAATTTTTAATGACTCGATGCGGCCTGTTCAGTGTAAAATACAGAAGGAGCCACCACCGTTAATGCAGCAAATTGCATGGATTGTGTGAGGGAAGAAACCACTGAAAGGGTAATATGCCTCAGTGTTTAGTCCTTGTTACAAGAAAGCATTGCATAATTAATGAACGTGCAGCACTTTCGAGACAGCAGACACCGCCGTTCCTTAGCCCGTCTTACTCGACATAATTTACCTTTTACAAGGCAACTAGCAGCTATGAAACAGTGCTATAAAAACTATACACAGAAAACTGAAAGTACTTGTATAGAGCAGTGTTTTCCAATCCGGTCCTCTGGGACTCACAGACAGTCCACGTTTTTGATTCCTCCGGTAGGGAGCTAGGAGGGAGCAAAAATGTGTACCGTCTCTGGGTCCTCGGGGACAGGATTGGGAAACACTGCTATAGAGTAAAAACCTATAGCTGAGACCTTCTTATGTTACCGACAAACCTTTTACGGCCATTTCTACAATAATTAGCACCATGTGTCTGAGCACTCACCAATATCAAAAATATTTGCAATAATTAAAACAAACCAACAAGCAGATAAATAAATAAGAAATTCTTTAGTGAAATGGTTGGGATTAGGGCTCCAGTTGTATTAGGAAGTAAAGTCGGGTAAGGAGGGATATTTGTATTGATTTGTTTCCAAGATGATCTCACATGGACTCTCATTTCATTCTGGCATCATGCCTTGGAGGACATTTTGGGAATGTTTCAAGCTAGTAGAAAAGGCTGGCAACTGTCACATTGAATGTAGCGGAAGCCCTTTAGATGCCAAATGATGGTTGCCGGTTCTGAGTGATGAACAGCTACTGAAACTCCATGACAGAGTGGCCTGGAGATATTCAAAGAAGTTTGTCAACAGCGAAATGACACCTCTGAGGAAAACAGCACGGGATTTTCAGTCCAGCTACTGCCTCTAAACCACAATTACTGCACTCCCAGGGAACCGCGGCAAATCCGACAACGCTCACTCGTGCTGACTCATGCCTTAACTTAAGTGCGCGGAAGTCCAGCGACGTTCAGAAAACAAGCGGCAAAATAAATAAATAAGCAAACAAACTCACAGCACAAGCAAAAAAAAAAAAAGAAAACCCCCCCAGAGAAACCCATCAAGCTGTATGACTGTATGCGGTGAAGTTCTATATATATGAGAAGGATTTGCAGGTATGGCCAGGTTATCAGGAAAAGGAACGGCGAAACACTGACATTCGCTTGCTGTTTTAGTAGCTGCCCAATCACATGCCTGTTGAAAAAAAAAAAAAACCTTCTCCTGGATGCCCAAGCTGCCAGTCCACTCTTTGAACCTCTTTCCAACCTCTTAGCAGAAATTTTAATCCTTGTCCTTGCCAGGTTTGAGAATTACGCTCAGGACAAGCGCCGCCGCGGCAGCGCTGGACGGCGTGATCAGCATGAAATGGCACCCGAGTCACGGTCTATTTCCTCCCCAGCGGACTCTACAAGGGACAGGTCGAAAAAGCTGCAAACGTGCTCTCGTTTGCCCAGTTTGCCCTTGTTTTTCCTCTCGGATGTGCTGGGCTTTCCACAACACGGCAGATAAATCAATCACTGAAATGAAGATCTATCCTGAAATGTTCAGGACAGCATTGCATTCAGCTAATAGGAGGGGAAAAAAAAGTGTTATAATAACCACATGTATGGTATTATGTAATACGGTCACATTTGAATTCTTTCATGCTTTTAATGTATTTAATGTCTTTGAAACTGGTTTATATTTAATGGGATATTCTGGAAGCTTTTTCATAAAATGTGACAGCTGTGTTTATGGCCCCAATGAGCACAGTTGAAGAGATTAAGCTTCAAAGAGGATTCCTCCTGGATGATCATAGCTAAGAAAGCTGTGAACGTAGCAGTTCTTCTGTTACCCCTTGTTCAGCACAGTCTCACCTATCAACCCCAGAACAAACTCTGGATTTACTATCTATAAAGAGGCTGTAAGGATCTAATAGGTTCCTTCTTTTTTCAGTTGCAACCCCCTTGACTGAGGCATCTTTGTCAGCCAGAAGAACATAGATACAAAAAAGATTAGATAAACACAGTCCTATAATTACTGTAGTTGGATCTGCCACGATGACTAACACATTTGATGATGTCCACCATCTTCTACAGTACTATGATACATCTGTTGAGGAATATAGGAAAAAAAATGTCCTTCTAGTCAAAGCCAAATCCAATTATCAGTCCTCTTAGCCACATTCCTTTCCAGAAATCATCTGTGTATCCATTTTCTAACCACTTATTCTGAGAAGGATCACCTGGAGCCTATCCCAGGCAACATAAGGTACACACTGAATGAGAGAATAGCCAATTACATAATTAGCCTAAATGCACATTTAGACTTTGGGAGGAAATCCACAGGGAGAACATACGAACTCCACACACGCAGAGCTGAGTTGGAATCAGGACCCCCGATGCTGAAGGTGTGAGTCAGCAAGCTGCCCGAGAAAAAAACACCCACCGCAACTGCCCTGATACTCTTTTCTTCTATATTAGCCCTCAAAATGATCTAGAACAATCTGCTGTGGATGACTAGAACATGTAAGTGACATCTGCTCGTGCTTAATCATGAATTCAGTCAAGTTCAAGTGGACTTCCTACAGTACTTACCTATCTTGAATGCCACAGACGTCAATTTGCAGCTCGCTGTAGTTACCCAGCATGCCTCGCTGCACACGGAATAAATCCAGCGGCTGGTTGTTGATGGAGATAAGTCGCATGCACCCCTGGAAAGCTAGAGTGGGATTCCTGCAGCCAAGGCTGTTTGGAGCCGAAGGGCAACCTGGCAAGACAGAAGGTTCTTTTTCAACAGCATGGTATCAATTAAAGAGCTTCTCAACATATAAAGAATACGCTATAGCATATTAGCTAAATTTAAGTCATCTAAATTCTTATGCACGGGCTCGATTCTACAAGTTACATGGAAAATATTATAATGTTATCAGGCTCTTCATTTCTTCTTTATTATAAGTGTGGGCGTGGTGCATATATACTCTACATTACACCATACTCATAATCTTCACCAGTAATAATTCCCAAGTTCTGACATTTTCTAAGACTCTTTCACAAATTTGTTAATAACAGCCATCCCATTTAATTTATAAGCGCCGATCACAGAGAAGTTATTGTCAAGGTCTAAAACCCTTTGAGATCAGAGATAATGGCCTTTTAATAGTAGGCTGTCGGCCCAGTGACGCACGGGGAGAAAATGTCCTCCCATAGTAAATGAGCCATGGAGGGCTTTACCAATGAGCGACATGACAAACCCAATTAAGGGGCCGCCTCCCAAACAAGGGAGTCTACGTCCAGAGACACCTGCTCTCTGTCTTCGGGGAACAGAATCGGTCTAGCTGGCCTCCTTATTTAGGCAAAGAAACGGAAGCTTTGAGGGAGTTTGTCTCCTATCTGTCCCACATACTGTAATATTTACAGTCCATCACAGCGAACGCGTTCATGCATGGAGAATGATAATACAGAGGCTCTTGTTAACGGAACATGAGAATAAGAACGGTTTGTGCCGTGTTATCCCATAAACACCGGGGAAAAAACTGAAATAGAGGCACCTTTGAAAAAGCAAATTTCATGTTCATTCTTTTTGTTCTCTCAAAAGACCATAGCTGGCAATCGCAAGGTATAATTTATTTTGTATTTTGTGCACAGCCTCATGGGTTTCATTATAAGGCCTATTGCAATATATATATATTGATGTAAGGTACAGAGGATCCTTAGGGGCAGAGATAAGTATTAGTATTAGTTTAAAATATAGGATGACTGATACAGAACCAGGATAGCTTACATCAGATCAGAGCATTTCTTTTCCCACAAAGTGTGGTGGCTTTTGAAGTATGTCTTTTGGCAGTATAGAGGCGATAAAACAGTACCCAGATGCCCTTAACTAGTGTGTAATCTGCTCTGTCTTATCATCAGCTGAGCATCTCTTAATTGTCCTGGGAAAATACATTTGCATATATTTATTTGATGGACACCTCTGTGCAAAGTGACACAGAAGTCAGGCTGATAATGCAGAGCATACAGCTGTTAAAAAGCTGACACTGGCAAGTGTGAAGTACAACCATCCTACCTCCAAAGAAGAAGCTGCTGCCTGAGTCAACATTATCTCCCAGGTCCATGGTTAACGCCGGGTCATTGTCCAGGGTCAAATGCAGCTGCAGGCCTCTGGTACTGAGAGTCACTGTGTGCCAGAGTCCATCACTCAGACGATCTCCTGTGGAGTGAAACTGATATCTTAACCATAATCATACAGCCATTAATCAGACTATGGGGCACCTGTGCCACAGGTATATGACTAGACACGGATTTCTAGGTTTTCACTAAAACTGAGATTCATATTTAATTAAATCCCTGACAAATGTGAATCAGTAAACTACAGAGGTGTTTTCCCATCTGCAGTTGATCAAGCGACACTTTTTAGCACGATAAATCCCTTATTCTCTGGCAAACTGGGATGAATCTGGATTAAAACTGGACACAAAATCAACACTAAAGACCACAAATCTGTTGGGTTTGTATGATCCACTCTGTGCTCCCCATCTGTTGGAAAAGTGACATTTTAATATATATTTATATGTGAATGAGTTTTACATTTAAAATATGCATGAATATTGCTGATGTGCATAGCTGCTTGTTCAAAATTATAATTAAAGTCAGTCCAGATGTTCACATCCTATTATATAATAAAGATCCTCTTTAAAGAGTGCTTCATATGCACAAATAACAATCATGAAAACCACAAGCTTGTATCAATGTCTTCATTGTTATACTTGTCACCTTCACTACAATTACACCAGTCATCCAAGCCACCTACTAATGTTATTTAACCCAGTATGATCTGACTGAATGCACGACTAAATGCTTCACTAACCAGTTGGTTTCATATTCACACACTAAAAGGTAAACCTGGGTACTTTCAGTTTGATAGAGACCGTTTGGGTTGAGAGAGGCTCCACACTTAATGATAAAGATAAATTAAGAAGACCTTTTTTCCATGTCTAGTTGGTCACATGACTGTATTATGTGATGCTCAAAAGGGTTACAAAAGAGTTATGCAGTGTGTCAGGTGTAGAGTGAGCTTCACTCCTCACCAGTGGAGATTTCTGACTTCTGCATAGCTGAGGGATGGTGTGAGAGGTGGAGATGGCCATTCCTGATCTGCAGGACCACTCGTTCTGAGCCACGAGCGAGCAAGGTGGACAGCAGCATCCCGTCTCGGTTCCAGGTGCGGAACTGGAAGCGGATGGACAGGCCCTCGAAGGCAGTCTCCATGGGGAGGAAGAGGAAACTGCCACTGGAACTCAGGAAGGTGATGGCCATCGTCTGTGGCTCCGAGCAGGAGAACGTCACATTGCCCTGGCAACATCAGGAGGCAGCAGAACACCCTTTATATAGTTTTCATCAAAGCAAAATCAGTACTGAAACAAAGGCGTGTTTCAAGACATCCATGGTATCTATCTTATAGGCGTTTATTATAGATTTTTTTTTAAGGCACAAAGAATCAGTATGAAGTTCTGAACCACTTTACATTGCTTTTAATAGGTTTCAGCACAGGATGAAGCCTATTTATGCTCTGCTTCTTCTTCATCCATTTATGCCATAATTTGGTTCTCTGTTTAAGGAGGATGTGCTATTACAGTCATCTGGTTATGCTGTTGTTTCTTGTGTGTGTACATGCAGCACCTTTGATCTTGCACAGCAATTTGCACCTACCTGTAAACTTTCACACAAGGCCTAATGTGCGGAAAATGCGAGAACATTAGCTGAGAATGAAAAGTATATTGAAATAACAGGCAGGGGTCAGCAGAGAATGAGAACAAAGAATGTCAAGGTGATGATGTTAGCAAATATTTATAATAATGTCTTTTTGCTAGCCAAGGTCTGCTGATCGCACGTTTCCTGAACATTTGACCAGTTACATTTCAAAATAAGGAATGAAAAAGATGAGTTATGTATTTTTTTAGCAAATGAAAAATAAATTGTAATTGTCAGCCCTTTCATATGCTACAGTGGTAGGATAACGCATGTTCAGCATCGCTTGAAGGAGAAAAAGGACAATTAACTTCAATCATTTCCAGACTGCAATGCCCTCAGTGAACAAAGGCAACTTTAAAATGAAAATTCATTTTAAAAATTGTCCATGCCATATTAGCTTTCCTGCAAGTAAGATATGCCAGTGCTTGTTATCATTCAACATAAGAAAGATTGACAGAAGAAGATTTCTTGGATCCAACTCAATTCAGACACACAAAGAACCTGGAAACTCTGACTATGCTATACAGTGGCCGTGTACAAATACAGAAAAATATGGAACACTCTTTAAATTCCGTACATATAAAGACATTATCATTTCAGCCAGTATTAGGCATCCACACCATCTGCTATTGGGCAGTTAGGTAAACATGTGTGGCATCCAATCCAAAATTGGCCGGAGAAATTCACACTCATTACTGACTCACAGCACAAGTTAACATGAAGTGAAAATGTTGGTGTGACTCTTAGCTAAAATATATAGTTTTAAATAACACAGAAATAACAATCAGATAGCTAGTCACTTAGCATAAGTATTATACCCAAGGGTTTGGGGTTTGACTGGCTGCTCTGGGCTATGTATGTGTGAAGTTTGTATATTTTCCCTCTTTTTGTACAAGTTACTCTTTATATGTTGCATACTCCACTTCCTTCCCATAGTCAAAAATCGATTAGGCTAACAGTTGTCTCTAAATTGCCCATGGTGTGTGAGTATGTGGCCTGCAAAGGGTTTGTAACAAAATAATAGAAAAAAATAATGTGTTGTATTTTGAAGCGTGGCACAATCTGACACAGAGTGACTCAAACTTTTGCCTGACAGCACATCACATTATAAGAAGCACACGTCACATTATAGGAAGCACACATCACATTATAAGAAGCACACATCACATTATAGGAAGCACACATCACATTATAAGAA
>JAODLC010000038.1:5453148-5491913 GCA_026781145.1 Hippopotamyrus pictus | reverse complement strand
TGGTGAGTGGCTCGAAACTTATGAACCATTTATTTCTAGAATTTTCCAATTTTTCAGGCCGTGGTAAACTGTGGACAGACTGCTAGACAGACTGGATGGGAGTTCTGCAGGGAGGCGTGGGTCTGGGGCCAAGGTGTACTGGGCGTGACTGGGCTGGCGAGTTTCACCATGTTACTCGGTTGGTGAGTGGCTCGAAACTTATGAACCATTTATTTCTAGAATTTTCCAATTTTTCAGGCCGTGGTAAACTGTGGACAACCGAAACCACAAACACTGTACCTGAAAGTGCCGACACACCTGCCAACGGCAACTCTGAGGAAATTTATCAGCAAGTCTCCCAGTAATTTTCCAGCTAGTGCCAAGAGGGGAGATACTGAAAAATAAATTCCCTAAAATGCACTGAACATGGGAGTGATCTATTTTTAATGCCATTACCTTTATTATTTTTTGGCAGTAATTGGATTGTGAGAGAATTTATTCGCCTCCTGTGTCTCAGAGCTGAAGCAGTTTGGAGAGGAATTTTGCACTTTTTTTCTTTTTGATATGATTTTATTTGCTTCATTTAGCAATAGTTTATAAAAAAAAAGTAGCAGTGTAATATTTCATGTAAAGATAGCATAGCTGACAAAGTCCCCCATGCACGAAAATGTCATTTCCCTTTAAATAATGTCTTTGAGTTTAAATAATGTTCTTGGAAATGATAGGTTGTGTATTTGGCTGGAGTTCATAAAGCTATGATTAAAGTTATCAAGTAGGTGTGTGTATCCTCACCCCCCCTGAGCATCGCATCACCGCCATCTGTCTATCACCTCCTTCGCTTTCAGCTGGCGACGGTCTCTAAATAGTCAGAGTGCTATCATCATACAATGTTACCATGGCACGTTGCAATTTTATTCTCATTTGGTGTGTCCTTTTCACATTTATTTATGAAGCAGACATTTTTATCCAAAGTGACGTACAATTGAGAGAGCAGGCTCAGGCTGTCCCTGGCACGATTGGGGCTTAAGGGCCTGATGACAAAATCGCTGTGCCGACCCTGGAATCTGACCCGGTGATTTTCTGTCCGCAGGGGCAGCAGCCTAACCCATGTAGTCACACAATTATCACCGTGGTTAATGGTGAGTTTGGGTACTTGAAGCAGAGGGCCTCAGAGACCCTGCCTCTGCCCCCCCCACAAGGGGCAGCACCAGTCATCAGGCTTCAGATCCCAGCAACCGGTTTAAGATCAGTTTCTACCCCTTTGCGATCCGGCAATTTGAGGCAGAGCAATAATTGCTCATAAATGCACAGTACACCTAACTGGACAGATTGATATTGCACGTTGCACTTTATTCTGCAACATTTCCTATTTCAGCCGTTTATTTTATATTTACATCATTCTTTTGTACTGTTTAATCCAGTTTAGATGTTACCTAAAGGGCAGTTTGGCACAAATATGAATTCCTATGTACTGATGTACAAAGAGCAAGTAAAATGAATCTTAAACCCCCCCCCCCCCCCAGAGAAATGTGGGGGCGTCGAGGAGAGACGCACCTCGTAGTCGACCTCCAGCGAGTCGTCGTTGCCCTTGGCACGGAAGTGCTGCGTGTGTTTGTCCACGGTGATGTTGACGTGGCGGTTGAAGCGCTCGATGAGCACCGAGTGCCAGTGCTGGTCGTCCAGCAGGCTGCCCAGCGTCACTGACATGTGCCCGCTGCTGGAGTGATGCTTGGCGTCGTCTGGCGGGGGAGGGGAAGTGGGCGGGGATGCGGGGGTGACAATTAAACATGGGGGCATACAGGCGAGGGACTTAATTACGTGGCACATTTCAGACTGAGAGGCAATTCAGAGTGTGGCACAGAGTAAAATAAGAAAAAATAAAATTAGGGGAAGACATAAAATTAATATGTAAGGGATGTTGGTGAAATCTCTCTGTGGTGAGATTTGAACCAGCAACCTTCCAATCAAAGGCAGTGCATCCTAACCAGCACATTGAAGACTAGCTTTGTTCCGGGCTTTGCACCCAGCTATCTGAGGCACGTGGGGCACAATGCTAATTGGACGTACAAGCCCGCTCACGTTCGACATTCACCGCTCATATGACACTTAGCAGGCTGCTATTCGCTTGCCCGCTTCCTTCAGCCGTAGCTCCGCCTTTCTCAAAGCCCACACCTTCACACTCTCTGATCTCTGGCCCCTGCGGCTCACCCAGGTTTAGGTGCAGGGCCAGCTTGCCCCGGTGTAGCTCCAGGGTGATGTAATCGCCTCTCTGGCCCTCTCCGTGCACCAGCACGCCCTCCCCCTGCTGGCTCTTAAACCTCAGCGAGATGACGTCCTTCACCGTGCTCATGGACTTCTGGTTGAATCGATACAGCAGGGAGCTTCTGCCATCAAAGTCCGCCACGTCTGACTCTGTGCACCAGTAACAAAGACTTAGGCGTAAAGGACATGCCTGCAAATTAAGGTTTGAATGGGGCTTCCGGCAACATCTGGCATATTCTCACAGTGGTACCATACTCTGCTCTTCATTGTTCGTCTAGATGACCTTGCATCTTTTTAGCCCTTAATGAATCACTCCGGAACCGACCTTACAAAACTCAGAAGCGGAATCACTAGAAAGACAAAGAATATAACTGTGACCTTTCAGTTCTAAGAAGCTTTGCCTGGAAAGGGACTGAAATTTAAATGCATCTCGTAATAATTTTGTACCAGAACCGAAAATGTGTAAAACAACAGTTCCTTTAGGCAATGGCATCTTGCAAATTTTATTTTTACTGCATCTGCACAGACAAATATCACAGCAGGTTAGCTAGCTTATGTAAAAACCCTTTGTAGGTCATATGTGTTTGTACATATATGTAGAAACTGGGTTATTTCAACGTAGGAAGTGCATGGGCTGTATTTCTCCATAGTTTTTCTTTTGATCTTTATTTGCAAACTTTGAGACATAAAAACATAGCAGCCCAGTGGGGTGACGGCTCTTAATGCACCAGCTGTCTGGCACTGGGTCTGGGTCTGCTTTGAGACTTGCGGAGGCAGACAGTCATGTCCTGCTCAAGGAAATATAGAGATGTAGTTCCAGGTCGAATCCCCTAATAAGCTAAACCCCTAACAAGACAGTAGAGAGGCAGGGGACAGTCAGTATGGTCTGGTTTGGGTTCTTACGGGAATCAACAGAGCAATTAAGCGTGACAGCTTCCGGAACTCCATCTCAAGAAAATATTCCATATTGGGAATTTATTCCTACCATAGCTAGGATTTATATTTATATAAGCAATTATATTCAACTGGAGGAATCAATCAATGTTTCAATGAATGCAAAGCCTTTAATCAAAACCAACGATCCATAATTATGAGATACAGAGAGATGCTCATGGTCTCAAGGTCTGAGTCTGAGTTTAAAGTTTCAGCGTCTGGGGTCTCCGGTACCCATTTTTATGGTGACTGAAATCAGCTTGTTCTTATGCAGCATTTATTAGCAAAGCACACATTCATCCAACATTAATACAGGGATCATGCTGTGAAACCATTATGCATAATGGATGTGCTCACTAAGGGATAATTATAAATGTCATTACGGAACAGTAATTCACAGACTAATACGTTTAGCGCTCCATACATGATAGTTATGTTGGAACGGATCCCATTTATTTATTTAGTGTCAAGGCGACAGAAGCGGGCTTTAACTAGCCAAGTCTTCTATCAGCAGACCTAATTAGGATAATACTGTATTGGTCAGCACATGCACTTATCCAGTTTGATAAGATGTCAGCCTTCTGCAGACCTCACTGCCCTTTGCTCACCTGAAATAATATCCACAAGCCACCAAACTCACCATATTAAGGTCACGCCATCGTATTTCGCTTGGCTGCAAATCATTCTGTCCTCAGGAAACAGCAACTTTGAAACTGACATTTTTAATAATAATGGTTGCTCTCATTACATTGGCTTGAAGCAGTTTATCCAACATTATATATATATATATATATAAAACAAGGTATTAATTATTGACTTTTTTCACTTCATTCATATTTCTTTAGTGTAGCTGCCCTGTCTTGACTGGGGCACCCATGTAATAAAGTGCGTGCATGATTATACGTACATACTGTATTTATGTTGTGTGAGGATTCATGACAGCAGTAGGACTTCACACGAGATACCAAGTAGCTACTCACTGTATGTACATCCGTAGGCCTCCACCCTCAGCCCCACCCATCCACTGGGGCTCCACTCTAAGGGAACAAAGCGGAGGAAGCGGGTCCTGATCGGGTGCGAGAACTTGTGGTGGACCACCCCGTCCGCGTTGGTGTTCCCTTGGAAAGTCTAGAAACAAAGTATGGGAAATGAATATATCTATATATATAAAAAAATAGGAACATGGTGAGTTATGTGGAGCAGTCTAGATGACTAGAGTAGAAATAATGGAATAATACTTCCTTTTCACACAATGAGATCTTCATAATAGAACTTTGATTTAATGGGCTGGGTCTTATCACTTGCCATATTTAATAATGGAGAAATGGGTTCCTATTAACATACAAATAGAAGTAAATCTGCCGAAATAAGTGATGTAAATGATCCTATTGATGCCCCAGACTAATTCTCCAAAGCTAATGTAAATGGAAACTCAACCTAAAAGGAGCAATGCAACTGTTTTAACTAACCGGATCCATACACTAACTGTATGGGACTATTGTTTCATCCCCAATAGACATCAGCACTTGCTTTGCCACTTAATAGGTCCAGTTCCTGGAGTTTAGCTAAGTTTACTGAGCACTTCAGAATGAGTCACACACTTTTAAGAAGAACTATGGCAAAACATTTTTTGTTTTCCTAACACTGAAAGTCAACATTTCATTTATGTATAAATATTACATTCAATATGTAATATATAATTTATATAATCAGAACTATAGTTACTGACTTAAATGAGCTTGGTGTCCCAAATCTCAGGCACTGCTGGACCTCTGCCTCTAGTCCACCATCTTAATAAACCCCTAAGGCAACCATATCACAGTGTGTGCTTTTCCAGTACACCCACTCGGCACTCATATTTTTTTTTCCTGTTTCATTCATATTATTTTTGGCAGTTTTATTTATGTGGCTTCAGTCATAAATAATCATGATATCCAAAGATGAAATATTATAGCCATCAAACACTTCTGCATGGCATCGTACATCACATTGGAACTCTATGATATATTGCTGCAAAAGAGGTGGAAAAAAAAAATGTGAGATGCATTTTGTGTCCTGACAGAAACCCAGCCCCTCTAGCTTAACAAGTAGATCATTGTGCTAACACTGCAAATGTTGTGGGCTCCTCGGGAACACACATAAATTGTAACCCTTCCCTCTATAGTAAGTTTTTTGAAATAGATGAGTAAAATGTAAAACCATGTTGCCATGAATAATGCACTACAGAACATCTTCACAAATTAATAAACTCTACAGAGGTGGAGATTTCAGGTCCAGTGAGTACAAATTTAGACCAAGATTTTGTATCAACCAACCAGTTCAGTATAAAGAGTCACAGTCACAGGATACTCAACTGGTTGGTTGAAATAAAATCGTGGTCTGGACCTTGTTCTTAACTTTCCTTAACTAACTTTTGAAACAGTACATCCTTTATCATAAGGAATACAATAGTGTAACATTTTTATACTATATCATTACTATATTTAGTCATATCATATCAAACTTAACCTACCAGAGGCATAATTCAACTGAACAGTTGGACAAATAATCAGAAAATTACTAGACAAATACTGTTTAGACCTGATCCATACATTATGTTTGGGAAAGCTGACATTCTTGAAAATTTCCATCAGATGGAATGTTTTCTTTGCAAGTTAGTGAGAAAAAAGCAACTCCAAACAATATTAATGTATCTAAGCTTTGCTAAGAATAGTCAGAGGGCAAATCACAGTCTGGCATCACTTTCTGAAATATCACCCTACGAATAATGTCTTACCATTCTCTGCTCTAGTTTTTTGCCTCTTTTCCCCTTAAAGTTGTACCAATACTTTACCATCCCTTGGAATAATTAAAGCATTTTCTTATTATATTTATAAGAATCAAACCTATTTGAAATTTTAGAATCCCTTTTATTCCCAGAATGTCTTAATGCTTGTTTTGTATAGTGCAGTTGAGGCCAGCCCACATTCAGGCCATATCTGCTCTAACATCCCCAGAAAGTCCTTTGGCAATCCTCCTTCTGCAGGCTGATATACTTGATGTCTCTCTCTATTTGCCTAAGTTTGCGTGACGTGACTCCAACGTGGCCAATATCAGGGCTGGTCTGCTAGCATCAGTCACTATGGGGCCATGAGAGTAGAGTTTCCTCATGTATCTACCATAGGAATGGAAGCTATTGTGTCCCCTACTCTTCTTGAGTTATATCGCATAGTAGAATCCTGACTTTCTGAGAAAATTAGAACTTCCTTACTAAAGTCACATTCTTTAAAATGCTCAGAGCAGCCTTTCAAAAATGTGAAACTGTGATATGGATGATTGTCTCTTTTTTGTAAGCAATTAGGGCCTGAAAGGTCACTGCTGGCAAAGATGAACTATTGGTAATCAAACACGAATATGCTCAAAAAGGGTTAAAAAAATGGTGCACTGATGAGAGTATGCCCTGGTTTTTGTTACTTGTTAATGCTCAGTAACCTCTAAAGACGCCCCATCCTCAACGAATATGATGATACTTCAAGGACCAGGGCCCCTAGTTTGTACCCTCTGACCCCAACTCGTCAATATATCAAACAGGCCAATGAGAAAAGGTGGAAGCCTAGATATATCTGCCACAGAAAATTATAAATATAAAACACTGAATTAATGCCCTGAAGGGTCATTAATCAAAGAGTCTAGGGATTTACAAGACCCTGAAAGGAGAGGCTGGCAGAAGGATGCAATACACCTTTTATTAGGCTATCACGAAGAACACCTTCCTACACATTTCCAGCTTTAGAAACTCCTGTTCAAAGCAACCATTATTAGGTAATGTGTACACAGACACATCACAAATACACTGCCAGCTTTGTCCTGAGCCCCTAACAGTTACTCTTATTATGCAATGGACCTAATCATTACATTACAGTGTTTATATACAACCAATGTTCAGACAGCTCTGGACTTCTGCAAAACCGAACGTACATCTGGATTTATGGATTTAAAATATACGAGATACATAGCATATATAGAAGCGCTAACGAAAAAAGTTGACATACATGGTATCCTGAATGGTATGGGAAGGTAAATCCCACTTACGCCTAATTCTACTTACGTAAGGGTTTGTGGAATGGATTACTTGCATCAGTCAAGGACTGCCTGTACTGATAACCAAATTATACATGATTTCTGCAGATCTGTAAGCAAATGCATTTGAAGTACTCTTGTAGATGAGAGATTTGTGCAACTTGACTCTCCCCTAGCTAAACATGCCCCGAAGCCATCCAATAACCATTCTGTATGCTGTACATTTCTGTATGAGATTTGCCTGAGCATTCCCTGGCTCAGCATATGAAGCCAAATATTTTAATCTTACAATCAGTAAGTTATCAGTGTTGTTATCGCTAATTCCACATAGCGAGATCAAGGCAAAATGCAGACAGAGCAAATAGATTTTATGGAGTCAATATGTTGCATCTCGTTTGCCTTAAAAAGTCTTTAAAACTCTGTCACATGGATTACAGTAAATGGCCTTCCCTCAGGCAATATTCTGATGCTATCAACAATGACAATACACAGAAGCACAGTCCACAAATTAATATTCTCTCATTCATTGCAAATCTCTGAGGCAGCAGTGGGTTTTCCACAGGCAGTACTACACCATTGCAAGTTGTCCCCCTTTGGCGTGCGTGTTGATATACAACAATTTAAGACGTGTCTTTTATGTCCGAATTAGAATAAATGTTTTTCAACTCCGATGAGTGTGTCCACACAGACATGTCCAGTTACTTCTGCATTAAATTACAGATATCGTAACTCCGTAATTTAAATACTCATGGCCGTTTTAATCATATCACCTGACAGACCTGAGCAGAGCCTTCAATATTTTATCATTTAAAATTTCATTACTAGACATATTCGATCTGTCTGGTCTTCTGTCTGACCTTTGTTCGATGCCACAATTAAATATTGTATTCCCACTTTCCCTTTCATGAAAGCTTTACTGTAGTCCCAATAAATGTTTTAAGGGCCATTTTGTATTTTTTCAGCTTCCCTGGAGAAGCATGGCTTTCAATTTGACTTAAATAAACTTAAATCAGTTTCTGCCATTAGATGCCCATGACTGCTCTGTGTGTGTGACTTCATGGGCCAAGTCCCAAAACAATACAGGCAGCATCTTCAGCTTGCTGCAGCAGGGATAAGCAAACCCAAAGCTGTGAAAATGAACCAGAGGACATGAATGAAAACTACTCAAACAGACTCTCTGAAAACTTCTACTCAAACGGACGGAACAGTAACTTCTACTCAGATGATTTCATATGGTGATTAATCTGCTCTACTTCTCATGTGAATTGTAGAGATCGTGCGTGATCTTTTATAAGGTGTCACAATCTGATGTGTACTGTGCCTCCTCATCTGCCCTGCTGACACCTCACAGGGAACTAAGGTGTGACCACCTGATCCCACCAGGACTGGTGTCCATCCAGCCACGCCCCATGTGCCTTCCTCCCATATAGCCGGCAGTTCTCACTTTGGTGTCACCCTAATGTGTTGTCCCCACCCCAGAGCTGCCATATAGCTTTTTGGGCTAACACCCTTTTGTTGGGTGTTTGAGGATGGCCAGTGGTCAGCTGGTGGCCAGTCGTCGGCCTCAACTACTCATATAACATTTGCTATATTGTGTTTTCTTACTTTGTGTATTTCAGTTAGTCTTTCTTTTGCTCCCTGTCTATTTTCTGGTCCTCACTTGTGTTCCTTCATGTTAAATAAACCTTTTTGACGTGGATTGTCTCTCCTTCGTGATGCCCCACCATAACAGAATTCCGTGCGCCACATAATATTTTCTGGAACTGCCTGATCTGTTCATCCTGCCATTTTATGGCAAACCATATCGTCTATATCTGAGCAAACTGCTGGGGTCCCTTTATTGTTTAACGAGAATTAATGTTAATGATCTCACTGACTGAAAAAAAACATTTTCTTTTCTTGTCATTTTAAATGTTCACTTCCAGTTTTTGGATCAATACTATTACCTAAATACCCCATATCTCATATTTTAATTTACATTTCTATCAGTTGAAATTGCTGCTATCTAGTCACATGGTATTTTGATATCCTTATTGCTTTGATTCTCTTTGAACGGAAGGGACTTATGGGGTCATTACTGTGACTGGGGTACTTAAATCATGAACAGGTTCTATACAGAACTTTTAATAAACAGAGAGCACAAAGAATCCAAAATCAGAACATGTACCTTAATATCCCATTCTGGCCTGGTACAAATTGGCCATGGACAGTCAGATATTTCACAAAGCAAAATTATCTGTAAACTTTGTCAGGCTGCAGTGCCTTTTCCAGCAGTAATACAACAAATCTATTCAACCACCATAAAAGGAAGCAGTCAGCAGGACTTTATTTAATATTTAAAATAAAGTTTAACCCAGGATTTCATTACCACCATCGATACCACAGGTAAGTCCCTAAGCTTCTTCAAGTCTGAATATTCTTGACATCGCATTTCAAAATTAAGAATAAAGATCGCAAATCAGATTGTGGATCGCAATTGTGTTTTATAAAGATTGCCATAGGATTTTTTGGGAAGATCACCCTCCCCTACTCTCCGGTAACTTCTACTCAGACTCTCTGGTAACTTCTACTAAAGGAGACTCTCCCATAACTCCTACTGAAGCAGAATCCGCAATACTTCTTCACAAGCAGTATCAACTTTTACTAGCACTGTAGCTTTCAGACATGAGAAGGAAAAAATATTTCTACTATACTTAAGCAGAGAGAATCCAGACAGGGACTAGCGGCACAGAAGTAAGTCACAAATAAGCTGTTTATATACAAACACTGCCTTCTGATACATGTTCAGTGCGGGATATATTACCACAGAGAAGTAACAAATCATACTGTACAAATTCATAAGGTGTATGCAAAAATAATGGTAGGGTAACAGCTGAAGTTTCTGAGATACCTACCAGACAGACATGGTCACATTAGGCAAGCATCACATCAAGTTGCATCAGTAAATTGGCAGCTGGCATCTCTGGTGGCCGATCTGTTTCTCAGCATACCAAGGGAACATACGCACCCACCATGACTCACTTTCTCCAGGTGGGAGACAAAACGACAACACATCCTTGAAATCCACTTCCCATTGTCTTGCCAAAGTGTGTGCTGTCAGGACCTTTGGGTCTCCTCTCCTCTCCCACTGGACCCTGGTTAGATACCATTCATGTGGATCGGGCTCCGCGCTGGCATGGTTACTGCCATTCCTGTCTGCGCTGAGTAGCTGGAGAGTCCCATTCATTAAGAGTGTTTAGTTTCCCTTCCTCTCGATCCTCAGCGGTGCATCGTACTTGAGCTCTTTCCCAGGAGAGAGTTTGACTCTTTAGTGGAATAACCCAGGGATGAGCGAATATAAGTAGCATGGCAAAGAAGCTAGAAAAACAAGCACACTGACGTAGGGAAACAGCTGTACAAGAAAGGAAAACAAATACACGTACACGATCGCTGTCTTAACAACTGCTTAGAGAGGGCAAAATTCTGTATTTTCATATAAAAAAATGCAAATACACATATTAGTTGTAACTGGAAGAGGCTCTGGGGAAGACTGAATGAAGAAGCATGATAAAAGGGACCTCATTTGCGAAGAAATTGTCTACCGTCTAATATGAAGCCATATTGACGTTTGCTTCTGAAACTGTGCATTCACAGGCCCCTAGACTGATATAGCCATGAAGCTGCAGTAAATTTTACTGTCAGATTTCCATCAGAGCTGCTTTAACATGAAGGTAAATTTAAATCCACGGGCAATGAGTCACTTTAAGATATATGAAGATTGCCAAGACTGCAGCAATCACATTTATGACAATCAGACAGGACTGCACTTACAAACTCTGTTCAGAACAAGAATGTGATGGGCTTATGTCTGGTTTACGGATTCACTACTTGTAGCCTTAACCATATCGTCGCTGTGTTACCCCTAACCTAAAGGGAGAACACACGAGTTCTTTCTATGTAACTTTCCGTCATTTTTCCACAATGGACCGATTTTCTGACTTTAGATGTGGAGAAAAATGAATATGACTTATAATTAGTAAATGGCAGAGGATAGCTATCGTTATACAATGTACATGACTCATGTTTTGCTGTTTAAGGAGAAACTATAATTTTGCATCTGAATTAACTATGAACCATGTCACAAAGAGAAAGAGCTTATAAGCAAACTACATACTGTATCTAAGTTCCCCATATAGGAAAGGCATTTCTGTCAAAGGTTGATGGTTCCAGTTAGAAACTCAAAAAATAAGATGTACAATTTTGCAGTTTTAAAGACCCGTGCAAAAAGTGTAAGCAAAGCAATACATCCATACATGACGGCATCTGAAAAACCGCCGCAGACACGGGGGTGGACCCCAGCCAGCCTGAGAGCTTCTGATGCTGGAACAATGCAGAAATCCAGGGGGATTTCAGAGGCCCTGGCAACGTAGCTCATATGCCACCTGGGAGGGTCACTGTACTGCAACAAATGGGAACTGGTGTATTTCTGGCTGGTCTGTACTGTTGTGCGATTAATGAATGATGTACTTGATGGGTTGGACACAGACGGGACAGTTTAAAATGCATCACATTTAGGGGTTTGGCGAGTCAGAAGCTAAACAGATATTTTACTTAAAGGCTAAGGTTAAGGTGATGTCTGGGTTAAGTATGTTTTCAGTGGCTATGGAGAGGTAATAGTGAGAGGTTATTAGAGTGGTAGAAGTATTTGTTGGGTGTGTCAGTGTAGGCAGGGGACGAATGTGGGCTAAATCATACTGTATAGGGGCAGGAGATGTACAGCCTGTACGATGGTAAGGTAGACAGATGATTCTTCTTCCTGATGTGAGTGAGAGCAGGAGAGTGATGAGGAGGCGTGACAAGATGTGTGTGTGTGTGTAGTAAATGAAAAAAGAACACACACACACACACACACACACATATATATATATATATATATATATATGACTATATGTGATTTTTCACAGATTATCAGAATGAGGTTTATTGGCCAAGTATGTTCACGCACACGGGGAATTTCACTGTCAGGGGAAAGTATATCTGTCAAGATTATATAGAAATCGCTAAATTAATCCTGTAGCCTGAAGGGGACTGGAGTGCTAGAGTGGGTCAGTGTCTTATGTGGACCTTGGGAGGGACATTTCCTGGACCAGATAATAGTAAAGGGCAGAACTGCATTTTTGAATAAGAGATTATAAAAATGTGCAAACTGTAAACATGTCTCTGTGCTTTATGCCTGTTCCAGTGAACACTGCACTGTCAGACATACTGTAAACATGTATCTGTGATTTATGCCTGTTCCAGTGAACACTGCACTGTCAGACATACTGTAAACATGTCTCTGTGCTTTATGCCTGTTCCAGTGAACACTGCACTGTCAGACATACTGTAAACATGTGTCTGTGTTTTATGCCTGTTTCAGTGAACACTGCACTGTCAGACATATTGTAAACATGTGTCTGTGCTTTATGCCTGTTCCAGTGAACACTGCACTGTCAGACATACTGTAAACATGTATCTGTGTTTTATGCCTGTTCCAGTGAACACTGCACTGTCAGACATACTGTAAACATGTGTCTGTGTTTTATGCCTGTTCCAGTGAACACTGCACTGTCACATAAACTGTATGAGGCGCAGGCATTATGACCTTTGCTGACACATCTAGATTTTTATTATTTGCAAATACTTATTTGTGTTTCTGTCTCTAGTTATTTTTTATATAATTTATTTATATTAATATTTGCAAATAACTTATTTTACATTTGTTTTAATCGTAAGCTTAATTGTGCACCTACATCTAAATAAATTCCTTATACTTTTTGTAACTGGTGAATAAAATCTTTGCAGTTTTAAGCATAATTCTAAGCAAAATTCTAATTTATCGTAGTTACTCCGGTCTCCTCACAGAGCCCAGTGGCACACACATTATGCAGATCTGTCTCCCAGCAGATCTGACTGCAGACTCTGAGTGCGGCTGGGCTGACATCCTGTCCAGGGTATTCCCTGCCTGGCGCTTCCTGGAATAATATTTCCTCCCAAACTCACCATAGCCCTACGTTACGGAAAACAGATGCATTCCTGGTACTGTTTAAAAGGTACAACAAAAATGTCCATCTCTTTTTTTTTCTTTTTCTACGTCAGCTGGTTGAAGCAATTTTGTCACGTTATAAATAGTACCAGCATTTTTTTTTAAATAATCAATATACTAAAAGGTCAGGAAATTGTGAGACCCAGCAGCAGTTCTCCATTTTACGCTCGAAAGATACTCCTCTTTATACTTAAATATAGTACGATGCCAGACGCCACCCCTGGCGTGATAAAAATCCCAGCTTGGTGCTCTGTTATGTCCCGTAAGGCTTACCCTAAAACAGCTCGGCCTTCGCGTGGAGCACACAATCAACGTATCTCAACGTATGTCAATTCTGAAGTCCAATGCTCCTTCTCTGCGATTCTAACTAGGGCTAACCAATATATTAGCTAAGGCTTTTTCTGCACCAATGGCAGGCAATAGGAACACAGCTTTGCAAAGAAGTAGGTCGGCAATCTAATCAAAATATATGGCTGCTTTCAAAGCAGCTAGTGTACATATATATATATATATATATATATATATATATATATATACACACACACACTTATAGCAAGAATATCTTAAATCCAGTTTCCTTTGTAAATGTATTAGAATTGACTACATTCATATTTATTGCACAGCTTTGTTCAAACCCTCCCTTTCCTCTCAGACGCCTCTCCCTCCACTTCTGAAACCCCCATTGAAATGGCGGCCTTGAAAAGCGTAGCGTTATATTGCTTAAGTCTTTGCTTTTAAGTCCATCCAATAGAAAAAAAGAAAGAAAGAAAGAAAGGGGGAAAAAAAACAAGCAGAATGTCTTAGTCCAGCTGGGAGATATTCAGAGAAAATCTGCCTTAATTTCTCTGCAGGTAGAAAGAGGACATTCTGCGGGCTGCAGCGTTCCACACCCTGGGTCTGGCAGCGTGCAGTTTATACTGACTTTGTGTTACAGAACTCTGTGTTTTAATGCAGCTGTGAGCTACACCTGTCATTCCTTATCCATTTCAACTGAGCAGAATCTGTACTAGTCACAGCAAAAAGTATTTGTAATGAATATGAACCAAAAGTTTTACAGTCACATATTTCCATTTCAAATATGTATTATTTCATCTTCGCACTTGTTATTTAATGGAGGATATACAGTATTAGCCTAAATTAGCATGAATAAACATTCATTAATTTCTTTAACAATTTAAATAAAAATCAATCCAACATAAACACAAGTAAGGCAATTTTAGCCATTACAAATATGTATCTACAAATACAAATTGAATTTGATTTTATTCATTCATAACATTGTTCTCCTCTTCTATGTGATCAAGTGATGTTAAACTTAATGCTTTCTCACCAATCCAGTGAAAGGACTTTAATTAGTTTAAAAGAATGGTTCTGGGAACAGCATCAATCAGCACTGGCAGGGAATGGTAAGTATGCTGAAAGGGGGCCGACTGATTGGCTAATATCCAGTCAGTGAAGCAATTACGCTGTGCAGAAGTGCCCACAACACTCAACCAGCAAGAAGATGTTCAGAGGAAAGGGTGCACGTTTAGGATCGTTCATTTAGCTCTCCAAAACAAACAAACAAACAAATCAATAAACAAAGGAAACAAAAGCAACATCGATATAAAGAGAAGCAAATATTAGAGAAGTAAATATTATCCAATCAAGTATTCCTGAACCAATCAGCAGCGAGTCATGTCATGTCATAGAATGTCTGTTTTAATATTTGTCTAAAGCAGTGGTTCTTAATCTGGGTTCGATCGAACCCCAGGGGTCCGGTGAGTCAGTCTCGCGGGTTCGGCGGAGGTCAAAACACACACCCGACTCATATGATTCGTGATGACACGCCCCGCTTGTCCATCATTGGCTGCAGGTGATCAAGCAACATCGCTTGGCCTATTGATATTGATATTATTGATATTATTTTTTCCCCCACTGTATACCTATGTTTTGAATTTGAAAAAAATCATATTTTATTTTTCCAGTTAAGAAGGGTTCGGTGAACGCGCATATGAAACTGGTGGGGTCAGCACCTCCAACAAGGTTAAGAACCACTGGTCTAAAGCATATCATGGAGAACAGCCAGGTTGGTGAACTGAAAGGTTTGAAGTGCAGATCTAGAGGACAAAATAGTCTTCAGCCAAAGTGTTCAGTATGACATCCTGCTGAAAAACCGCACGCAGATCTTGGAGATCTTAAAAAGTTTGTATGCCAAGCTACTTTTTAGACAAACTACAAGAAGTGAGGCTGGGTGAACCCAATAAGATGTCTCATCATGAAGGATTAAGCCAAATAAAAGGCCACCATCTCACACCGAACTCATCATGGAAATGCTTTCAGCTGTACTGCTAAGATAATGCCCTTCTCAAGGAGAGTTTTATTCTCTCAGGAGAGCATGTTTTGAACCTTTCCTATCCTCCAGAGTATAAGTGTGCTACAATTCCATGTGGGTTGTATACAAGGACAGAGATATCCTGAGGTTGTATGTCCATGAGAATGGGCAGAGAAGACAGGGTGCCTCATTCTTCAGGAGGTCTTAACTTCTGTCATCTATGATCTCCCATGATCACTCCCCCCACCCCCCCGTCCTCCTCCCCCACTGGCCACACAACCTCACCATCTGCCATAAGTCTTTTACGGATAATGTGCATGGGCAAAAGTTTCCTAAGGGCACTGGAAGGCACGCTCAGCTCCGAATTTATCCAATAAATCAAATACTATTTCCCCATAAGCATACAGTATATGGGGATCCAACAGGGAGAAATGCCTGGTCTGTGTGGTCCCAACTCAACGGCTCTCTACCTCGGTACGCTCACAATACCAGGGGCAGGGTCAAAGCAGTGGCCCTGTAAATCTCTGGGCAGGCAGCCAATGAATGTTGAGCAGGTCAGTTCACAGAGGAGCACGGGCCGGTTGTAGGACAAGTGTGTTCATTGCACAGCAGCCGTGACCCGCTGAGGTGAACCTCCTTAAACAGAGGCTGACAAACGGAACTGCTTGCTCAGCTGCGCAGCGCAGCATTCCTGGCCGGGGGAAGAGCGGGTTTCAATCACGGCGTTTACACTCCAGGACACAGCGAAATGACAGTGCTGGCTAACATGCGCCTATGCACACAATACGCCATAAAAGCTATCAAGGTTAGCCTTGCGGCTAACACAGAGGTGGGAGGGTCAGGCCATCCATGGATTGTGTGAATGGAAATATAGACCAATCAGGGTCAATCGATAATAGTGCTAAACACTAAATAGTTTGGCAGATGCCCACAGATGTAAAAGGCTTGCTGGGACCCTGTTGTGATGCTTTATTTATATATTATATATGTATTTTTGGAAACCCAGGGCCTCAGTGGTGTGGGAATGAGCTCATCGTTTCTGTATGAAAAACAAAACCTAAGGTAATAGAGTTTGGCATATAAAATACAAATTCAGGATGATGGATTGGGAACTGAAGGTAATAAATGGCTACCTTCAGATGATCTACTCCACTGTATTGTTCACTGTCCTCACTTCAGCCGGACTACTTATAAATCCAGTTGATTACTACTCCAAATGAGAATCAACTGTGCATCATAAATAGCACCAATATTCATGGCGCCAGAAGAAATGGTGGATTTAGGTTTGGGTGACATGGGCAGCCACCCATGGGCATCTTGCCAGGGGTGGCACAGGGTAGTGGCACAAAAAAAAATCAGAATGGAGTCATTTGCATGATCGGTTTTCTGTTGCTCATTTGCATGTCACATCAATGATATCATGTCATCTTGGGTCAATTAACCTTGTTAGAATGGGCGCCCTGATTGTTTGTGAGCTAGACAGCTACTACTCAGAAGTACGAGATCGGGAGGGGGGCGGAGCTGGCCTGACCTCAGGTAACCCCACTGGAAGCCCGAGGTGGGGGGACCAGGGGAATCTATTGAATAGTGCACCACCGACTTTGTACAGTACTAATGCAATTAACAAAATCAGTCACACTACGAAATGCTACCAAATAAACCACAACACATTCATAATACTGTGAATATACAGTTTTACATACATATTGCTGCTTTTTTCTGGTTTATGTGAAATCCCCCTGAATAATATAAAGTAGTCTGCACACTGCCAAGGTGAGTTTGTTCACTTTTGACACTTGGCTGACAGTGTTGCAGGATGGGTAATGTACTGAAGCTCGAGTGGAAAATTAACACGAATGGATAAGAAAAGGTCTGAGCCATCAGGTACCCAGTTTAGAAAGAAGGGGAAAGAGGAGGAGAAACATGCAAAAGATAAAGGAATGCAGATATTTCACCTCTGTATGAATATGATATTATGCATGTACTGAAATAGGCCAGTATAACATTAGTTTGTTTTTTAGCCAATCGGGTAAGAGTGTAATAATTCTTTTTTATTATTACTTTTCACTTTATTTAACAGTTTGGGTCTACTTTGCTTTGTTGCTTCTTTTTGATATTTATGAACTTTTTATATTTATACAGTTTTAAGCTTTTTTATTATCTATTGTTCCAAAACAGGCTCGTGCAGGCTGGGTGTCGGGGTGGGGGGCTGAACACCTGCCCCTATTGCCTGAAATATGAGATGTGCCTTCTTTAGAGGCACTAAGTGCCCCTTCTTCTGCTTTTCAGTTTTGAGTGCCGGGGTTACTGACTTATCAATCCCTCAAGACGTCTCTGCACAGCCCTGTTCAGAAATATGTCAATTAAAATGACAGTTACTGTCAAATGGTTGTTTTACTTTGTTGGCGGTGGGGCTGGGGGTGGGAGATGGACACCCAATTTTGGTTGTTGGGGGGACTGAAGAGGGGATTTGCCGAGGGCACCATACAGGCTAAAAACACCTCTGTTCAGGACACAGACAGTGAAAGAGCCACATGTATCTGGTAGGAGGACATTTGGTGTCTTTTGTTTCATATTCATTTTGGGAAATAGTCTGTCTATGTATTATCATTTTGTGAAGAACACCAAAGCCATCCGTACATTCTCTGCTTTTCTGCATGTAAAATAAAGGGGGGGGGGGGGGGGCAAATACAATGGACAAACATACTGACACTGATAAGCTGCAGTTTTAGGCAATAAGATGCAACTGTATTAATCCGTCAAGTTTGAAATCACTGTCAGTGCGCCTGAACCATAACTATGGAGTCATTAGACTATGGAGCACAAACAGTGAAGTGCAGGGACGTCTACTCTTCTGGTCCCGAGACGCGGACCGGTGTTGTAGGTTTGAGTGATGTACTTAACACTGATTAAATGATGGTTAACTAACTGAAAAACTGCTTTGGAAAAGTTCTGCAGCAACAACAAGAATAATTATAACGCCACATGTTATTGTGACCATCACTTTCTTAACGACAATGAAAGTAAACGAAAATAGATGAAAGTGTTTGTTTCCACTACATTTGAAACTTGAATTATGGAGTGAAAAGCACTTAAAATATGTAATGCTGATTTAACTTAATATGGAGAGAATATTTGTTTACTTAGCTATTAAGAGCATTAATAAGAGGTCTGAATCTATGTTTTTAACTTTGAGCCTCCGACGCCTGCAGTTTTACTTAAAAGGCTTATGTAAGCTTGCGTAGATGAGAAATGAATAAAGTAATTGAATACAGGATCTGCCATTAATCATTCTATTTGTATGTTCAGCACCAGTAATTACACTCTAAGAGTGCAGCTCGCCAGTTTCTGGGAGATTCTTGTATCATTAACTCCTGTCCTGTGAAAGAAGGAAAACTAGAAACTAGAAACTGGGGGATTTTTACGTCGGGTGCCCTGGTGATAATTTCACTGTTATCTCACCAGTAAAGGCTCCAGGGCAGCACATGGGACATTCACACACTGAACGTTCACACACTGAGCTGAAGGAATAAACAAGGTTTTTTTTTCCCCATGATTCAGTTATGTACACATGCTAACAAAGCACCCTACAATAACTGACAGAGCAGTTTTCGCTGCAGGAGGGGGATTAAAATGTGCCCGAGTCAGCTACAGAGCATTTGCTGCCTTTTCCAAGACCCCCTGACTGCTGAAATGCCGGAATCCTCCAGTCTGAATGCGCGGATTACTTGTCCGGGGGAAATGCTTAAACTCGATACTGCGTACAGTGTTGATAAACTGTGGTCAAAGAGAACAAACACAATGCCTTAGGGTGCATCCTTTTTGGTGAAAATGCCACACGCAGTCGCCCCTCCTGCCTCCTCTTACGGACAGCGGGCGAGTTTCGTGGGTCTGGTGCCTTTAGCCACGCACAGAGATTCTTTATGAATGTGATTCTTAGGGGGATTCGGAACAGGAGGCATTTAGACACTGTCGCTCCTGTTTAATATTCTTTGGCTGCCGTCATGAATATTGAGGCATTTACACAAAGCGTAGCCGGGGCGTCTGTCCTAAAACGCACCTGCTAGCGCCGCTGACTAACGCCAATTATAGAACGCTCGGGGCTTAGGCGCGTCTGAACGCAATGTGGCTACGCATCTCAATGAGCAGATACAGATAGAAGCAGCGCGCTGAAGGTCTTGCTGTACTATAAACGTCCACACGCGGCCTTTGGTGGGAGAGGAGATCCAGGTTACCCTATTGTAACAAAGGTTGAGAGGACAGAAAGTACAAGGATGATGACCGTGACAGCATTTTCCATTTCAAAGAGGACGTAAGCCTCCCCTAAGCTGTTCGGCATTAATCTCAAAGGCTCCTCTGTGCCCTTGTCTATGCCCCGCAGATATTTCACATTTCATACAGATGCCCTGCATTGGAACCGCACCAAAAAATACAGCCTAAGTACGTGCACCTGTGGAGTGTGCTTTGCTCTGTTGGTAATATGAATGCGCTCACGTGCAAAGAAGCGTATCTTCTCATTCGTGGCTGTACATGACGCAGTTTTTTTTTTTTTTTGGAACGTTTGCAAGCAATGTTCAAATAGTGTGACTCAAATAGTGCTCCTTGGAACTGCCTTGGCCTGCCTTTGATGTCACAGTGCGTATGTTACAGTCAACCAGCACACAGAGCAACTCCACATTGCCAGGTAACAACACTATAACCAGAGCTCAGGCATCTTGCATGTATTCTGTATGGGTGTGCATGCATGTACTTATCTGTCTATATAAACATAACCACAGATTCTTTTAGATTGATATAAGACATTCTGCGGATGGCAGCTGCTAGAACTTCAAACAGCTGAATATAAATGAATGGACATAAAACAATTATAAAACTCTGACTTTGTTTTGAATTCCAGCTTTGGTCACTAGTCTTATAAAAGAATTCTGCATCAAAAAGTAGATAACAAAAGATACACGTTATGCTAATTTTCTGATCAATTTGCTTCTATTTTCCATCATTTGAACCCATTCACAAATGAAATCTGCACCCTGAAGTCACAATGATAATTCTTAGTGAATCAAAGGCAGATGGAGTTCTGACAGAAGAGGAGGTACTCACCCCAACCCCGTCCTCCTGCCTGTACTGCTTCCAAGACTTCCCCATGTCGCTGAACAGCAGCATGTAGCTGGTGACCCAGTCCGAGCTGCCGTAGCACCCCTGTGTGGCCACTCCCGTGACCTCCATCCTGTCCCGTAGGTCCACCTGCAGCCACTGGCTCCTGTCTGTCCGCTGTGGGGTCCAGCCTCCCCCCCCTGTAAGAAGAGAAAGGCGACATGAGCCTCTCAGAGAGCCCCCGCCCCCCCTCGGGATAAGTGTGAAACACTTACCCAGCTCTGCACGGGGAGATGCTGCAGTATTAAGAGCAAAGCAGAGAGCAGGAATCCATAATAAACAAGCATACTGCACAATAAAACACTGGAAATCAGGGGTGTCTGTGTTTGATGCCTCATTATTAAAATAAGTGACATACAAGGTATCCCCTGCCCTGTGCCCTGTCGATTCAGGCTCACTGTCAATTAGAACAAGAAAAGCAGGGTGAAGATGGATGGATGTATTGATAATTGGCACCATAGCACAATACTGTGCTTTAAAAGTTTAGAACAAGGGTGAAGAACCTGTTCCATGGAGGGCCGGTGAGGGTGCGGGTTTTTAGGATGGCCTTTCAATCAGCCAATAATAAAGCTCCAGTCCTGGGGACCCACTGCTATTGGCTGATTGAGAGGTCATCCCAAAAACCAGCATGGATCAGGTTCCTCACCCCGGTTTAGAAATACCAATGGAAAAAGAATCAATTTGTTTATTTGTTATTTTTTTGGTCTCTCTCCATTGTCATTTTTTTCCATTTTCATTCAGATTCCAATGAAGCCGACTTTTATATTGTATTATTGCATTATAAGTCATACCATAACCATGTTTTCATGGTCAGATATGCTATTCAATATCAGCCTGATGTCTAATTAGTATTAAAAAGAAAAATTTCTCAAATCCAGCAACGTCTATATTGTGTGTCTCCCGTACATGCAAACCAGAGCAGGCGATAACACGGTGTCTCCAGTCCAGAGGGGCTTCGACGTGCCAGTGACAGACTTTCTTTGTCGTCGTTTTCAGTAATCGCTTATCTCTGTGAAGCCAGCTTGCTCGCTGCGGGGAAGCTGAGTGAGTGTAAATAGCTATATTTGTGAGTTCGATCTCCCCGCGGCAAAGCTACTTTCTGTGACCTCCCGCCCGACCTCACTGCATCATGCTAAATAGGCGCGGTACAGCGGGAGCTTGCGTCATATCTCACTGCATCATGCTAAATAGGCGCGGTACAGCGGGAGCTTGGGTCATATCTCACTGCATCATGCTAAATAGGCGCGGTACAGCGGGAGCTTGCGTCATATCTCACTGCATCATGCTAAATAGGCACGGTACAGCGGGACATATCCGTCACAGGAGCCGCCTTTAGCAGGACTTTAGTAACCAGGTACTCTGTATTAATCAGTGTCACCTAATAAGTCACGTGGGAGATATGTAGATATAACCAGAAACATGCAGTTTGCTGAAAATGAAATAATACAACAGTAGGGTAATAGAAAGAAAGCATTAACACATTAACATTGCTGCTGTTTGATACTTCATACTTGGTCGTCAAAAAGATGGAAAATATGCAAAATTCCTCATATGGGACCAAAAGCCAGCAAAACAACTGCGCATTCAATTTAGATCATTCTGGCAATAATACTTACTGTATGTTCACACCTGCGTGTGTTTGCCAACAGATGGTGTATTCCACTTTATTATTTTACTATATTAGCGAACAGTTTACTCTCCAGCAAGGTATGAAAACACATTTATAGACCACTCATCCTGCAAAACAGGTTTAATTGTGCACGGCAGATTTGAAAGTGTCAATGATTGCATCTGGTTTACCTTATAGGTAGCAGCTGAACCTTATCATATGTGTTTTATAAACATCAGAGTGCCACAATGGATAAATCATGTTCGCCTAAAGCATCTAGCTCTCGAGGGGGGGGGGGAGGGGAGACATTAATTTTTGTTGGAAAGCAAACATGTCAGAACTTTGTAGCACCTGCCAAATACTGACACACCCTCGATCTGAAAGAGGAGAAGAAAATCTATCTGGAGGGGCTGCTATACCTTCAATGGCTTTAACAACAAATGTCTGAGCCGGCCAACCTTCCGGCTGCAGGAACAGGGCAGCACGGACAGAGAAGTTCATTATTCAGCTGCTCGGGGCTGAAAAGCTGCGGCGAGACACGGGCAGGGGCTGAATACCAAGTCCGGACTTCCTCCACAGAGAGAGCGCCATTTACAAAGCACCTCTGTGGCCTGGGATGGCTTCACGCGTCACCCGAACGGCAGGCGTCTGTCACGGATAAGAATAATCTGATTTAGTTAGTATAAGGATGCCGAAGGCATTTTCGAAAGAGAGGTTGTTCTCTCCACCTGTGTTGCTTTCAGCAGGCTGGATCATGTAGATTGATTGGAAGTGATCTGCTGCTCAGTGAAGCCTCTGACCTTGGACATTTCATTAAGGTTCTTTCTCATCATCACCATTTGACAATGTAAAACAAAGGAATGCAAATACTAGTAGGTTGCGTGCTGCAGCGTGAGGGAATATCTGTTATGCCACTTATGAAGGCTTGCCGTGGTTTTCACAAAAGGCAGTCCAGCATGTCTGTAATTGTTGGCAATATAGGTAATATTAATATCCCGTCTATTCTGCACCAAGTGGAAACACATTTATGCTCCTGTGTGACTCCTTAAGCTAACACAGAGGACTTCAGCTACCATATCCTCAGATATAAACAATAGTTTAACACCACTCAAACCACACATTTGCATTGGGCCCCTGAGGTTTTGCGTAGGACCCCTGAGGTTTTGCGTTGGGCCCCTGAGGTGAAACGTCGGGGTGTTGCACTGAAACACATAGACTGAGACAGACCTACTAGAAACTATGCCCACAACTCCCAAATATTAACTCCCAAAATAGTGTTTAGAGATCAAAATACAACAAAAACACTCCTTCCACATACTTTTTTAGAGATCAAACCAGACAGTGGCTGTGAACTCATACTAACCGTCTCTTCTGTTGAGTTTGGCGAAACGCGGGGAGTGGTTTTCTGATGAGTGCGATGAACTCTCGAAAGATGCCAGGGGCAGCACAGACACAAGAGGGCTGTCACAATTATCTGTGTGAAGGAAGGGAGAAGCAGTTAGAGGCGGAACATTCTCAGTGATCCTGGGTGAAATACAGAACAAGAGCAGGTGATGCACACATGAATTAGTTCATGCCTGTAATAAATTTACTTTGTCTTCAAGGAGAAGTTGAAAATCTTCAACTTCACTCCTTTCCAGTGTCCACTATATTCAGAATTAGTCTTTTTCAAAACACTGTGCTCTACCTATTAAGACAATTGACGCCATCGTTTGTCGGTCATGCAACACAGTCATATGAACAGCAGTCGGGCCCGAACTCAGATGGCTTATGTTCTTCATCATTAGTGCTCTAAGATGGGTGTAGCTTGTTGTGTAGCCTGGGTGTAGCATTTATTTATTTTTTTTTTATTTCACTCTGCTTCCAGTGTCTTGCCCACCGCTAGAAAATTAATGTAACCATGTCGACATTCATTATACTGCTGCATATTGCCTGTGCAGATAAAATGGCAGCTTAAAAAGCAACAGAATATTCTTTTACCGATAGGCTATCAGTAACGACTGAGCTTGGGAAGAAAGTAAAGATGCTTTCTGATTACCCTGATAGAAGGTTCTGAAGGAGATAATAAGGCAAATAACGTCTGTAGGTATCTGGCACAGTATATTATATTATTTTTGCATAATTTATAATATTGTTCTAGCATGTTAATAAATCAGGCTTAAAGGTTATTTATAATTTAATGTCCTCACAGAAGCAATGGTATCACATCATCTAGATATCTGGACTCTGCCTGGTTTTCATTGTCTTGTTTTTTTCTTCACAAGTTCCTCTGAAATTTAATATTGGCTTCATCAGTTTCACTAAAAATAGACCTGAAAGTGGATTATTGGTAAACTATATAATCGGACTCAAACTTTCGGTTAATTTCAAATAAATACTTGAGCAATGATAGTGGATACTTTTGATATTCATTATAAAGATGATGACTAATGTTGATGCGAAAATCATCATGATTAATAAAATATGCATCTATGAACTGTCTGAACTATTATATAAGAGGAAACTGGCTGTCTTCAATGTAAAATTTTAATTCATGGTTTTGATCATCCATCCAGATACTTCCAGCTGCTCATCTAGTACAGGGTCGCTAGGGATCTTGATGATGTACTTAATGAATTTTTGCATTTAGAATTTTCCAGCACCTCCTGCATCCGGAGATTTATTATGATATGGTACATTACAGAAACTGCACATGTGGTGATTCATGGAAAATATGTATGTACCTTGACTTAATGCATCAAAATGTGCCCTAGTCTGCACTGTTCACAGCGAATCCATGGCTGTTGTGTGGAGATAGGTAGGTGTAGTTGACTATACATGATACTACTGGTGGCAGTTTATTCCTTATTCTGGCAGATGATATGAAATGCACATTTTACCTCTCCAACTAACCACTTTACATGGGGCACCAAGTCCTTTAAAGCCTATTTTCCCAACTCAAATGCATATTTATGGAGACATAAATGCATAAGTAACGACTGCTTGAATTATGTACTGCTCCTGTCAATCTGGCAAACAGTAATTCTTTGCTTCTAATTGGTCAGGGAAGTTTCCAGGAAGGCACAGTTTTTGATGTTAGTGATGACTTTGTTCTGAACTTGCTCACTTATTTAGGTGCTCCTTGATATCATTTGTCACAGCAAACATCAAAGCACTGAATTAATGTATCCGAATCCAAAGGGGATGCCGTGATTTCTTTAATCTTTAATTTGATACAAAGTGTCAAACTTTACAGTAGAATCGGGCTATCATCATCGTTTTCTTATTCAGAGTACAAATAATCTCTTCTAGACAAACGTTCACTACTACTACTTCTACTAATCTTAATAATAATCATAATAATAATAATCATAATAATCACAAAAAGCCATCCAGTGAAGATTAGAATGTAACAGTGCTCTTCCACAAGTTGTCACAATGTTCACTTGAATGTAGCTAACTGAATTAACACAATCATGAGGAGGCCAGTCATCATAAATTATTGACACCACATTAAACTTTGACGAAAAAGTCCAGAAATTGAGAAGGATTAGCAATGCAAGACATTTTACCTACAGTATGTTGGAATAGCGACGTATCAGTGATACAACACATACAATGAAGTAGTTATCTCTGCAGATACAGTTCAGTGAACGGCATTCAGAATATATTCGACAGACGGCCCACAGATAACACGACTGAGATTAAACACCGGGGTGAGAGCTGGGTTAGATGTACAGCTGGGTTAGATGTACAGCTGGGTTAGATTTCTTTCTGTGTTTGAACTACATACACAAACACGAAAAGGCAACTTGCTGAGTCTCTTGGGCATTTCCTGTTAGAATAGCCTTTGCACTTGAGGTGCATTTAATCAAAAACAGAGAAACTGGAAGTAGCTTCACTGTGTTCTGCAGGTTTACCCTGTATCACACCACTATGCCGCCCATAGCTCACGAGTGACGGCGGGGACACGCCATACACTATGCCGCCCCCTGCTCTCTGTGGCGCTCCACCCCTGGACCTTGACGGTTTTCTCTCCCATTGGCTCACGCCTTCCCCGCAACCCGGTGCTCCTGTGGTGTGGACCTCAATGATGACAGCCTCCTCCCTGCCAGCTGTGACCCACAGCTGTAAGCAGCAGTGGTGTGTAGCACTACCTTCTGATGACCTTCCAGCAGTAACCACCCCCCCCCCGGGCTACCGCTCACTGACGGCCTGTGAAATTCACGCGTGGGGGGCCGTATCGTTTCCTGTGGCCCCCGCTGGTGTACATGGACAACCTCGACCACCCCTGCCATTATCATTATTAATTCCAGCGTGTCGTGCAGAGACTTTTCGAGAGCCAGGTGGTCGACCAGGTGTGGGGTGTGGGGGGGGGGGGGTCCCTCGGTAAAGTCTGCATGATTGTCGGTGATTGAAAAGGGGCCCTCAGAAAAAAGTGGACACTGGGCATTGTTCGGACAAACAGGGCACCCTCAACCTCAAAAGCATCTTGCCTATGTTGGAATGGCAGTGAATAGTGTAGGGTTGGCAATCCAGTATTATAAGGGACGGGAGGTAACACTAGCAAAGAAGTAGACCAGTTAGCCTGACATTATTCTTAATATAATTATTTCTTTATTGAAAGGCGACTCTCGTGTTTCGATGCTGCAGTCAGAATTATGTCCGCTGTGTGTTATTTTTTAACACGAACATCACAGGGCCTGTGCACAGCCATAAGCCGTTTGGAGAAATCTCAACCCTAATACCTGCAGCTCTCTTTGCGTACGGTATTTTTTTCACTTTGAAGACCACATGCCTTTCCAGTGACCCTGTAGTGAATTTGCATAAAGTCTTTCATGGGCGTGAAAAATAAATAAGTATGGGTACGTGCATACTGGTTTTTTTTTTCAAGGTAACAGTACGTGTATCTGCTGCCACTTCAGCTTACACTCTGATTCATTGGATCTAAGATGATTCTGCAAGCAATTAACCTTTCAAAGGAAGTCCTGGTGACTAAAGATCAATTACTTTCAGCTGCAAGACTCAATTTTTGTAACCTAAGCAAAGAGAGAAGTAAAAGTGAATGTTTGTATGGAAGAGAGGGAATGATGGAAGGAGATGGTCCGAGCGTCAACCTTCTGGTTAGACATCTGGGTAGAATGTTCCACTGGGAACAATAATCGCGAAGCCAGCCTTCAGCTGTGGCAAAATGGACAACAAAGTGAAGAACTTGCTTCAAGGCGCTCAAAAAAAATCCGACGGACGCGACAAATTAGAACGTCTACTTAAGTGCGCTGTCTTCGCCGACATGCAAAGGAAGTTAATTAGACAGGAGACATGGACAGGCCAACAAATACAAATGTGAGAGAGCAGACATGGAGAGAGAGTGAGTTTCTCCCAAACAATTTTCAGGTTCAAATCGTGACGGGCTTCCTGAACGCAGAACAAAGAGCCATGCAGTTAAGCTGAATGAAATCTCCCTTTGGAGAAAGAAGACAGGATTTCATTATGAGGGCTGAATAGGCGGAATAGCTGTTTCGCCTGTGCCGCTTCGATTGTCCACGCCTCATCGCAGGCCTCTGCCATGACATGACATCCACTGCAGCGGGAAGCCGCTGCTATTTTCTTTCAAGGCAGTTATGAATATTTGGGCTACACGGATGCACAAAGCCTCACAGCTCCCAAAAGACCCATAGGAAGGAGCGGGGGGAACGTGCATGCGGGAAACAATTTAATACAGATGCAAACTAACAATATCTCACATGTTATTCTGCCACTGGAACACAATCTGCAGCAGTCGCTCATCCCTTATTATTCTGACAAACCTCTCAGAAAACATGGCAAAAATGCGAGGGGACAAAAAAATTACACTTTTAAACCTCTGCGAGCAAGAGATGTGATCAGACGGCACCGGCGAAGGTGAAATGGAAATCAAGGAATAATTGATCGCACATAATGCAATCCCTGTAATTTATGACAGGTGATGTGTTAAATACCTCCATCTTCCAACTGGTACAGGGTGGCAGGGGGGCTTGGAGCCTATTCCAGGCAGCATGGGCCACAAGGCAGGGGGGGCACCGCAGGGCAGGGGGACACTCAGGGCAGAGGGACACCCGGGGCAGGGGGACACCAGGGGCAGGGGGATATGCTGAGCAGAGGGACACCCGGGGCAGAGGGACACCCAGGGCAGGGGGACACCAGGGTCAGAGGGACACCTGGGGCAGGGGGACACCAGGGACAGGGGGACACCAGGGTCAGAGGGATATGCTGAGCAGAGGGACACCCGGGGCAGACGATACGCTGTGGAAAGGAGTCATACAGTCATTGTATCCTCTCCTGCAGCAAGTTCGGCCCACAGCTCTTGTAACTGGCCCTCGAGATCCAGCACATTAGCACTGGGTCTAAGTCGACATCCAAGTTGATCCCACACATGATCGATTGGGGAAAGATCAGGGGAACTGGCTGGTCAGGGGAGGACCTCAATATGACACAGGCAGTCCACAGACACACGTGCTGTGTGTGGACAGGTGTTGTCTTGTTGAAAGACTGTACCAGGGTGGTGTCACAGGAGAGGTAAGACATGTCACTGACGTAGCGTTGTACCATCAGGCTCCCACCGAATCACTAGCACAGATGACCTGAAGTCAAACCCTATGGCTCCCCACACCATGATGTCATACCCTATGGCTCCCCACACCATGATGTCATACCCTATGGCTCCCCGCACCATGATGTCATACCCTATGGCTTCCCACACCATGATGTCATACCCTATGGCTCCCCACACCATGATGCCAGGAGTAACGCCGGTGTATCTCTCCACAACATTGGCAGATTGGTCCTCTCCCCTTGGCGTCGTCAATGCACGCACATGACGGTCATATGTGGTAATGCAGAACCGGGATTCGTCACTGAACATGGTTTGAAGCCACTCGGCATCTCTCCATGCCTCCCGCTTACAGCAGCACTCCAAACCCAGCTGTCTCTGCGATGGTGTTAACAGCAGCCTACGCATGGGACGGTGAACCCGTAGTCCGGCTGATGTCAGTCATCGAGACACGGTGCGGCGTTGTAGAGAGTCCAATATCTGTGTCCGGACGGCAGGTGCAGATGTCATGGGGTTCTGTCATGGGATTCTCCCTTGGTGTGGTCTGTCCCGGGCAACTGGAACCTTCACGACAAGTGTGTGCCCTCACATGCCCATTGTTTCCTACATCGGGCGACATCTGCATGCCCCACACGCCAGGCAATTGCACGATACGATCACCCGGCCTCATGCAAACCCACAATGTGACCCCTGTCAAACTCCATCAAGTGCTGGTAATGCTGTCTAATGCGTCTAAGAGGCGTCCTCTGTGTCTGGTGACTAGACGTACCAGCTCCTTGCAAATCGAATCATTTACACACCCATCGCTGGTCTGCACGTGTACCAAATTACATCCAAATCGGACCATTACTTCTGGATGCTTAATTTTTTTTTTTGCCACCGAGTATATTTTGCTATGTTCACATGTGAAGCATTTGTGTTTGCATTTAGTACCATACATAATGTGTTCTGTATGTACAGTATAAGACTGTCATTTTGGGGTGGAACAAAGGTGTAAGAGCGAACAGAGCAGAGCTGTTTGGGTTGGCAACTAAATAAAGAAAAGTTCCTCCTCATCAACTGTCATCTGCCTCCTTTTATCCACACCTCTGGAGACTTGGGGGAGTATTATTAATAGCAAAGTAAAAGGGTTACACAAGCGCCACACTGGGAGATCACATGAATTCCACATGCACCAAATGGGGTACAATTCGACCCCCAACCCTGGAGGTGTGAGACAACAGCACTACTCATGAGTCATCCACATCATCATCATCGTCATCATGATCATTATTATTATTTTATTATTATTATTATTATTACAGGTAGACTTAAATATGTAGCACTGTGACCTAAAAAAAGAAGGAAATACCCACAATGATGGATGATCTGTTGAGTTCCAAAGCTGCAGAATTCGCTCTCAGAAATCTCCTTGCTGGTTTTAGGTATATTACATCAATGGCATTCCTGCCGTTACCTGCGAGCCCAGGGGAAAGAGCCCGGGCTCCCTGACATCGCAATGCAGGACACATCTGAGCCGCCGCAGATAATGCGATGACTGCGATGGTTCTTGCACATTCAGTATTTATAAGGGGATGACTGAGCCAACCTCAGTCAGTTAGCCTTTCGAGGGAGGCCGTCCGTCATTTTTGTGGTTCCATTTTCACAGCGTCGGCTCTTTCTTCACGTCAGACAGGAATAAATGTTATCACATCTGCCGTTTGCATAATTTAGTCCGTAACTTCATGGGCAATTTAAAGCCCCCCCCCCAGGCAGCTTGCAGACTTAATAAATGTGTTTAAAACATTGTCTATCGGTCGAATTCAATTTTAAAGAGAATGTGCAGCTGGCCGTATCTGAATCGACAACGTAGCAGCGCTGGAAGTCCGTCGTCTATTCCTTCGAGCATGGCATCTGCTTCAGGTAAATGTCAAGTGGATTAATGGCAGAGTTTGGACTTCAGCTGCCGCGGCACGAGGCTGGCGACGGAGGGGCCCGGAGTGAGGCGAGTGGAGATGGCGTCAGCGCTAAAAGCAGCGTAGACGGGCCCAGAGGCACGCTCACGGACGCCAGCCCATAAAGACAAACGAGCCGGCTTCCTACCCGAGAGGCTGTGGTATCTCAGAGGGAGCGGCTAGCAGCATCGGGGCTATTTTTAAGAAGCAGGGCCCCGGTCCGGCTGTGGCCCTCGTTCAAGGTCCCAGAGAAGGGGATGGTGGGGACTTCACGGGGTTATTTTGGGCCGGTGTGGTGGTGACCTTGTTCCTTTATACTATTCATTGCCTAAAGCTCTGCACAGCGGGAGGAGTACAGCATGCCAGGAGTCACCGGGGCTGGTGACATGGGAGTAACTCACATAAGCTCCCTGACTCTATGTACCGCCGGACAATTATTAAGTAAATGGTAAAATTCTCCTGAAATCCTAAAAAGCTGGTAATGCTCGATAAGGGACTCCCAGCGCTCTCAGGCTTCGGACGTCCCTCAGTTAAGTCTCTGACATTAGTGACACTTTGTTCTTTTGGAAAGTGTCCTAAAGAACATAATTAACAACAGAGTCCATCCTCCGATTTCTGTTAAGCCCTGATGTAAAACGATTAAGCACGACATTAATTTTTCCAGAGATTTCTCAAAATAAATTATGCATGTGGCACATCATTACTGATTATTAGGTGGTGTGTCATTTGTCTGTGTTCAGAAATTAATTTAAAAGTATGAGCCATTATATATGTAAATCAGCTTTTTTCCTCACATTTCAGTTATTTCCGCAATGCTTATCACCCCCAAACTAATAACATTAGCAAAGGCAAATTACCCTTTTTGGCAATTTTTATTTTTAATTGATATTGACTGGAACTACAGCTTCTACGTGTTAATTTCCATTATTATTATTATTATTATTATTATTATTATTATTATTATTATTATTATCATCTTCATCTGCACATCACACACACACACACTCACACACAATAGAATATATCATCAAAACGTTAAATATATGTGAAACTATCAAATCTATAACTGTTTTTGCCGTTTTTGTCAGACCTACAGGCATAGAAATGTTTTTTTTTCCATGTATTATTTAATTATTTGATGTTGCCTGAAGCATAAAAATAAACATTATTCAAATAATATTAATCTCAGTATAGTTATATACATAAACCCAAAATGAAATATATTTCTTTTCAGTAGCTGGAACCTGCCCATAGTCCTCATTATCACCTGTTAAATTTACATGGAAATTCTTGCTTAGTTCAACACTATGCTTGAAAATGATAGTTGGCTTTTAAACAAGGTGTTTAAATAGAAAACATTTAAAATCTAATGAACCATGATTGCTGTTAACTCAATTACTTTAACAGTTTGTTCTCATTATATAAATAAATTTAAAAGCCATTCTGTTTTTAAATATATGTTTAAAAAAAATACATTATCTGTTTGAGTATTGCAGCGGATGTAGAGGGAAGAAGTTTGTTAATGGTCATAAATGAAATACATGGGTAATTAAACCAGATCAATACGGCCTTCAGAGTAATTCTGTCAAATTGGCTGAGCAAATTACCTCTGTGAGAGTTCTCCGCAAAAGCCAGCTTGGTCGTAAATGTAAATAACGTCCTTCCACTTAGCTGCATGCGAAGCAGCACCAGATAATGCATTTTACGAAAGGGTACGATGAAAGAACTGTACAAAGCACAACGTGGCACCAGCATTTGGTGGCCAGTTAGGTGTGGGCACTGGTGGCTTAATGGTTAGGGATGTGCACTTGTAATTGAAGGATTGTAGGTTTGAATCCCAACCAGCAAGGCACCACTGAGGTACCTCGAGCCAGGTACCGCCCCCAAGCACTGCTCCCTGGGTGCTGAATTAGCTGTTCCCTGCTGTGTCACGTATGGATTAAATGCAGAGAACGCGTTTCATTGTTGTGCACTGTGATGTGTGAACAACGACAATCTCTAAATTAAAGTAAAAGTTTGATAGATTTTACGTGCCTTTGGGGTATCCAGCTGCAAAACTTTATCTCATACACCCCTGGGCATGCTAGGGATTATTTCTGAAGTTCCTCTTTACATCCAAATAAGATTTGTAATTATTACATTTAACTTTAATTAATACCTAATAATGCACATTTTAGACTTAAAAAAAAAAAAAAAAAAAGCAACAAATAAACAAACAAAATAAATAAAACAAAATAAATATACATCCCAAAGGATTAATTGATAAATGATGTATTTACTTGGTCAAAATAAAACAGACAGTGGCGGCTAAAGCGTGATCACATCAAATCATTGACAAGGCTGACCGTTAGCCTGTGGAGTGACCATGACCTTCTGCACCCTGGGATTCTCAGTTTGCTGCTCAGGGCCCCCGCTACGCCAGCATCTCAGGCAGTCTGTTACTCTAATTGCCCGGGTCTGCCAGGGTTGTCTCCCTCATTGATATTAATAACAGCGGCCTTGACAGACAAAAACCGGTTGCTGTGGTTTAATGGCTTCCAGCAGATGTTTTTTTGATGCATTCCCCAGACCGAGCCGGAGTTAACAGCCCCTTCGCTGCACCTGTGTCCCTTGTCTTATCCAGGGATGATGCAGGGGCTCCTTATATTTTAATTGAAACCGGAAGTTCTCGACTTCACAAACACTTTTTGTGCACATCCGTCTGTCCAATCAGCAGCCGAAACTTCGGACGGTTGCCTGTTTCCGTTGATGTTCCTACTGTTCCCGTTTCATCATGGTGCAATGATTGTTATTCTGGGTCTGTGTTTTTTTTTTAAAGCGTTTAGCCCTAAAAGAACTCCTGTCAGTTCTGATCCAGAAACAGGTGGGTTTTCTCATGAGAAGATGCGACAGAGGGAATGCAATATCTCGGACGATTCCTTAACCTCATATGCCGCATTGTACGAGGCTAGCTGGACTGTATACCAAATTTTTGTTCTGACCCAATCTGCCCACCGCTGTAAACATTTAACGGCAGTTGTTTGGATTGGTGGGATCAGGTGGATTGAGTGTTAATTGTATACAGCTAAGCAGCAGTACAGTACAAGATGCAGTGTCCCTCCATATGAAAAAACAACAGAAAAACTTCCCAGAAATGTAAAAATGTTCAATGTTCAATGTTTATTGTTTCACACATTCAATGGTGTCGTTTTATCACTCTGTGACTTCCTAGCCAACAAAATCAACAAACAAACCAATAAAAAGCCTTTGTCTGGGAACAATATGTAAATGCATTATTTTATTGCACAGATTTTCAAAAATCATGTATTAACTTGACAGGTATAGGAGTTTGAAAATTCAGTGGCTTTTAAAACAAAACAAAATGCATTCATGCAAATGGGAATTTTTCATTTGTTGCCTAATATCCAGTATAAACTGAAATAAATGGGAGAGGATTTGGTAGGCACTCTTCGTTGTCATTGCTGAGAATTACAAACATTCTTGTGTCTCGAAATCATTTCACCCTGTATCCCTATACGTTGAATTAAGTGAGAATCACGGAGCTGGTGAAGTGCAACACAGCAGTTATTCGGAAAGCTTGCTCTACTCATCTGTCTACAACATCCTCGTCCTTTCACATTGATGCACCAGGACACACCTTATGTCTATGTAGCATTTCTTGATTAGCTTGAATCATTTCCCTCCCTGATATAGACTGCTCCATTGAAATATTTGTCAGTGTTTACATGAGATAAGTAGATCATTTACCTGCCGCTGAAGTAGAAACATGACTGTAAAATCACCCATTGATTCTAACCGCTGAAGTCCAGCCCAAGGTCACGGACTGGCACAGTGAGTCAATTTAGAGGCTGCCACAGGAAGCATAATTACATTTCACTAACACTGACCTTTTTTTAAAGGAAAAAAAGCAAGCTTTAGCTGGATCCAAAGCTGTTAAATGACTTCTAAAATCTTATATACTGCAGGCTGTGCTGTTTAAAAATAATTAAAAAAGAATGGCTTGCCTTATAAAATTGGTGCTCCTTTGTTCCTTCTGAAACAGGTCATAACCCAACCAAACGGCTAATCTCAGTCAGCAACAAATGAGCAATTATTCACATCGCACAGCTAGCTGTGGTTCTTTGTTTTTTTTACAAAGTAATGTGAAAGAAGAACATTTTAATCTCATCTATAGTCAAATATATAGTCAAATATAGCGATACACTGTTTCTCACATCACACACTAACATTAATTTTTCCATCTGTCCATTTTCTGAAACCGCTTATCCTATTCAGGGTCGCGGGGGGTCTGGACTCCATCCCGGAGGCTACGGCCGCAAGACAGGGATCAACCCAGGAAGGGCCGCCAACCCATCGCAGAACACTAATATTTTAACACTCTTATTCAACGTTTCAAAGAAACCAATCAGCAGGAGTATATATATTTGCTTTCTGATTAAAATTAAACCATTCACTTTCACAAATGACTTTTAGCAACGACCGGTGCTGATTTTCATCTTAAGATCACGACGAATTTGGCTCAGGTTTAATCTATGGGACTCATATGATTGGTTGGCTTTTAAGTCCAGCCTTATCTGTATATCCCGTATAATATCACAGTGCTATAAATTAAACATAGCCAGCTTGGGACGCTGTGCTCATGGATGGAAGGTGGCTGATTCAAGCCCCAGGCTCAGCAGAGTGATGTCACCTTTGGGCCCTGGAGCAAGGCCTTTGACCCCAATTGCCGCAGTGACTGAATCACTTTGGATAAGACTGTCTGCTGTATGTCATTATTCATTAAATGCTGCTATTCTCAATGCCTGCTTACATGTTATTCATGCAGATCATTCAACCTGCATATTATTCTTGACAGAAGTACACACCACCATCCCTCTATTGAAACGATGCGGATCCCCCAATGGGAAACAGACTCAGAGAGATTGCTGGGAGAGCACAGGACACAGTGTCTGACAGTCCCTCCTCCGCTTTGGCCATGCTGGTGTATCGATGGGAGCGATACGGGGGAACCGTGCATCTCAGGATCATCTTTTGCCCTTGGTGGAATCAATAGACAGAAACTGATATGCTGCACAGATTAAGCACCTCTGGCATGAAACGGTTCATCCCAACCGACGGTCAGAGCTCTGCAAGCCAATTAGCAACCTGGAAGGATTGATCTTCGGGAAGTGTGTATTGATGTTATGATTAGGGGACACAACACAGCCCCGTTTAACTCTGAAAGCAAATATAGGAAACAATACAGAGTTTGGACCGGTAATCTGTGTCCTTATCAGTATGGCTTTGCCCATCACCGTCACGTTCACGGCCGATTAGCTACAAAAACAAAGGCCACGGTGACAACCTCGAGACCCAGAGGACGTGATTCTCTCCTTTATCGAATCAACACAGAGGGGACAAAAAAACATACAGTAGGAGATAATATGGGACAGGAAAAAAAAACCTGAAAATTGTTGGGGCGGCAGTGAGGGTCAAGGTGCCACTCAGAACATGTAATGTATGAAGAACTATGGCCCAAAATAGAAGTGCCTTATTAATAATACGCTACACCTTCCCAGACTTTGTACACGGCACATGGACCTTCTCTCCTAAACCCAAAGATATTCCATATCATTCACCACCCACCAAGTCCTTGCACAGTCTTTTTATGAGCTGCATGCCATACAAGAAAGTGGTGCACTTTTCTCACGATATAAGAACTACTTTAACGGTTTTTCTTGCGTAGAAGAACACTGGCATTTAGCTCAACGTGGAAGAGTCAGGTCTACAGAAATTGCTGAGGTGGCTCCTATCAGACAGTTGTGGGCTTATTATTTCTGGGGCTCACTCAAATGTCACTCTAGGGCCCCCCACTCAAATGTTACTCTGGGGCCACCCACTCAAATGTCACTCTGGGGCCCCCTTCTCAGATGTTTCAAAAACTAAATAAATAGCTAATAAGTGGAGTCAGAAGATCATAGCTAGCTAGCTGGTTAGCAGAACATGCTGCGTCAGCATCTCCTAAATAAGGAACATGTTTATTTAATATTAAGTGTAGTGACTGTTTGTCTTTAATAGGGCCCCCAAACACTGGGGACTCCAAGTAAATTCATGGTTTGAGTGGTTGTAAAAAATGGCAGTGATTTGCACTTTATCTCTGACAGGAAGTAATACTGCTAAATGGACTGTATGTTTTGACAGCTAAAATCCACTGCAAAGTACAGAACTGAATAATTTCACATTAGAATGTTATTTACATTAACTGCACAGTGACACGGATGATTTGGTCGTAGACAGCCATATACGATGATTGGATATGAGGCAGTGTGTCCAAAGACCAAATACCATGCAAAGATGAGGCTCGATATTATACTTGCTAAATCATTTTATTTTTATCCTCAAGATATATCCATCCGTGTATTCAGGGTCAAGGTGAGCCTGAAGCTTATCCTAAGAAACAGGGTGCATAAGGCAAGCAGCCAGGATGGAATGATTAAGATTATCCAGACAACATATGTGTTATACATTTGAAAAAATATTATTAGTGGATCCGGGATAGGCTCCGGACCCCCCGCGACCCATTAAGGATAAAGCGGATTGGAAAATGGATGGATGGATTATTAGTGGACACGGTCAACCAAGCCTACAAAATTGGTCTTGATTTGTTCTACAAATGTGTCTTTGCATTTGTATTTAAACACGAAGTTAATCTTTTTACTTTCCCAGTCAAAGTCACTTCCTAAATAGCAGAGGTGGATAGTTCAGGTCCAGAAAGTAAAAATACAGACTAATATTTTGTTTCAACCAACTAGTTGAGTACTCTGTGACTCGTTATACTCTTCATACTCAGCTGGCTGGTTGAAACAAAATATTAGTCTGTGTTTTTACTTTCTGGGCCTGAACTATCCACCTCTGCTAAAGAGTGATATGAAGTTCATGGCATATTTCAGTGATGTCACTGTTCCTTAGAACAACAAAAGAGGGTCTTCAGTAATCACAGAATTTTTTTTGTCAAGTTCTTTGCACCTCAATAATGTATAAAATGGGAAATATCATATGACAGATAATAAATTTCATTTTAAAAATTAAGAATTGATCATTCACTAACAACGGTGGAGCTGAGTTCACTTGTTTGACCAAGAAGTCAGCCCAGAGGAATCAGGAACATGATGAAAAGTGACAAATATCAACATAATGTGCCAGTGTTTCCCAATCCAGCCCTCAAGGGACCCACAGTCGGTCCATGTTTTTGCTCCCTTCAAGCTCCCTGTCAGACAGTACAGTACACATTTTTGCTCCCTTCAAGCTCCCTGTCAGACAGTACAGTACATATTTTTGCTCCCTTCAAGCTCCCTGTCAGACAGTACAGTACACATTTTTGCTCCCTTCAAGCTCCCAACCAGCAAAAACGTGGACTGGATTGGAAACATCGCTGTGTGCTATAAAAAATGCCAGAGGTCATCTGCCAGTGATGAGCACGATGGTTGGCTACTATCCTACAGCCCAAGAGACACAGATGGTTGAGCCAAGTGGTCCAGCCACATACCTGCAGTGGCACGTCTCACAGTCCAACGCCATGGGAGATGCATCATGAGTCATTCTGCATGATGCATCTGCTTCGACGTCCACTGAGTCAGAGCAGTCAAAATCATGATTCAACTTAAAGATTGACATGACAGCTATCATTTATGAAAGGCAGATGAAACACCACATGTTGCATTTAAAGGGTTACGGAGGATCCCATTTCAGTAAGTAGAAATACAGTTTAGGTTGCTGAATATTGCCAAGTTGTTCAGCTTATAATAATTGAGAATTATTTAGGAATAATGAATGGATCTATCTATCTATCTATCTATCTATCTATCTATCTATCTATCTATCTATCTATCTATCTATCTATCTATCTATCT
>JAODLC010000038.1:5424869-5439196 GCA_026781145.1 Hippopotamyrus pictus | reverse complement strand
TGTGAATCAGCCTCATTTAAAAAAAAATGAAGGCAAAGAAGAGAAAGACTTACATGAATAAATAATATGTGATTAATTATTTATTTAGGGTAATATTTCAGCTTTTTTTGTTTTCTTTCGGCCCTCCCATGTTCTTGTTGCTTTTCCTCATCAAATATTAAGCAGCATAATCTACAGACCCGTACATTTATGATAGCGGCCGTTATCAGCTGCATTCACTTACATTGCTGGCCACTTAACTTAAGTCACCGTTGCGTATTCTACCACTGATAAGGAGCCAGAGGAAATGTGCAAAAGGATTATCTCTATTTACAGGGTTACGGACCGCACACTATGGAACACGACCACCAGTGAGAGCCTCCCATTCCACCACCAATACAAGGTACATTGTGATTGTGTTAGTGTGGGTTTCCACGCTATAAACTAAATGCCTATTTTTTCATCAATTAGACAATGGAGAACACAGAGACATCAGAGTGACCATTAACAGAGCACTGCTAGGATGTCTTCTATGAGCGAGTTTTTCTTGCTGTCAGGGTTTTTGGAATCCTGTCTGATGCAGAAGTTTCATTGGCAATTTACTGCTTCTGTTTTCCCTTTTTTTCCTCTTTAGTCTTCTTTTAAAGATTTCCTCATTTTCTTTTCAGTCCATAAAACATGATTAATTGTCGACCTCTCTGCACAGTGAATGATACAGTATTACTTTAACAATTCACTTGACAGGAACGGGGACTTCAAGGGTATTATTGATTGTACCTTGTATTACTGCTTGACTCAAGGACCATTCCGGTGCCTTGTTGGAACAAAAGTTTGATTGGATTTGCTTTATGGTTTTACGTAGGATTGACTTCACGTTCCTTTCAATAGAGTCTGACTGTAAAAATAATTTATATTAAGAGTTTAAAAAAGCAATTGTTTATAACATTACAATGGCTGTTCTTGCTTATAACTGCAAACAGAATTTCAGCAGTGCTGTACCATTGCTGCATGTCCGCTCTGGGTTGATTCTTTCCAAAATATGCATTTGGACATGTCTCAAATCTCATATCTAGTTTATATGCTGGAAACAAAGGAGGTGCCTGGTTGGCCCATCAGCCATCATTTGAGTAAAACCTCTTCAGCTCTGCTGGATCCAAAGACAGTCACCAGAAAAAAATTTATATCTTGGAGATCCTTCCACCATGTGAGAAGTGTCACTCCAGATGTTTCTCATGTGTGGTTCCCTTGATCATGCAATGAGCTGCCAAAACACAGTCATCAGACTCCCTCTCCACCTTCAAGAGACGCATCAAGACCCATCTGCTCCAGCGACACCTCCACTAGCCTAATGCCACTCCATGTTCCCTGAGTGCTCTCAATGCTGCACATTCTGCTGATTTCAGTAGCTATATTATTAGGTTCTTGGTTTGTTTGGAAGACGTTGTCTAGCTCCTGTACCAATGTTGCTTACACTAGTAACTGGGCGTTTACTGGAAGCTCAGCCTATTTGCACTTATGCCCAGTTCACTCCCTGACATCTCTGTATATTTGTAATGTGCTATTTGCCTCACTCATACGTCACTTTGGACAAAGGTGTCTGCTAAATGAAATACATGTCAAATATCCCTACCCATATTTTATTTGTGATGCCTGATGATATATATCCCTCGGAGAGGATGTATTGTCCTACAAATTACCCAGTAAATTAGAATCACGTTTATTGACCAAGTGTGTGTGTGTAGCACACGCAAGGAATTACCCAGTGAACCTGACCTTTTGGTTATACTCAGCCAAAGAGTTACATTTGTGCACTTTCCCACCGTGGACACAATGGATTGGACTGGGAATAAAAGTCCTGTTGTTCTAGAGATGGTTGAAGAGAGAGCAGAATGATGCTTACTAACACCTCGAAGAAGCCACTCCCATACATGACATTCACAACTGAGACACAACAACTGGGATATTGATTTGTTAGTTGCTGACCGTAGTGATCATAATGTTGGATTGCAGCCTTATCCGTCCGGAAATGAGAACAGCCTTTAGACTGAAGTGCCGTGCGTCTAGGTCATTCATCTGCTCAGCCTCTATGGAAGCAATAAGGAGCAGCCTGACTGCAGAGGCAGGGAAGTGTTTGTGCAAAGGTGCAGAGAGGTGTCGGGGTTATTAACACACTGGAAATGTCACTGAAATTTCATGATAATGACGAAGAGCGTAACAAGTCCAGTACTACATTATATCCTAGTTATCTAGCAGAGTTGAGCAGATTGCTATATTTACTTTTTTATTTTATTTTATTGCTTAATTGTGTGTAATAAAAGTTCAATTGTATCCCCCACGGTCCGCTTACTTTGTTTTATTTTTGCAGCTTAAAAGTTTCATTTTAACATGCATCTCCAGCAGCACTGAAGCTGATTTTCCAGCATGAAGAACAACTTCTCAGGTTTGTCTTTCACTGATGAAACTGCATATTTTCCTGAAAAAAACTCTAATTTCTCCAGCCGCAGGAAAACACGCACCTGGCCCCGCTTTGCTGGCTTTTACACAGCTCAGTTTGGCCCGTGATCTCACCATGTGCCAAAGGTGTGAAGATGGGAAAATCCATCCGGTAAGTATCTGAACGGCACATGGTGAGAGAGCAAATGCAAGACTCTGCAATATGCATGATGTAAAAAAGGACAGCATCAGGTCTGACAGAAGCCCTCGATTCCTTCCCTGATCCATCCCAGGTCACGCTGTCTCCACTGCCAATAAGGGCAGATTTATTCGTCTGAGTTATTTTTCTGAAAGCTTACTGCCCCATCAATAACTTATGTGAGAACATCTGTGGCACAAGCACCCAAACCTGAATTTTAATCAGTCCGTCTTACAATATGAAAAAACTAACAAAACGTGATGTAGTGCAGTGTTTCTCAACCTGGTCCTTGGTAGGGAGCAAAAATGTGGACTGGCTGGGAGGGACCGAAGAAAGAGCAAAAACGTTGATTGACTGGGAGGGAGCTGAGAAGGAGCAAAAATGAGGACTGTTGGGAGGGAGCTGAAAGGGAGCAAAAACGTGGACTGTCGGGAGGGAGCTGAGAAGGAGCAAAAACATGGACTGTCGGGAGGGAGCTGAAAGGGAGCAAAAACGTGGACTGTCGGGAGGGAGCTGAGAAGGAAGAAAAACATGGATTGTTGGGAGGGAGCTGAGAAGAAGCAAAAACGTGGACTGTCAGGAGGGAGCTGAGAAGGAGCAAAAATGTGGACTGTCGGGTGGGAGCTGAGAAGGAGCAAAAAAGTGGACTGTTTGTGGGTCCCCAAAGACCGGGCTGGAAAACACTGACGTAGTGTTGCTTAGTTGTTTTACTTTTTTTAAGTAAAAAGTTAACACCTAGTACTACAATATCACCTAAGAAACAAGCACACAAACAAATTATGTGGGAAAACACCTAAGTTATCTCAAAGTGGGACTTTTTGGTTAGTCAGCGGTTGTCACATGTATTTCTTGCTGAGTATCATACATTTTTAAATAAAACATTTGATTCTCCTATTTAGCAGGAGGGCACCTTTTGCCCGATCTCCTCTAACTCCTCTGACAGTTCAGACTTGCGATTTCATAATTCATACTGAAACCACACTGTCGTATTATTACAGAAAATAGCACTCTTTGTGGCAAGGAAAAAGCATTCTACGGTCCCTGTTCCCAAAATAGGCCCTGGACGATATTTTGAATTAATTGCTGGTGACAGACCTCAGAGAGTGACAGAGTGGATCTTATTATCCGCGGATCAGGTACCCACCCCATCGCTAGCGGGGAAAATAATGGGTAGCTGTCACATGACTGAGCTAACCATCGACGGCACCAGAAATTTACATTTAAACTGTGGGCTTTGCGAATGATGTCGAGCTGACAGGCTCAAGACACGCCAGACCCTCCAATGTGCCACATCATAACTTGACCTGGTAAGTCAGGAACGAGTATGGAAGCCAGACGTTAAAGTCTCGCTCCCTGAACTGATGAGTTTCAGTGGCTGCTCTCCTGAAGCAGGGGGATGTTGGACACGGTGAATCTATTTCAAATAAGTGACAAACTACAAATCATTATCTTCTGAAGGCAGCTGCACAGGTCTCTGATATGACACAGATGAGCAAAATGTATGCATCTATCTGATCGGAATAAGTTGGCCCATGTGATTACTGGGAAAGACAGGAGGAGTCGATGGAAGACAGAAGGTCCCATTACTGGCTGCACCGGTCACATTACGCAGGGGGTGTCCCCTTGGTAAAATTTGCCAAGTGGGGAAAGGGAAGTCCCCCTTGATAAATTTTGCCGATGGGGTAGGCCGGGGTAGGGGGTTCATAAATTTGAGGTGAATGTCAGTAATGGGAAAGGAGCACTCAGAACCTGAATGGGAGTCACGTTCCATGGGACGTTCCATGGCATGAAGGACAAAACAGGCCAGGTGCTACAGAGACCCTGCTTCCCCTCTGCACGTCCTTGACTTTATGCATCAGTTGCACATAACAGCAGAAGGACTGCCTCACACTCTGCTTAATACGTTGCTTTTTACCACTGTTCTTTCACTGTAAGCTGTTTACACAAACATTTCTTAACTGTGATAATGAACAACCAAACTATCGCACGGCCTTAGTCGAAAGTGGCACTTTGTAGAGCATATTTATTTATTTATGCATTATTGTCTTGTGTGACCAGTTTGTTATGTTCTGTGTAAAGTCGTTTTTAAGTCTTGGAGAGATGCAAATTCATTTCACTGCATGCCTGCATATTTTGAAATGACAATAAAGACTTGACTTGACCAAAGATACATGCCTGAGAATACCAGCCCATATATTCCAGTCTATACTGTACGTCTTAGTTTGTACTGGTGCTACATCAGAAAATAGATTAGAGCACTTGCCTTATTGTTGTTCAATCGCCCCCCCCCCCCAATTAAGCTGCTGAGGATGATGATGAGTCTGAAACAAGTGCAGAAACAGGAGGACAATATGACTGATGTTTCTCTCTACAACATCTCATACCTAATGACCACGTGTAACAGGGAGGTATTATCTGAGGAGGACTAGCCTAGAAAATGGGGATCTGCTCTCGTCCTGCAGGCTTAAATTACTCCTGGAGACTATGGTGTAAATTGAAGTGGCAGGCCAAAGATGATTTCCATTAGCGCCAAACGGTTTGCAGGATGTGGCAACTTGATCAACTCTGTTCCCCCTGTGACCAAAAAAAAGACGACCTATAAGAGCCATCAGAAGGTATCAAAGCAAAGTTGCAAAGCCATTAACCTCCACACCTGCTCCAGGCCGCTTCTAGGATTCCTCAATCGCACTCAGATAATTTCAAGGTGAAAATGTGTAAAAGCATGTATAAAAATGCAGATTTATTTATTGTGAGAGATTGAGGTGCATGATTTGTTGCTTTCGTTGTTAGACTAAACATCCACCTATGTAGATGGAAAATTATACGATACTAAATCTTCAAATCTCATCCAGGACATGGAGGGACCTAGAGCCTATTCTGGGCAGCATAGGGCAGGTAAATAGCCCTACCGGGATGCCAGTTCATTACAGGGCACTTTAAAGATATATTTTTGAAACACTGGAAGGAAAGAATATGCAAGCTTCACACACTGAGCTGAGGTGGGATTCAAACCAGCAGCCCTACAGGTGCAAACAACAACATTATCCACTAAGTTACTATGACGTCTTTCAAAATTGCAGTTTATATTGACGGCATTTAGCAGACAGCCATAGCCAGAGCGACTTATATAAGTGCTTAGAAGTCTCAGTTATTACATACACCTCATACCATACATATATTGCAATATTCTGTTTTTCTGGGTTTTTTTGAGAACTGTACACTTTTTATATTTGTCTGCACCACATTAACTTGTCTGCACTCTGTGTACGGTCTTTACACCGTGTCTGTTTGGCATTGAATCTATGTTATCACTGCTGCACGTGTCGGAATTTCCCCCCTGGGATCAATAAAGTCCATCTTAATTTTAATCTTACCTCTCCACTTAGGATTTACATCATACAGATGCATTTTGTGAGTGTGCCAATAAACTCACACATAACCAGCACTGGAACTTAAAAATAAACTACCCCCATAACAAACTGTGTGGCGGCTTACTGACTGAGATTACAGAGTTCTGTATATCACGGTCTTAGGAACAAGTCTGCATAATAACTGCAGGGAAAGCCCAGAGCACATATTTAGCAGCCTTCATACTCTGAATGCTTTTCTGGGGGCTGGTCAAAGAAGGCAGAGTCAGGTGACCAAGGTTTTTATATGCTGATTAGTTCCACCAGGTCCTGATTCCCAAAAATAGTATAAATTGGACTGTTGTTCTGTTTCAGTCCCTTAATCACAAATATATTTTATGGCAGCAACTCTGCTAACATGATTCTTTTTTTCTTTTCTTTTTTTTATACCACATTTCCCTACCTGTTTATGTTGTTTTATTTTATTTATTTGCCCTCTTTATTTTTATGCTTGCTTTTCTGTGCTTTAAACTCCTCTTCTGCCCTTCACTGTAATTAAATGACGTTCTCCATCCCTGTCTGCGTATTCTGCAGCATGGAGTCGTGCTGCATGTCCTTATGCACACGCATTAACATGCATTAACACGCATTAACATTTCCCCTTCTGATGCTGCTTTGCTTGTTCTTCATCTTTTAATTGCACTCGCGCATGGTTCATGTTGTCGTTGTACTCACGCTACTTCCGAAGTCCGTCCCAGTATCACCCGGACTCTGTTACGACTGGATGGATTGGTACCCACCAAAATAAGCCAAAGGTGACGTCAACCTGAGGGATAGGCAAGGATAGACTCAAGTACATGGAATCTGTTGAAATATAGAAATTGCAGGCTTACTCAGTTTTTCGTATTTATTTACCTACCCAATCATTTTACCATGCAATGCAATTTGTTTTCATACATCACTTTTAAAAACACAGTCACCAATCCATTATTAGATCATTAATGCAAAATGGTGAATGAGACGGGGGGGGGGGGGGGGGAAAACCAAAAAAAAAAGAAGAGGAACCAAAAAACTTCAAAGCACAGGGGAAAAAATCCAGGGGTCCAATTCCAGGGACATGCCATTTATTTAGCTGCTTTCTATTTATGTAAGAAGAGTCAGCATCCAGACAAACTGCAGAACATAAGTACCAATGCTGCATTTGAATAATAAATGATCAAACTTCTCTCCTTTCTCATGTGCATTAAGGTATAAACATTCCCCCAGTGCTCAGTACCCTAGTGGCACTTGCAGAGTTAAACTTGTTCTCATACTGAAATTGAGATGTTTGTTTCTCTTCACCAGAAACTGAGATGTTTCTCTTCAGCACTCAGGAACAAGATGAGCTTTCCTAAGCAGGTCCGACCACCCAGACATCGCTCTTGTAAATCTAATTCAGTTTATTCTTGAGTATAATCATTTTCAGTTTGCTTTGGTGCCACTTCCGGATATTGATAATTATTCATTTCTATGCATTAGTGCTTTTCACTTTAATTGTTTTGCTGGATTTATTTTTTTTCTGAAGAGATCAGTCTTTTTAATAAGAAATAGATTTCACCTCCTAACATTTTTAGCTCACTAATCAACTGATTAGGTGTTTCACTCTCATCAAATTGTGAAACACCAGTACAGAATAAATTCCAAGGTGCAAATAAAGTTTACTCTTGCAGTGATTTTCGCTGCTTTTTGAAAAGTTCATAATTTGTTTTGCCTGTTAGTGTTTTCTGTAATTTCAGATTGCCTTCACGATTGAAATCTGCTTAGTGCTCACGTTCTACGCCCATCATTGAGTTACACGGCTACGATTCTGGCCCTGAAGACACGGCATTCCATCTGTTCAGGATTATATCTCCCGTTTCTTCATTTATTAAAAACTGCTTGTCTTAAACAATGCTTTATATGTGGAATACCTCATGCTGGTTAGATGGCTGTATAGAAAACAAGCACAGCGATTCTTGGAGGAGCTGACTGGACTCTGAAGATGCCTGAAATCACTGAGGCGATGGGAACTCTGGAATAACGATCCTGTGAAGGACAGCTATCTCACTGGGAGTTCTCAGGAGAAACTCACCATAATGGAATCTTAATATATGACACCAAACCACTTGTCAGTGGCTGATATATTGCTGAGAAGTGCTCTTTTGTATTCATTATCACTCAATTATTAATGCCTACATTTTGAGCATGTTGACTTGCCAAAGGGACTAGTTAAGTCCTTAGCACACAAATAAAAAACAGAAAGCAGTGGCACTTGATGTACATACTGTAGACAGTGTCATCAATCGTGGTATTTTCTATTTTCTTATTTATTTTAATACTACTCCTCTTACTACTGCTACTACTACTAATAATATTAAATATTGTAAAATACATTTATATTCTGCCTAGAGATATACATCTGTGCAGCTAACATTTCAGGAAAATTAGTAGTTGCAGTTTTGTGCAGATTCACAGCAGAGTTATAGCTGGAAAAAATCAAAAAAGAAACAAAAATCAGCAAAACAAAAGGATAGCCGCATAACTCACAGCAACATGGCACACTCCTGATCTGGCAAACGCGGCGAAACCCATTGTTGCTAAAGTAGCTTTGCTCGCAGTGTGTGTTTGCCTAATGAACCCCTCTCTACACTCCCCTGCCACATGTTGTTCTTCATGTCAAGATCCCCGGCGAATAAGGAGCGCCAGGCTCCATAAGTATCCTGTACCTTCTGCTCATTTGCCTTGACATATGAATCAAGTCATTTATCCGACATTTGTACACCAAGCAATTTCCAAATCAGTTCATATAGGGAGAGTAAGAGCTAGTAACAAGAAAGAACATTGACCCATGGATAATCTGAGAATCAGTGTTAGTTTGAGCATGTATCCAGGAAGTTCTGCACAGGATGTTGCAAGAATATTGTGAACTGAAAAACATATACATACCCACACTGCCTGTGTGCAGAACACAACTATTTATGGCCAGCATATGTCACATGACGTGACAACATGACAAGATTTAAGCGGATGATATTTTTATTGCAGCCCCAAACTGTTGAGTCCATGTCAGCATCAAAGTCACCCTTCTGCGCTGCCCCCTCGCTCGGCACCATCCCCGGAAGACAGGGTGTCCCCCCCCGTCCACGGCACCGTCTGACAAAACGGCCGCCTGCCTTTATGCTCTGCCAGCAATGTCGTGGTGAGTGAGACGGCGATTGCTGATTGGAGGGGCCGGTGCCGTCCGTGGGCGCCTGACACACTAGCTGAGGCACCTCCTCTGGCTCCAACCTTCACTCCCACAGCGATGCAAGGCTTGGTATTAAACTATAACTCTACTGCAATTCAGCCCTGCGCAACTCAGAGCGGGCAGTGTGTATAAGTCACTTTCTTATTGTTGGTAATATTTTATACAGGCCTCCTGTTGTTATCGTATAAGGTTTCCATGCTAAACATTCATAACTAATGAATTTTGTATCCTTGGTATTTTGATTGTTCATGAGGAGACCTGAAAAGGAAGAAATGCAGGTAGAAAAATCCAGAAGAGTGCAAAGACCTCTACAATGGCTATACTGCAATTAATAGCTTGACTTTACTCCACCTGTTATGTTTGTAATAGTAAAAAAAGCATCCAGTACACGAGAAATGACAGAGGCCAAAAGATGCTTTGTTCAAAGGCTTGTTCCGTTTTATATTGAAGGTCATCACCCCTCAGATGCTCGGCAACATAGTAAAGTTACAGACTCACCAGCATGCCCAATTACAATGGCAAATCAGCGCAATTAAGAGTAGTAGGTTGGCTTTTTACCAGACCAATAAAATCCCTTATATTAGCTTAATCTCACTTGAATGGAATGCCCAATGTGTTACCATGTGATTTCATTACGCTACAGCTGTAAACACTGCAGCATTATATCAGCACACACGGCATACAGATGAACCTCTGTGCAAGCCAACCAAAGGATAAAAAGCCCGCCTTTCTACAGTTTTACATTTTTAGGTGCACGAATGAAAATTTTTAATCCGAATCCCATGCACTGTGTTTCTATTCGATTCAGATGTAAGCTATCGGTTATGGAAGTCAATGCACCAAAACACTGTCAGCTCTCCCTCTGATATCAACATAGCCAACAATATATCTGACACATGACAAGTAAGCATTTAGAAGCAGTCGCATGACTAAATCATCTTCAGTAACATTCTCTCATTCTATGGTTTTAGCTACAGTATAAGACTAATAACATGCTCAGTAAGGGAAAGAATTTGAAATTGTTCATGAACTGAATGAACTACTGTAATCTTATAAACAATTACCCACTAAACCAATGTGTATAGAATAGCACCTTATCAGTCCATTACCAGGAATGTCTATTTACTTGCAAATGAAGGCTATCTTAATTTTTTGCCATTTTAGGTAGAAATACTGTATATTTTCTTGGCTTGGGTGGGTCTTACAGGCAGGGAGATCGTCTACTGCTGGCTCTCCACTTCAGTTGGGTGTTGTAATACAATATAGATTTAGTTTTGCTTTGATAATTACATAGAGCAATATACCAGGCAAATAAAAATATATAGATTTGTGATAGAACATACACACACACACACACACACACACACACACACAAAAGGGCAGTGAGGCAGAGAATGAGTTAGACTCCGGACTCACTGTGCAAACAATCATTATTGTTCAACTACCTTTTATTTCCAGCAAACAGCTAGCGGAATTCAAGCAGTGGATGACAAACGTTATCTGAGGGGAAGTTGATTAAATCTGACTTGCCATTTGCAATGTAATGTGTTTACTTACTTAAACTGATGTCATGTGCTTGTGAAAATGAGCTGTGGAATCCAAATAGCCAGCAGCACTGGAAAACAAGACAATGATGAGGCAGTTAAATTTAAGTTAAAGTTCATTTGATACCATTCATACTTTTATACAATCCAGCCATCTGGCAAAAGTTTAGTGATTAAAGTAGACTTCTTTCTCTGCAGAAATCAATTCCCTGTCCTTGCTGTGATAATCGTAGAATAGGTGTCATTTGTATGAATCATAAATAAAATGCCATTGTGATTAAAACTTTAGCATCTCCTGCTTGGTGTCGGGCTAAGGTGTGATATTGGATGGCAAATAAAGCAACAGCCTTTTTTAGTACTGATAGTTTGAGAACTTTGTGAATGGTTTTCTAAACACCACAAATTAAAGCCAGTTTTAGTCGATAACAAAGCTATTCATCACCTATTTGCCATCCAGCGCCTCTGAGCTGTTACTGAGGAGTGAGCAGCCTCATCCAGTGGCGGGGTTTGTCATGTTTGACTGAAAAGTGGGAGCAATGAAATGCGACTGTCCCCGGGAGAGCAGCAGAGTGCGGCTGTCAAACAGACCTCAAAGTTCCTTGATGTTTGGCGGGCCGAGACATGGAGGCTCAATTGGACCGTTATATAGCCTGTCAAGGGACATGACATGGGCTCCTAAACCAATCATAGTCCAAGGCCCAAGGCCGAAACAGAGAGCTAAAACTATCATCAATTTTCATTTTCTCGAAAGCGATATGACGGGAAATACACATATCCAATGAGGGCAGTATATCTACACTATTCGTGAAAACTGATTGAATTAGTAGCTAATAGTTTACCTGTAAGAGAATGTATGACATGTGCTGTAATTCCTTGAGAAATACAAACAAAATGATATTGTGTAAACATTTTAAAAAATTAGATTACACACGGAAGAAGAAAAGTTTCTTAATATTCTTCCCTGTATCACTCATGGTCTTACAATATTTCTAGCTATGCATGTTAGATTCTACAGTTAAGATGTAGCGTTTTCAAAGTCTAAGTCCAACAAAATTGGAATTTACATGCAGCTGTACACTTTTATGCCCAATATGTAATTCTAATATATTTTCAACAACAACGACAACAACAAAATCATATATATCAGCCCATTTAGTGTTTCTTATTTAATAAAATATCATTAACACAGACACTATTGGAGCTCATAGTCAGAACTGGATTTAAAGCAAGAAATATGAAGTTTTGGGCCAACAAACATGCCTGTTGAAGTTCGGTGCTGCACCTGCATGTTTTATATACGCAGACTGATAGTCTAAAGTGCCATTCGCTTTATGCTCTTTTTGCTGGGATTTCAGAAACGAAAAAAAGAGAGAAGCGAGTGTGACAGATGGTGCTCAAGGTGATTCACTTATTTCCCCCATGACACATTTATTTTGGGGGAATTTTCCTCATCCTGAAATTGTCCGTGTGCATTCCCGTCCGTTGTCACCGCCTCTTTCCAAATCCAACTCTCGCTCTTGGAGTTTCAGCTAAGCAATTTATCTCTCGTTGTGGTTGAGTAACACAAAAACATCAATAAGCAGCAGGTTGGAGATTTCTGTGAGTGAAGAAAAAAAAAAACTACTTCTAAAATGACATTCTGTGAAGGAAAATTGTTAGTCTGAGACAAAATTAAAAAAAAACATAAAATGTGTAAAGTAACTGGTTTAGCAGCACTGTGTTTCATTTTCAGCCCTCAATCACTTGGTTTATTACAGTTTATTTATTGTAGAAGTCTATCCATGTCAACTCATCTCAACTTACAGAAACACAAGTATGAGAATATCTTTGGTTTCTAGACAGAACCATGTTGCCAAGTCTACTGACGGTGTTTTGCAATTTCAGAGATAGGGGGGTCTTGGTTGAGGTTAAGCTAACATGGAAGAAATAGATCTGTAGAAATAAAACTATCAAAGAAGGACCTCGGCTTACATATAAAAAATAAAATAAAATGACAATTGAAAGACTGATGCATCACAGTGGGAAGTGGGAATGATCTCCTGGGACAGGAACATGAGACAGGGGAACTAATCAATACAAATAATCCAACCCACCCCCCCAGACAACTGGAGGCCGTATCCATTTTATTTCCAGGTACATCTGGTTTGGGGGTTCACTACAGATATTATAAGGGGCTAGATAATATCCAGCAGAAACCAACTGATTTCCTTTTGTGGGAACATTATACTTTCTGATAGACAAATGAACCTACAGCTTCATGGACTGAATACTACAAAGCAGTATAGCCACTGGGTATCGCCTGCTGTGACTGATTACACAGCTGTGCTTTGTGGGCAGTTTGCTGTGTCTAGCCACTGGGGTGATTAGGACCAACATCGTCAATGCTTACCTATGTGATATAAGAGTGACAAGAGGGGTAGCCAACCAAAGCTCCCCAAAAGCCTTCTCTACCAATCATGATGGACGAGCAGGAAGATACACCGACCACTGCAGCCCTGGGCAGAGCAGCATTTCGAGAGGCTTATGTGCATCACTTGTATGTGTATCTGCGAAATTTTCTGCTGACTTCCTTCCGAATTGGGTTTTGAGCAGAGTAAAATACTACATGAAAACTCATTTAAAACTATCTATCCATCCATTGATCCATCCATCCATTGACTCATCCATCAGTCACCTGCCCATCTATCTTCTAACAGCTTATCTTGATCTGCCATTCCTGGACGATTTAGTGGTCCATCACAGAACAGTCAATGATAATGCATGCTTTGAGATTTCACACGTCTTACTGTGTATAATTTAATAGCATTATAGACACGTCCTCCTCCTCATCTCTTCATGTAACCACTTGTTCTATTTCTACTCCATCCAGCCCTTTTTATGTCCACTCTGCTTATGATAGGATGTTATAATGGAGATCAGTTGAAAATCAAGCTCAACGTCTTTCAAGAATCCTGCAGAATATTCTTTTGATTTAAAAAGGCAGTACAGTAATGGAGATATATTATAAAGGATGTACTGAACAGGAAACAGAATACCTAAGGGTGTACCATAATGTGGTAAAAGCTCTCTGAATTAGGTTTAGATATACTGTAGATGACTATAAAATTTTTCTAAATAAAGGAAAAAAAAAGAATATAAATAAAGTATTATACTGCTTACTGAATCTTGAACTCTATAAGAAACACCAGACATAAGAAGTCAAGGTAACACTTTACTTAAGGGCATGTTTTTAGTAATTTATAAACACATTCAAAATGCATTATAATGCATTCATAAAGCATTATAACCATGGCTATAAACATTTTTTAAAAAGGCATAACACATTATAGCCATTTTTATAATGCATTGTGACTGCCTTATGAAGCTCTCATTTAAAATGCACTATAAATACGCGATTTATAATACAATACAAAGCATCCTTAATGCTTAGACCTACCATTATTATGCATTATAAAGGTATCTATAATGCATTATAGATGAGACCTTTTGGTAACACTTTACTTAAAGTCTGTATGCGTAACGCATTATAGATACCTTCATAATGCATTATAATGCATTCA
>JAODLC010000038.1:5384180-5400999 GCA_026781145.1 Hippopotamyrus pictus | reverse complement strand
CTTCAGTGTGATACAAGGGCCTCCGCTTCGCGTCAGGTCCTGATCACACTGTCGGGGCTTATTTCTGCGATAACTACTGGCTGCCTGTACATTATCCCTTACGTATATATCGTTTGCCTTAAGATGTCAACTTGCTAGGAAAAATGCTGACCCTGCTGTTGTCCTTCTGATTGAACTTTTCATTGTCTTATGATGTTTCACATTTTAGTATGAAATTAAATCATTAAAAATAGCACTGAGATACAATATAATAGACAGCATAAAAACTTGATGTGAAGTATATGTTTCATCTGCTTGACATTTGTTGCACGTCTGTTGAATGAAAATTTGGTTCTTGAGTAACTGAGCACATATTTTGGTAGAAACTCGATGGCACCTTCTACACACTTAATGGCCTCTTACTTAAATATGAAGCACATATTTTCCTCTAAACTCTCTAAGCTTTCCAGAGCTTGACCTCATTGTAACTTTGAGGAACGATGCTGATCCAGTAACCTGCCATCTGGTTTCTGCTCCAAGCTTTCATGACAGATAAGATAATGTGTACGGTCTTATTAATAGAAGATGAGTCATCGTCTGTTTACCATTCCTATTTCTAATGAGGTCCAGAACCTTCAGCACCACTCCTTCGGCTGCCGACCACAAATCCCTTTGTGCTTTTAGATTTGAGGGCCTCATTAAGGTCTTTTTTAATCCCACTATTCTCTGGTAAGGACTGTGCTCGCTGGACCATTTAACGGCTACATGAGGGTCACCAAGACAGGCTAAAAGCTAAGAACATGTCATTTTATTGCACGTTTAGAGACAACAATCCACCTAATGGCATGTTTTTACATAAGCACAAACGTGCACAGAAGGTTGGGAGGGGGAGCGAATGAGAGTGTTGTCACAATGTTAAACGCTGCCCCCCCTTTGCACTGCACCTATTTGTTACGTTATGCTTTTAAATATTAGCTCCAATGGTTTTCAGTGAATGGTGCTGCAGTTTAGCTTAAGTTAGCTGAAAAAGTCACTTAATTCCGTTTATTCAGAGCAGCTACCATGTTGCGTATTTAGTAAAGAACTCCTCGACTTCTGTCTAATCCAAGTACCCATCTGTCTATGCGGAAAAAAAGTCACTTGAGGTTAAACTGTTCTATATTCATGGAAGTGGAAGGGAGTGCATGTCGTTTTTTTTTTTTTTTTTTCAATATGAGACTTTTTAGAGTGATTTTCATATAAGGATTTAAGCATACACATTCGGGCAGCCTGCAAGGTAAATTTTTATGTCACAGAATGTGTCATTTGTACAAGTGAGGCAGAACACCTCAAGTGGTCCACAAGAAAGACTGAATGAAATGCTCAGTGTCATTTCAGATGTAGAACTGTGTTTGCAGGTCTTTTATTACCATTTTTACCTTGTTATGAATATAAAGGACATATAAAGGAGTACTGTATTTCTGTGGGCTGTTTCTATAATATTGTACCATTTTATTTTCACATCTAGCAGTACTATAGAATTGGAATTCCAAACCTTTTAATGTCCATGGTCCAGTTCACGTCTTACACACATTTCACAGACCGATTTTGGGGGATACAGGGGGAAGGCAGGAGCTTGTCCATTGATTGACGATTTCATAACTTTAACCTTTTCCAGGCTGAAGATTTTCAGCACCACAGACAGAGGACATTGTGTGTTTTGCCAGAAGTGGATTTTTTTTGCGGAGATGAGTTCCATCCTGATAAAGGCTATGATACACACACACACGACAATCCATCTCTGCTTCTTTCCAAACTTTCCTGGGGGATGAGTATTTAACAACAATAATACCGCAGAATTATAACGGGTGAAACAATGACCACTCAGTTAACCTGACGTGTACAAAATTTACTTTCTCAGCTTCAAGAAGTTTCACTTGCTATATAACTTTATTAATTTGTACAATTCATTTAACATATTGGGATTAAATGATTGACATAGCTACTGAGGTCTGAAGCAGGTAAGGGTCATGAGCCATTAAACAGCTGAACAGACTCTTACTGGCCTCGTTTGAAAGCTGCATTTGTTTATCCTTTTCAGAATTGAAGGAGCCAGGCTGGTTTTATCTGGCCTCATCATTCAGGTCCCTCTTTGGTTATGCTGCTTCAGGATCACTTAGATGGAACATTAAACTGGCCACAACCTAAGTTCCTGAAGACACAGGGCCATGGCGTGATCCTTGCTGTAAAATCCATGATAAATTAGTAATGCTTTTTCCATTTTTGTTGTGTTTGGGACAAGACTTATGAAGTAAAGTAGACAGCTAAATTCATATTTTTATAGCAGTAATAAATGCAGCTTTTCAATGATTTTTCAATTAAATTTTGGTAAAGAAGGAGATATTTATTTGACAACGAAAGCCAGACTCATGCCTCGAGACCTTCCTAAACTGGAATTCTGAGATCTAATGGAAGCCATTTTCCTGAAAAGATGCCACAAAGAAAGTTATTAGGTGCTCTAACCAGATAATACTGCACCAGTTTTATTTCAACAAACCGATAAGCATGTTCACTTGGGCGTGGAGGATGATGATAGGATTAACCACCCTCCCACATTTTATTCTTAGCTTAGATGGGGTGGTGTTTACAAATGTTCACATATCCTCAGTAAAAATTCGGCCATACACAAGCCAAATCCCACAAAGTACTACAATCTGTCCATCTTCTAATCATATATTCCAGTCAGAGTCATGGGCAAGGGTGTAACTTTGGCTTGGTCATGGACAATCAAAATATCTTCCATCCATCCATCCATCCATCCATCCATCCATCCATCCTTTTCTATCCACATCCTATGCAGACTCACCACAAGCATGATGCCACTCCCAGGAAATGCATGAAATGAGGAAGGGTAGAACTTGGATGGGGCACACTATGAAATTAAATTACCTGATGACCTGGAAGTGTAACTCGGGGTCGAAGCTTACGTGTGTCAGGAGCAGTCCCTACCCTGTTCTGTCCCTGTTTGGCCAGCAGGTGTCACTAGCCATCCCATTCATAATATTTGAGACCTGAGTGTTTAGTGATCATGACCCCTACCTGTGTCTTGTTCCCAGCCCTAGTGCTTAATTAATTATTATGGCCTGAACCTGTCCCTCATGTGGCCCCCGTTATAAGGGTGTGAATGAGTGTGTGTGTGTGTGTGTGTGTATACTTGCCCTTGCCCTACTCCATTGTTGGTCATGTAATTGTAGATGTTGGTGCTGTATGCCTTAGTGTCCTGATGTTTTGTAGGTGCTGTTAGTGTATTAAATGTGTCCTGTGCATGTCCCTGCATTTAAGTACAGCTCCAGCCCCAGTTAGTTCTACACAGCCCCGGTTAGTTCTACACAGCCCCGGTTAGTTCTACACAGCCCCTGTTAGTTCTACACAGCCCCGGTTAGTTCTACACAGCCCCGGTTAGTTTTACACAGCCCCTGTTAGTTCTACACAGCCCCTGTTAGTTCTACACAGCCCCGGTTAGTTCTACACAGCCCCTGTTAGTTCTACACAGCCCCTGTCCTTTTCACTGGATCCCTCTTTGTCCCTTTCGTTTCTGGTGTTTGTTTGCATTCAGCTTACAGTATAATAAAGTCCCCATGATTGCTATTTCTGTTGATCGCCATTCCTTTTCTCTGACTTGTCGTGACACCGGGCTGCTTTGTCTGTCTTTAACATATGAAAAATAATGGTATACAAAGTAGAATATTTTCTCATTTTACATAAAATTAATGCAAGAAATACATTTATGCAAATCTTGTGACTGAACATGCCTATTGTTTTTTTTTTCTCTCAAGAAAGATAAAATCACGGATTTCGTTATATGATAATTTCAAAGTGCAGATATTTCTTCATTTTTCTTTCAATATCTGGAAGCGGAATGTATTAAGAACTTATTTTTCTTTATATTCTTTTCATTAAACAATACTTTTAAGATTAAGTACAGCTGTTCAAGCGTGGCATCTTTTGGAGTGCAATCAAAGGGGATTTAATGAAAGCCTCTTCCTGCTATGAATGATTTATGGCCAATTAAAAGAGAAACAGGCAATAGTTTCTGTGTTTCTTTTCCTGAATAAAAAAAAGAATATAAACTTACTTAACAATATTAACTTTTTTTAGCCCTGAGGTTATGAAAGGTTTTCATTCTCATGTAGAGTTGGTATTTTCAACATCTGAACGTCAAATAGTCTGTGGTAGTCAATGACAATCAATCATTCAGCCCAACGTTCAATCAGTCTGTCTGTCTGTCTTTATGTCTGTATGCTTGTCTGTCTCTTTGGCCTCTTCCCAGTGTTGAGAGAAACAAGTGAAGGACCCTTTATACTTTTATTTCATATTACTGGAATAAATAGTTAATTGAACATGACATTTTATGCTACAAATATTTTAATACACAGACACACACACACACACACACCCACACACAACCACAGCTCAACACCTCAACATAAACTAAATCAAAAGCAACTTCTCCGTCTGTAAGTTAAGAATAAAGATGTAAAGGTCAAAGTCATTCTTCTCAAAATTAATTAAAACCATTCATACATGCTGATTATGAATCACAGTGGAAAGGCTTTATCTGAGTCCTGCAACCTCTGGGGTCAACGTGAACGGAATAACGCTATTTAGATGGCTCTGTTAAGGCAATATAAAAATGACATATTACTGCCAAGGTGTATTAATCACAGATTATCTGAAGTAATAAAGTCCGCAATGATTCATCCCTTCAGGATAATATTACTTTCCCTGAACCCTAACAAAGCTCTCATATGTTTATTATTGTTAAAAAACCCCCCTCTCTTTCTGATATTTAATTTGAAAGAAAGTTAATTAAATGATAAAATTCAATTAATTTTCTAATTTTAATAAAAGTTAATTGCACATTATTTATCACTTAATTGCAATGTGATTGTAAGTTTACACTAAATGATCATTTAGGGAGAACAACATTGCATAGTGTGGTGACCCAGAAAACACATTAGCAAACGTAAGACGATATTCATATCAATTAGTATTTTGTTAAACAGCAGTTTGCAGTCAATTTCTCCCAGTTGCTGTTATGTTTCAGAGCTGGCCCTGAATGTCAGAGTATGTTGCCTGGAGACAGTATCCCCAGTATAGGTCCTGACAGGGAAAAGGTTGATTGGTGGGGTAAGTGGTCTTTTCAGAGAGGAAATGAATATTGCCACTGGGGGAAAAAAGTTAGTTACCCGAAAGGACCGTCTTTTTTTGGCTATTACACCATCTGGGCCCCTGCGTTGTTCCAGCATGGAGGTGACTGACTAGAGACCATAAGTACAGACCCCCCTCAGTTAAGCCATGCAGTCACGCCTTCCACTCTGCTTTCTCAGCAAAAGAACCATTATGATGCTCCAAGATTTGATAAGACTGCAACAGAAGGTAGCAGTTTAAGCATTTTATCACAAAGCATTCTAGAATGAAATATAGATTTCCCACTGCAAACCTTCTTTGAAGGCTACCATTGCAAAGAATAAATCAATAACGAATGCTTTTGACAATGTAGTAAAGCAACTATTAGCATTTCATGTCTGGCACTGCACAAAGCTTGCCATGACAAAGATATGGAATTTCCTGTAATTTTTTAGAGATCTGTTTTTTTAAGTTTTTAGAGTATGTCTTATGAGTACAAAGAGTACAAAGATGAAGTTGTTGATGTTTCTGCCATATTCAGTCCTCTTGCCCTGCATCTAACAAGGGTATCTAACACAGGACTTTATATTGCACCCTGTTCCAGGCAAAATAAAAAAAAAACAACAAAAACATGCTGTAAATTAATGTAAAATGTAGCATTGCTTCTTAATTTTATTGGCACTGTTCACCTTTATTGCTGGATAATAAAAATTGATTTGATGAGTTTGCAATGCACTTATATCACTTGGATAATGTTTGGAATAATTTCCTGTAAAAATGGACTATAATTTAGTTTAACTGTAATTCCAGTAACTTGGTGCCAGGTTGAATTTAATTGTACAGCCTCATTATGTCACTGTTGAAATATCAATACTTCCCCTTAGCCTTGCCAGAAGGTAATGCAAGGGCCTGTTATCCCTGAGTCCAAATCAGCAGCGTTCTGACAGTTCGCCCGCTCTGGGGATGATGAGGATGGTCCCTGTCACCACTGCGAATTGCGAGGTCCAGTGACTGCATAACGAGAGCTGCCAGCCTTGCTCAGGGCTCCACAGTGTTTGATGTCCACCAGATAAAACATAGTTGTCTGCCCTATTTGAGCTGTACAAACCTGCCTTTACTTTAGTTCCCAGTTACAGTTTCTTGTAATCTGTCAGAATTTTGTCACTTTGTCCTGTGCTACCTGGAATAGGCTCCAGCATCCCCCCTCAACCGTGACCAGGATGGATGGATAGATGGATGGATGATCTTATAATTGCAGTGATGTGTTTATAGCTTTTTCAAGTCTGAATGAGAGATAGAGGAGCCATGCAACTGAATAAATGTCCACCAGACAGATACACAACAGTCAGAATGAATTGAAAAGCCCTTTGTAATCAAATTACAGGTATACAGGTGCTGAAGCTGTGTGCTTACATCCCCTCTACTGTTACTGAAATAATCCCCTGATCACATGCATTAGACGTTCTCAGTTTCCAGGAATCTTATACCACGTGTGGGTAAAAACCCAAGTGCGAGGAATGAGGACTGAAAACAGGGACAGAACTTGCACTGACAGCGAGTTGCACTTAAGCGTTGCATGTCTGAGTTGAGTGAGCATGTGAGCACAAGTCGAAGATCTGGGAAAGCAAATAGAGTAGACAAAGAAGAAGTCAGCTGAGCACGTGGACTCAAGTCACACGGCTTTTTGAAACTGCTTTTTAATTCAAAGGATACCTACTTCGATTATGTGTGAATATACTGTATGTGCCCAGAGTTGGATAGTTCAGGTCCAGACCAAGATTTTTTTCCAACCAACCAGTTGAGTATAAAAAGTCACAGTCACAGAGGACTCAACCACTTCATGAAACTGACATAGAGGAGAAAGTAGGGTCAGCCAATCCCTGGAACAATTGGGGTTAATGACCTTGCTCAAGGGCCCAATGGTGGCATTACTCTGCCGATCCAGCGATTTGAACCAGCAACCTTGTGAGTCACAACCCACAGATACACCTCACCTCAACAAATTATTCATTTTTGTTTGGTCAGTGCATAATTCCACGTATGCTATTTTATAGTTTTTATGTCGTTATCATTCTTCCAAAACGTAGGAAATAGTACAAATAAACTTTTCTATGGGTAAGTGTGTACAAATTTTTTACTGGTACTCTATATAAGAGTGAAGAAATAAGTTCTAAAAATAGAAATGAAATGAAATATAAATGAAATAAAATGAAATATTTCATAAATTTCATTCTGTTTTTGTCATGCATGTAAAAAAATCCTTAAATTTAAATATATAAGTACCTTATTCTTTATCTCTACCTCTTTAACACTGAATTAACATGCACATTTTTTAGATATAATAACTCAGTATGAAAGTAAAAAGCATTCTTGATCTGTGTAAAAATAAACTATCGCTCAAAATGAATGATATAAAAAAATGACTGCAGTTTTTTGGAGAGAGTCAGGAGTGAGTTATGGTGTGCTGGTTAAGGTCTTGAGGTTGGATACAATGACTATGGAGATACTGGGCCACAATTCAAAGTACTGCATAGTGAAAATCTAAAACTCTCTATACTGTGAGAATAACACCATCCCTACAGTCAGGTATGATATAAAGGGCTGCATGGATGCTTCTCACCATCAGGGACTGAAGGAATTAAAGGGAAAATGGATGGAGGGGAAGCCAGAGAAATAGCCCTATAGTGGACCAGTCAAATTCCTGGGGAGAATCTCAATATGCATACTTGACCCTACTTGTGTTCTCAGGTACCCATTTTACTTCATCTTCCATTGCTGAAGACCAGTTCCAATACTAACACAAGTACATGAGGCCGGTAAAAATCCGTGGACGGTGGTCTCGCTCCACCCCAAATATCAAGGATACATCGGTTGCATCCTCGCTGAATGAGACCAATCCCATTCATTGTGCCCCAAGTTCATTCTTGGAAAGCAAGTTAGCAAGGCCACAAGTACGGTCTTTGTGTTCTTGGTACTGAGATTACCCCCTGATCTCAGTCTCACTGAAAATTTATGCCATTACAGAAATTTTGCAGTGCACAAGTGCTAGTCAGGTAAGTAGAACAACCTGGAGAAAATCTGCCAAAAGCCTGGTGAAAGGTGAACAGGTAGCTAGGAAACATTTCACGCTGATATTCACGCTGATACATGCTGGGCTGGGGCTGCCCTGCCTCTTTCACGTTATTGTATGTAGCGTTGTGCGAATTTCTTCCTGCAGTCCAGAGGCGTACATGTACGTGAACCGCTTTCTCTGCATTTCCCATAGTGCATCATTATGTGTGTGATGTTCCCTGGGATCTCTGTCATCTCATGCCGCGTGTAACTCCAGCCCACTCTGAGAGCTTATAGAGAAGGATTTGATAAACAGAAAATCACCCTGTCAGCAGTAGTTCTTTTGCAAGAACACAACTTGTTAAAGCAAACAGGAAGTACACAAATAGCTTAGTATAACAAAGGGGAACTACAAACACCAAAAGAGCTTCTAGACACAACAGGGGGTCCTACTGGTACGACATAGGAGTATCTAATAAAATGGCCGCTTTATAACACAAAGTGTACCTCTTTTGTTTTTGGATAGTTAAACAAAGTTAAGTTAAGTTACAGATACCATATTTTCAGGATGTGTCTGTCTGTTGTTCCTGCTTCGGGCAAGTGCTGTCAACAAATCCACCTGTGTTCTTCTAAAAAAGTATAAATCACCTTTAAGGTGTATTATGACCCGTCTAGGGATGGACGCCGCAACAGAAAGCGCAGGGAAAAGCGGTCAGACAAAACACACCACAAGTGGGATACAAATAAACAAAAGGCTATATTTACAATAATATATATATATATATACATGACTCCAAGCAACAGTGGGCAAGGCGCAAATCATAATCCAGTATACAGGTAAAAGAGGTCAGTAAATATCAGAGATCCAATACAAAAACCTCGCAAACAAAACGGAGGGATAGTCCAGAAATCATAGTCCAAAGGGGAAATACATGTCAAACACTGCAAAATCGATCATTAACACAAATGATTCAAAAATGGTGTCAAACTTGTGACACCACCGGCGTCAAGGGCTTCTGCCTCTTCTGGCTTTATAGACCACTGAAACAATATGGAGGACAGGCAAAGGCTTGTGGGAAACTGTAGGCTGGAAGATGTGGAGTCAACTGACTGGACTGGAGTACCTACTACACAGAGCAACCTGAGGATGTAACGTGTGACAATGTGAGTGAATTGCTCACTGACAGCCGCCTTGCAGTGGGTAGGGGGGTCTCGGCTGGTGCTTAATTAATCTGAGCACCCTTTACTTCTCAGGATGAACTCTGGATCCCCATGGTCCAACGTTACTAAGTGTTCATTGAAAATCAATGAATGAATGTTGGCATGAATGAATGAATGAATGAATGAATGAATGAATGAATGAATGAATGAATAGAAACTACCTTCTCTTTGTGGCAGCAAAGATTACATTTTGAATATTATGAAATGAGGTGTATTTGGAAGCAGAGTGTGGTCAGTGGACCCCCTGCCCAGCAGAACAGTCACATTGCCCTTGTTGGGCCCTTGATGGGACCCATTACACCCGAAAGGTGCTCCAGGGTGCCAGACCTCATGTGATCCTTGCTCTCATGTGTATACAGTATGTGTGTGTCTCAAAGGGGAACAAGACAGCATATGCAAGAAGCATTACAATGCACTTGTGCAAATGGCAAATAAAGCATCATTTCATCATTTCAGATACATATAAAGATAGATTAGGCATGGATACCCTGGCAGATTCATCGTGGGACCCGCCCAGCAAAAACTCATGTACCCCCCGCCCCCCATCCATTTACTGTGGGACCCATATCTCTCCTCAGACTGAATGTGCCAGAAGAAGTGGGGGCCCAAAGTGACATTTTGTCAGGGATAGGCTCCAGTCCCCTGCGTAGGATAAGCAGGTATGGATAATGGAAGGACGTATGTAGGGTTTTAATGTTGTTTTAGTGGCATCCAGGCCTGCGTTACAGCTGGTGGGGGGGGAAGGACCAGAAGCTATCTCAGTGCCTGATGGCAGCAGACAGGAAAGTGCAGAACCTCCTCTAAAGGCAGAGTCGCTGTGGTATGTTTCACCTGCCCGCTCCTGTCTGTGGCTCGACTGAACTCCCAGATACTCACAGCACCTCCACCTCCTCCCCTCGGATGGCGTTGGGCCCCCGGATAAATAAAGCCCTTCTGAGAGACATGAACAGAATGCAGCTGAAGCTCAGTGTCATGACAAAAAAGTACAAAACATACGAGGAGCCAAAAACTACACCTGGGAAACTGAAATAAATGGAAATTTTGGGACAGAGACGGTAAATGAAACGTCCACTGCAATTTAATCATATTCCAACTGCTGAGAGATTTTAAAATGTTAATGAAATTAGGGATTTAGGTGGATGGACAGCCATTAAGTGAAGAAGACAGACTGAGAAGACAGCTGCCGGAAGAAAGGGCACGTATCACATGAGTGATTACAAACAAATAGATCTCATTACATTCCTTACTGAGTCTTTAGTTACGTCACGTTTTCTGTGCAATAACATTAACCTATGTCAGAATAACAATAACCTATAACAATCTTTGCCATTAAAGGAAATGTGAACACCTTTTTTTCTTGTACAATCATATATTATTTTTCACCTTAAAGGCACGTGCGTGTGGGTGCCTTTAAGGCTGTGTACAGGTGGCCTCATCAGGCTCCCCGGACAGCTCCCGCTTTATTCCCAGAATGCCGTGCTTACACCTCCACAGACACAGCCCTGCGCAGCAGCAGCTGTTACAGCCCCTATCAGTTCAGCCAGCACAGGCACACAGATGCACTTGCCAGATGCTAGGGACCTAAACTGCATACCTGCTATGTAATAATAAAATTAATTAGTCCAAAAGAATTGTTAAAAAAAAGTGGCGGCTTAAATAAATAAATACATAAAGTATATTTTGCTGCATTTTTATTTCCGTTGCATTTACCAAGAAATACAAGGCAGTTTTCACTAGTCTATTTTAACTGTGAGTAATAGGTTGATTATGTTAGAAGTTGAAATGTCTCTTCTGCGCACAGACGGTCTGCTGTTTACCCTCCAGCTGATACCAGTAGGCAGCTCTTAAAACAGCCTTTTCTATATAGGCAACTGGCAGCAACAACCTCCCCCTGTGAAATTTCATTCTCGTTCAGTGAGATGGAGAAGTAGCTGAGCTGCCCCCCCCCCCCCACACACACACACACACATACATTTTCAGTGGTACGACGAGTCAGAGCCCTGGGCAAGGTGGACGTCCTCTCATGCTGGGGTGGTGGGAGGTCCAGTATGATTTGTGGCCAGTGAGATGATTTCCATACTGCAGCAGCACTGGCTCATCGAGGTACAGTTACCGACAAAAGACACATACAAGTAACCATGCAGGGGTGTGTTAATGCACAGGCCTATAGCCTATAGCCTAGGGGCCCCACCCTCGGAGAACGGGATGGTGTAACTTAAATCTGGCCGATCAATCCATTCCCCTGTGGACAGTTTTTACCGCCAGCACCAATACACAGCCCCCTCGCCCGAGCAATGATTAGCGGATTATTGACGTTGCGTCTTTTTTAATTCTCTCTCGCCATGTCAGTCTAGGGGCCCCCAGAGTAGTTAATCCACCCCTGGCTATATGACTGAAGGACAGCTGGTCTGACCGAACAGGGAGAGGGGAAATAACATTTGTTAGCTTAGCTAAGTCAATCTGGCTCCTGGTATTGGCACAAGAGTGCTAGGCTTCACTTTGCATACCGCTAAGTCTCAAAATTTGTGTAGGCCTAGTTTGTCCTAATAGAGGCTATTAAATATTTGTTTTTAATCAAATACAGACAATGCAGAACAAAGCAGAACAGGCCAAAGTCAGCTGTGACATAACAAAAGGATGTCATACTTTGTAAAGTGTGCTCGCATCTGCAATCTGTCAAAGAAATTACCAGGAAATATAATATAGGGCTGTGGTTTGTGTATCTTCTAGACAGACGGCATGTTATTAAATGCTAGGCATTATTGATAGACTGCAGCCTTTGTATTTTGCTTTTAATATCAAGAAAAAATAACTGAAACTCCATTATTATATCGGCATAATGGTTTCATGGTTATCAAAATCAATTGACAGCTTATCAAAGCACTGTTTCATGAAGATTTTTATGAAAGCATAGATTCACCAAATGAAGAAATCATTTCTTCCTTGCAGAATTAATGTGTACTGGGAAAGTGACCACATAAGCAAACTAAACCCGGAAAACACAGAACAGCATAATGTACGAGGAACAAACTACCACTCTATTGTAAGTTTAATTAGCGTCACCCAAAATTTTGGCAGTAATTTGTCCAGCGCTTTAAGCCACAAAAGAGAAGTGCCTACAAATATGTGTTTTATTTATTTTTCTGAAAATCTAAACTTTTTTAAGGGTACTACTTTTCCCAGTACATCAGTTTAATTATATAGGCATTACAAATGTAGAAAGTATTAACCAGTTTTAAAGTGCATTACACAATAAGCATTATTTCCCCAGCCACGTTGGAACCACTCAATCAGCACCTGATTAGACTTCCGTGGCTTGCAGGATATGCGTATTCAACCAGTCAGAGTGACATTTACTACCGCTGCTTGTGATTCAGCGCCCGCTTAATATACTGCTAAGACACTTTTTTTTACTATTTACTCCAGCTATATGGGCTTAACACTGCTGGTGGTGTGAGTTTAGTTAATTCCCCTTTTCACCCGCGCGCCTTATTCACGCGGCGATGCCTATAACCAGGCTTCCCCCCGGAAAAAACCCTTCGCTCTCGCTTGCCTAACGATTTCGCTCCGTCAAATTTCCACAGTTGATTCCACGGCGTCTCGTTTATATTTAATAGATTTTGCAGAGACACTAAATACTAGCGCCTCGTGTGTTTTTTTCTCTCTCTCTTTTTTTTTTTAATCAATGAATGAAACATAGGCGTTTTGTTTTATTTGCAATCCATATAAATCATGTGATGTAAATTAATAACAAAATGTACAATGAGTTAGTGTTAATGTTGATAACTATAAACAAAAAAATATATGGATGTGCTGGTCAAAGCCTAAGAGAGCGGTACTTATGCCAGGAGCTATTGACCGGTTCTTCGACCCAAAAATGCTCTCTTGTTGTCATCTCACTTAACATATTGACCTGTTCTTGCCCTGTCGGCCAGCCTGTGAAAGCCCCTCATTTGGGATCCCCTCGCAGCGAGATGACATTTCTCATCCCATACAGATGCTTCCTGGGAAATAGCCACTTTCGCTTTCAGTAGGACACCCCCGCCCTCACCCATACTCACAATGCGGTGCAGGGCAGTCCTCTCTACAGTCCGCTCTACAGTCCTCTCTACAGTCCGCTCTGCCCTCCGTTCTCTGATCTCTATCCGCCATGTTCCTGCTTCGTGTGACTCGTCTCCACATGGGCACATGCTTAAACCCTGCATGCATCAGCTAGCTGGAGACCTCCACTGGAGCGTCTTGGATGCTCTGGATTCTTGCTCGGATGCCTGCGGTGGTGTGTGGCTCAGTGAGTTAGGTCACTGTGCTAGTGATCAGAAGGTCACCTGTTCAAGTCTTATACTCAGCAGGGTGATGTCGCCATTGAACCCTCAAGCGAAGCCCTTAACCTTCAGTTGCTCCAGGTACCAGCTGATCTTGATCTCTCAAAACATACAGAGGTTTGGATAAAAGTGTCTACTAAGTAAATAAAACGTAAACGAGATGGACTGGAACATGTATGTGGCTCTTCTATTGAAACTGTCGCACATGATTCATCAAGAACTAAAATAATCTAATATTCTACATGACATACAGGAAATCCTTTCAAATTAATCATAATGCATCCATTCCCCCTCTCTGATGATTGAAGGCTGTCTTGGGTTCAGGGCTGGACTGGGAGGCTTGTTGAGACAGGGAATCCTGGCAGGGTGTACGAAACAGAACACAGATTTTCCCTTTCAATAAAGAACCATCCCATAACATATGGAGGGGGAAAAAAAATCAGGTGAAAATTACCAATTGGTGAATTAAATTAGCACTCACACAATCATTCCTGCTAGAGATATTTGAATCCTTTCCGTTGCTACCGATATCCACATCACATCGGAAAAGTGCGCAGAAAGCATGTAATTTGTATTTCCTACTCTTAGAAATGAACGTTTTTCCTCGGAACCACTCTGAATTGTAAGACATTTTTCGCTGCAGAATCTTGAATGACAGCATCCACTGCAAATAAAAGAGGTCTGCTCTGAATGGCTGCCTAGGCCTCCGGGAAATCTCCCCGTTCTCCCCACGGTCAGTCCGGACCTGCTTAGGTTATAGGTGCAGAATTTCCATTTTTTTGCCCGAGTATGTGTACAGGTTTCTGGGGTTGGAGTGCAGCTCTGCTCCTCTCCATGCTTGACGGCCTGTGGTGTGCTATAGTATGTCAGAGGTTCTGTAGCTATTCTGTGCGTGAGCACGCTCTGCAGGAAAACCACAGGAAGGAGCATCAGTCACAGGAACTGTATCGCTGGAATCAGAGCCTCCATCTTCCCGGCAGTTTACTATCACACGGGCAAAACCACCAGCTAATCACAATTCACAACCGCAGCTCGAGGAAACCCATCTGTTTCTTGCCTCTTTATCGCCGAAATGCGATCCTCTCATTACACCCTGGGCTGAGTGAAAAGGAAAGTTTATACTGACGTTGGTTTCAAGTGCCTTTATCTTAGCATCCAGGATTATTCTGGTTCTGGTTTGCCTTCCAGCTTCAGTACAGCGGTAGGGCTAACCCTACTTTAGATCTAGAATGTATTTCTTTGTCAGAAGTGACCCAATCAATGTCAATAACAATGTCAAATGTCTGTGAAACTCCAAAACAAAACCTCAGTCCACCAGTGCCGTTTTATACGAAATATTGCAAATTATGTGACTATAGAAAAATTATATAATATTTTTTCAAGACCAATAGATTTTCCTCCGAAACCCAATAGAAACAGGCAAAAGCAGATGATTCAGATCCAAGAGGACAGTGCAGATACTACAGAAATGATATTCTGCTAGGCTTCCTGTACACTCCGTCAGAACCCCAAAACATGGTATTTTCTTCTACTGATGCACTGCATCTTACAATTAGGGAAAGTATATTGTGAGATGTTTGGTATCTATGCATTTCAGCCAATTAACAACACCCTGTCTGGTTTTATCAAGTGATCAACCAGAGGGCTGCTGGAAGCAATTGTGGGTGACCTTCAAATTTAATTGATTTATAGAGCAGTTACGAAATCTTTTTAAAAGACACAAAAAGCTAAAAGCCTATTATTGCCCATACTGCCATTTACTTGACCCGCTTGTCCTATGCATGGTTGTGTGGTCCGGGGTCTGAAGCAATAGGCACCGGGCAGGGAATAACCCAAGATGGGCTGCAAACTTCTATGGTATTATTATTATTATTATTATTATTATTATTATTGTTGTTGTTGCTGTTGTTGTTGTTGTTGTTGTTGTTACTGTATTGTTGCGCCCATTTATAGGGATATTAATCAGATCAATTGGCTTTCAACTGAAATATTCACCATATCTAGATACTATAAACTGAGGAATTTGGGTTTTAGTTATGTGCTTGATTAAAAATGAAACAGAGATGATATTTGTTATTATTCAATAAACACATAAGTAAATACAATATACAAAATGTAATCAAATTGTACTAGTCATAAGATTTGAAACCACATAATGATTTTCTGGAAAATTATGTTACTTATCGATTTTCCTGGCGCTGTTCTGTAAATGGATCACTTATATCAATTATTTAGACCCTTCAGATATATCAGCAATCAAACAAAATTATACAAAAACAAAGAAAATTGTTGAATTCGACCTTTAATTTGTCGCAAACATTCAAGAAATAAGAATTATTGGTGGGGAGCTTTTAACGGTCGGCTTGATTTTAATTTGCATAGCAGTCATTAATTGTTAGCAAGGTGGGCAATTTATAGTGAAGAAAACATTGCCAAAAGCAGATTTGTTGTAGCAAATCAATACTCTTTAATTATACATATGTGATCTCATTAATTGATATCCATTTGGTCCTAGAGTGTGTCTGGTTTCAAACTACACTCCAGGATGTGGTGCTGTATTACTCTAAGACATCTCTGATGTCCTTGAGATCCCTTGTTCCAGAAGCAATTGAGCAGAATGTGAATTCTGTGTTCTGTGTCTTCTTTTGATCAGGACTCATTGTTGTTCTTTTATTGGGATACCTTTTCCACAGATCTGATCAGAAGTTACCTTACAGTTTATATCAGGTGGGAGTTGGGTAGTTGGAGATTGGGCAATTCGTTTGACCTTGCGGGTATGCAGAAACACGCTCCCTGACGTCATTCAATTAGCTGATAAATAATAATAATAATAATTATTATCCTGCATAAATCCCTACAAACTCAGTGGTGCTTAATACGAATTGAGGGGAACATGCTAATACTATACACTCACCTAAAGGATTATTAGGAACACCATACTAATATGGTATTTGACCCCCTTTCGCCTTCAGAACTGCCTTAATTCTATGTGGCATTGAGTCAACAAGGTGCTGAAAGCATTCTTTAGAAATGTTGGCCCATATTGATAGGATAGCATCTTGCAGTTGATGGAGATT
>JAODLC010000038.1:5365488-5375630 GCA_026781145.1 Hippopotamyrus pictus | reverse complement strand
GACATTCAGTTTGGAGTTCAGGAGATTGTCTTGACCAGGACCACACCCCTAAATGCATTGAAGCAACTGCCATGTGACTGGTTGATTAGATAATTGCATTAATGAGAAATTGAACAGGTGTTCCTAATAATCCTTTAGGTGAGTGTACACATGGTATATGTGGGATTCAAACAGCAACCCTTCTGGGAGGTATTCCACAGAGCAGGATTTCTTGCGTAGCTAGATAACTTGTCAGATTTAAGGTAGGCCAAGCTAGATGGACTTCATCTTTGCTCACTTACATTTAGCCCAGACTACCTTATATCCAACAAATTATACGACTAAGCAAGAAATCCTGCTTTGTGGAACACTCCTCTGGTGTGAAGCAATGGTGCAATCACCCTAACAACCACAACAATTACAACAGCAAAAACAGCAATGCTAATAATTCAATTTTACTGATGAATTTATTTTAAATTACTATTTGTTACATACTACATACTACTTGTACGATCTACCATTTTTGAGTCACATTTCATTTTAATCTATTAATATCCAAAGAGAAAGAATCGTATTCCCCGCATATTTGTTGGTATTAAGATAAATTTGGAAATTGGTTAAGTGACGGATCTCTATATCCAGAATGTTAACAAGGGCATCAAGTGTAGTTTACATGAACATATTATGTCTATTTGTAAACTATAAAGATCCTTTTCTGTTGATAGATAGTCATCACCAAGCATCTGTATTTGACCTGGTTATTTGTGTAATGTTTTTAATTCACTTTCCAAATGTTTTATATTAAAGCAAGAGTCTAGTGATATATTTGTATTCTGGAATAAAAAAATCTAATTGGTGAAGATTCAAGATTCTATAAAATGTTTTTGTTTATTAAAAAGTAACAGAAATTCCTCTTAGACTCAGCTCACACACCATGCATCAGATAACAGGAAAAACAACCAATAAAAACCACAAGGCCAATAAGAATACTTATTTTGAAACGGTTAAGATGCTAATGACCGACAGAATCAATGACTTTTTACGTGTAATCTTCCAGGCCAGAGGAACTCTCTAGAGGAACATTATTTGGTGCTGCAGAAATTGCCAGTTGCGCATTATATAAATAAGGATTCATTGATGTCTGAAGGATTCTAGAAAGCTTTATGAATATTAAAATCTAATTAAATTTTGTGTCACAAATTTTCCATAGAAAATCCTTAAAGGTAATTTAGAAACTGTTGTGAAAAACATTCCTAAAACAATGTATACTATTTCAGGCACTGTCACAGCCTATGGCTGTTGCTGTGTGTGTTGTCTCAGCTGTCACAAACTGTCATAACCAGACAATATTATAAAGTTTCAGACAGTCGCTATGACGAAGGTATAACACTAACTGTTATCATGTATATCATCCAAATCATCAAGCTATTTTTCTCAAACGGTCCTCAGCTCTGACAGCATAGAATATTTATTTAAATGTCCCAGTTATTCAGTCCTGATAAACTTTCCATCAATCACCGCCAGAATAAAAAACTCACCACAAAGCTGAAGTGAGAAGGAATACATACTGTATAGCTGTAGATTTACGGATGTTTAACCTATCCAGATGGCAGCGTGTGAAATGTGATAGTAATACTCTGGTATCTCACAGTAATTGTGATGCAGAGATGCAAATAAAGCAGATTGATGCATGTGTTCAGACGAGACCCAAGGACTGTGTTTTTACAGGTTTACGGATAATGGTAAGGCATGCCTAACTTAAAATCTCTTCAAGAAATAGATTTGCAATGTCAACGATACATTGACAGTAAGAACAGTTTAAGTAATGACTATTCCCTGCATTTCTACAATAAGATCAAAAATAACCGTGCACTGAAAATATATTGACAGACAAACGAATTTTTTAAAAAAAGAAAAGAAAAATGTGCGCTCTGGAATTATTAAAAGGATGCTTAAATAAAATTTCAAAACAATAACCTTTTCTCGCCCCGAAGTACAAATTAATTCACACACAGATGGCACACTGTAGTTCTCGATCACAGTGTTCCAAATGAGAATGAAGACCAAAATAAATGTGAAATGAAAATGAGGGACATGTTATAAGCTACAAGCCAGTAGCCTGCTAACTAATATGAGAGAAGGTACAGAAAGCCATTAGCAATAACTGTGGGCAGTGAGAGTGGAGGAAAGTCAGGGACAGCTGGACCAGCTACAAGAAGCTTTCAGTTTCAGTTTCACTTACTGCACTGCAGTGTTCCAGTGGCTCAGTATCTTCTGCTGTCCCTGATATCTGCTGGGCGTGATGCTCCTTCTTTGAGGCAGTACACAGGCCTGCTATGATGCTTTAGGGACAAATCATCAATATAAATGACAAAATCATGATAAAATGATAACAAATTAAAACGGTTACAAAATGAAGAAAAATAAACACGTTTGTGGTATGATAATCATTAAAGTTACCCATAGAGGTACATGATTTCAATACAACTGATAAATGATCCTTTTACGGTTGCCCACATTTCATTGGACATGACTTTAGAAGTAATTGATTTTGTGTTGACCTTTGCTTCAATAGTACATTAAGCTCTGTCACTGACTACATAAGGGCATTATAAAGTCAATTGTGCATAAGTTCCTGAGTGAATTGTAGCTCAGTTACTCGGAATGGGTGATTTGTAATTACTGACTGTGTTTTAGCTTGGAAAGTTATTTTTACATTTCTTGTTTATTAATGGGAAGCTGACCTATTTACCTGTAGCACCTCCATAACGGATATGCATGTGTAGCGTGATCCTTATGGACCATGGTGGTGCTTACCACCACTCAAACCATGATTGTGCATAGGGCCAAAAACAATTACTACACTAAATATAAAATAAACACATTCCTTATTTAGGAGATGCTGACACTAATCACCAAGCTAGGTACAATTTTCTGTGTTGGGGGGGTCCCAGAAATGACACCCCACTCCTGCACAGGAACGCCTGAGACGAGAAACCAGTATAGGATATAGGTAGCCGATAATGTAAAATGTGCGACACCTATGCTAATAAAATCACCCCAATTAACCCCTTTTAAATCCCAGACGATAAACAAACACAGAAAAATTATTCCTCAGCATCACACAGTAAAGGTTAAAAACAAGCTCATTTAGGGAAAATATCATTGTTAATTACATGTAATAGCATGGCAGCCATTAAATTAAAGTGGTCGGTGTAAGAGAGAAGGAAGGCAGGAGAAGGAAAGGTCACAATTTGGAGAGGGTAGCCCTCACTTACCATGTTCTGCCTGGATCATCTTGTAGGCTCCTCCACCCTTTGATGTTTTTTGCTTGTCAGAGCTCCATCTATATCATTTAGAAATTATTTATAATTCCGGCCCAGGGGCTGCACAGCGACTCATTGCGTATCCTCCACAGCCCACACACTGGGATTTAGGAGTGGAAGGCACCTACTTTATATTTAAATATTCGTCAGTACATTATAAATGTGACCTGCAGGGGGCAGTAGACTGAGTTATACAGCAGGGGGTTCAATCTGAGTCCATTTTCATTTGGTATGTGTCGGAGAGAACTGAAGAAGACAGGATTTTTTTTTTTTTTCAAATTAAATTTCAACAAGCAAAATTAATGAGTCTGGATCTCTGAAGAAAAATATATTGGATATAAGAGATGAGTCCTGTCTAACTGTAGTAATACATATCATCTGAAATTAAGTTTGAAACATACTGAAGTTGAGATGCTGACGTGAAGGACCATAACTTGATTTGACATTTTTAGCTAAAGCATTGATGGGGTGCAACTCTTATTTTCTCAGGAATATTTAGCCGCAGTAAATTGTGGATTTTGTTTCCAAATGGATGTTAGAGATATTAAGCAAGACAGTGCACTTCCATGGCTTGTTAAATATTACACCCAAACAGATTGAGGAAAAATGTGTTTTTTTTTTTCCTTTTTGTTTCCAGATTTTCACTCAAGTTAAACAGGGGTATCACTTCCTGCAAGAATGCTGCTACTACTGATATCCATCATTAACTGAAAATTAGATCCGGCGGGTCATCCCTGTATCGTATTGTAAGATGGCTACCCTTCAGTCAGTGCTCAGAATAGTTCAATATTGAAAGCCCACGATCATTTATTAAGCAACACTTTTACCCAAACATGGCGTACAGCTACGTAAGCAGGGTCAGCCAGTTCCTGGAGCAGCTGGCGGTTAAAGGTTGAGGAGCAATTATAGGCTAAGATCACAGCTCAAGGGCCCAACAGCGAAATCAGAGGATTTGAACCTTCTGATCATTGACACAGTGGCCTAACTTGCCGCACACCGCACTTTATGTGCAAGACACAGCAACTTATCCCACCGGAGTTTATTCTGAATGGGTTGTTCATGATTGAGAATTAACTGTCTTCCACATGACACCATGTTGGCTAGCAGTGGAAAGACAGGCTGTCATTGACATCTGAAGGCGGCTTATTATTCTCACAACTCCCCCATGCCCTACCTCCAATTCACACATTGCTTTACCAGATTGTTTGCTCATTCATTCTTTCGGTCATTCATTTGTTTGTTTTCTTGTAGGATCTTAGAGAACTGTCCCTGTGGTAGTTCTCCGTATTAGCTCAGCTGCTCCTATCACCTACTTTAGGATGTCCACACCCCTTTCCATCACTCTGTTGTTGTCTTTCTGATAGAGATCAGTCAAGCAAGGTCACAGTCTGATGGCAGTAGTGGGGAAAGTGCAACGGGGGAGAGAGAAATGCTTTTATTGCAGCGTGTAGTCATAAAACGATATTGTGGATTTGCAAACTGTGCAGAAAAAAATACTGACGTGTCTGTAAAGCCAGTCGCACCTGTAAAGAATATCATTCCCACCTCATACGAAGCTCTAGAAGCTCCTTAAATACCGTGGCTCCCATCAGAGATGGACGACCCTGAAGTTTAAATACAGTGTCTAGGAGAGAGAGGCTGGAGAGAGTGGCTTATAAAAAGCCACAGAGAGCTTTACCAGAACATGCATTTGTTGCTTTACCTGTGGGATGTGTGTGTCAGAGTGTTTTAGAAGACGCCATCTGGGTTGTTGTTGTCTCGCTGGTCCATACTTCAGATCATTCCTATCTAGAAATATCACAACCCAACGCTTATAGATAAAAGCATCAACAGAATCGAGTTCTGCGTGAGTGTCGCTGTGCTAAAATGCTAGCTATTCATAGCATGTCTACCTTCCCGCTTCATCACCAGGAACGGACTCTCAGCCATTGTACAAATGATTATACTTTATGGATCTCTGGGGGGAAATTCTCTTACTGCCATCTCACACGCTGTAGGTGAGAGCAAGCGGGGCAGTGAAGGGCAGGCACCTGTAGCGGCACCCTGGGAGATGGGGGTTAAGGACCTTCCTCAATAGCCCACGGACATGCTAAGGGCAGGCTTGTACCAGCAACCTTCCAACCAGAGACATCGAGCCATAGCCCACGGAGCGATACATTACCCCAACAGGGCATTAATAAGGATGTTTATAGGTATGCATATTTTTCAGTATATTCAATACTCTTTATAATTAGTTATGCCACAAAACATTCAGCCACAAAGCAATAACAGAAACAACAATAATAATACTGTAATAAATCAGACTCCAAAATAGTGAATTATGTAATATAGATATAATTATATAAATGACATATTAATAGCTAGCGGAATGGGAGAGGGGGGCGGAGCATGTGAAATCCCCTGGAGTATACCTCCTTCCGCCAAAACAGGGGGATGCCTACCACCCATCAGCAGAGGGGGAACGCACCCAAGAATAACTACAGTAATCCGAGTTTGCAGGCAATTATAGCACTGTCACCCGTATATAGTGAGTACGATGTGTTCAGTTTCAATGCGCACTCATCCTAAACAGATTACAAGAAGCCAGAGCTTAGGTAGGCCACAGAACATGAACACCACTCCATCGTAGTGGAGGTGTGCATGCACACACACACACGCACGCACGCACACACAAACACGCACACACACAGGTTTGTAATCATATCTTTGTGGGTACTCTCCATTCTATGGGGAAAACTTTAATCACAGCATGGCGACCTTAACCCCTACCCAGCCCTAACCTTAACCGTAAGTAATTAAACAAAATATAAGACTTTTGTCATTTTCAGTTTTTTGATTGCAGGCTTTTATTACATTTTGTGGGACATTTGTTCCTCACAATCAGGGGCGGATTAACGCACAGGCTAGATATGGCTTAAGCCTAGGGGCCCCACGTGTGCCAGCCTGCAAGGGGGCCCCCATTGGTCAGTAAAAAATATAGGGGGGCGGAGCTGAGATGTCCACAGACTACTGTAGCCTAGGGGCCTCTGTACACCTTAATCCACCCCTGCTCACAATGTAATATAAACCTAATCCACAGACACACACACACACGCACACACACACACACACAGACACCTATCTATCTATCTATCTATCTATCTATCTGTCGATCTATCTATCTATCTATCTGTCTATCTATCTATCTGTCTATCTATCTATCTATCTATCTATCTATCTGTCTATCTATCTATTCTACATATAATAAATATTACAAAATGAAACAAAATGGTAAAATTACATGGGAGAAAAATTGCCATGAGCACATGCATGAGGCCAGTTTATTGAGAAGATCTAATCAAGAAGATGACAAGATGAAGTTTTAACAGCCTGGCTTTGGAGAGACGGCGCCACCATCTGACGGCAGGTGAAACAGCCAAATCACATCCCCGGACTCCATCACAAAACTGGGAAACACGGGGTCACTTAGAGAGCGGTTTGGAATTTGACGATTCCATCTTTTGTGTCCTTTGAGACCACCAGTCTTTATGAAGTATTGTGGTTTTTCCCTGTTATGGACTGAACGATCGTTCATAGCTTAGGTCTTTCCTCAATGCAGGCCAGCTTAAGAGGGGTAAAGACGAATCGATGTCTGTGACAGACACCCTTTTTGGATGTAGGAGCTGCAGGCTTCTTGCAGCCATGTGACGTGCTGTTTACTCCATCCCACCCATGGGCTTGTGGGTGTCCATCTGAATGGAGGTCACTGGAGTGAGATGAAAAGCACCCAGTCGTTCCACCCACTCCATGGAAAACAAGTCCTCACAATAACATGTTGCTCTCCTTGGTTGCAGAGAACCACTGAAGTATTCTGGTGGATTTTAAAGAAAATAAATGGAAGCCTACAATCAATGAATAATTCTAACTAAGGTCGATCTTATTTTTGGCTGCTGCCAACCTCATAATGCAGTAATGATTTTTGTGGTACCCTGAAACTAATAACTCTGTAATCTGAGTGTAATAAAGATGTAATGATCAGTAACCATATTTTGTTTTTTACTTAGGGTGACCTTTTTTTCCTATATTACTGACAAATTTGTAGAATGTCCCGGAGCCCTGACGCTTCCAAGGACAATAAGTCAATAAGTCCCTGGGGAATTTATAAAGACCCCATCTGACAGAGACCCCGGAGCTAAAGACCCCAGCTGACACAGACCCCGGCTGGAAAACAAAGACAAGAGTGATAGTATCACGGACACTTTTACTCCGGTCAGGCGTGGTCTCATTCTGAGGTGTGACCATCCTGAAACAGAGGCATGTGAAAGAGGCAGGCTGTGAATTCCAATCGCTGCTGTGAATTCCAATCACTGCTGTGCATGCCGGAGAACACCTATAAGGCATAAGTTGGATTCACCTGGGAGATCACATTCTTACAAACCCCAGCACGGTCAGTCTCTATGTTCTCATGAAGAACCACACTGAGCCTATTAGTTTACTGTCAAATATACTTCAGATGTTACCTTATGCCAGCAGTGAAGGTACGTTACCATTTCTCTGCTCCTGCTGAATGTGTGAGATTTTTTTGTTTCTCATTTTAGAAAAAAAAGATTAGATCCGAACTCAGATGGCTCACATTCTTTTTATATCTTTTTATATCTTTATAGATCCACCATTGGTGTAGCACAAATGTGTCAGCACTAGACCTTCATCAGTGTGTTTTCAGTAGGGTAAACATCTGCACAAGACCACACATAATACCTCACATACGACAAATGAATAAATCCAGATTAACATTGCATTGTTCACAGACCAATGGTATCAATCATGTGAGAATATAGATTGCAGTATTTGTTTTTCTTCTTTTGGTCAATGAATATGAGAGATGCAGATCTTTATGGATTTGGACACAAACAGATTTCAAGGGACATTTATAAAACATTCATTTCATTAAATGATTGGGGGCTACAAACTGAGAACCTCTCAGACACTTTTGCTCTTACTTGTGCCCACAAGCAGGAGATTCATGTGAAGCATAACCCCCCCCCCCCATGCTGCCTTGGTGGCACCAAGAGATAAAGGGCGGAAGGGGTCATGTGACTCTGGTCTCCAGCTCCCTTTCTGGGGCCAGACTTACTGTCGCGCTGCTTCCCCCATTAGTTTTCACTGTCCGTTTTTGTCAGGGATTTTGTAACTGTAGGGTTTGCAGGAAACCATATCCATCACAGTGCGTTAGGGGGCAGATGTTACAACCTCACCAGCAATAATGTGACTGGAGCAGCAACTGAAAATAACTTATATGCGTGTATATACAGTAAATATGACCAAAGTCAGAAAACATACATAGGGCTCTAACAAAATATATATCTCAGGAGCGACACGCGACACTACCACCATTCTCTAGTAGGAGTAACTCCTGAGATTTATTGTATTTGTGTCATTGTGGAAAAATCCAAACAGTGGAATGCAAAGAGATGCAGTTCAGATAAAACATATTGATTGTGAGGAAAGCATTGACATATGCCTTGATTTTTAATGGGAAGAATATTTTGAATAAATATTCCCTTGTGATGGAGCGCTAACTTATCCATTTATTTAGCAAGACTCTCAAAGATATAAACACATGACCTTTCCAGACAGATTCGCTGATGTCTGCTTACCAAGGATACTTAATATCAACAAATAAAAATAATTAGGGAACAGGATTTTGATGCTACAAAATAGCCAGAAACCAATGAATAAGTAAACAAAATCAAGTAATAAATAAGCCTATCTACATATTTTCCTATGTTATTAATAAATAAATGGAAGGTGTATGTTGCCTGTTTACACACACACACACACACACACACATATACTGTATATATGACCTATTTAATAAATAAAATGAAGGTGTTTGATACCTACTTATTAATAACTATGTATGTTGCCTATTTATTAAATAAATGGAAGGTGTATGTTGCCTATTTACTAAATGAAAGAAAGCTGTATGTTACTCATTCCTCTTCAAACAGCTTCTCCCGTTCATGGGGGGGGGGGGGGGGGCACATAACCCAGCCTGGACAGTGTACTGTAGCAGGGGTAGACACACACACAGTGCCCAGAGGAGGACACATGGAGAGCATGCCAACACCACACACCTGCAGAGAAGGCGGGATTCAAACCGCCAACACTGCTAAATTGACAGCTTTACCCACTGTGCCACCATGCCTGCCCTCGAAAGCTGACATGTAGTCACATGGTAAAACCTCCCTGGTCTGCGGTGGCGGGTCACAGAATAGCCAAGAAAAAGAAGCAGCTCTTCTACACTCCGTGTTTAGCTTCTACATCAAATTTAACTTTTATTGTAGCATAACATTTACAAAAATAATCATAAATATAAAGCAGCTATCAAATAAACCTATAAACAAATGATGTCTAACTACTTATATCAAAACTTTTAATTCATTTTCACATCTGGCATATAAAAAAAATGAATGTATATTAAGTACCTTTTAAAATACACGTGGAGTAGGTTTTACTTTATAAACATTAAATATATTAATATATATTGAATATATGAAATATGATACATTTAATAAAGTATTAAATATTTAACACATGTTAAATATTTAATGTATTTAATTTAACAGATTGAACTTTCAATGGCTTTGTCACGTCTGAAATTCTCACGTCCGCCTGGTAGTCTAACCAGAAAACAGAATAGCCAATCACAGGCTTCCCCTCCCGTCCCCTCCCGTCCCCTCCCCTCCCTGATCTCCTGATTTTGGCTTCACTTGTACCGCTGACTCCTGTCATGGCTCAGAGTCTATCAGCCATCTTCCGCCCCCCTGCCCACTGCGGTGAGGCGCCTGTGCTCGT
>JAODLC010000038.1:5350596-5365388 GCA_026781145.1 Hippopotamyrus pictus | reverse complement strand
CCACCTACCGCCCCCCTGCCCACTGCAGTGAGCTGCCTGTGCTCGTCCTCACGTGTGGTTCTACTAACCCCCCCCACGCCTTCTCCTCCGCTCTCCCGTCTTGCTGTTGACTCCCCCCTCCACACAGTGTCATCACACATCCCTTAATGCAACTCAAGGCATCATTTTCCCGCTTCATGATCCACCTGAAATACCGGCGCTGATGTCCAGCAGTATCATCGTCACACGGGCTGCCATGTATCCAAGGAATCACCCGTTAAAGTGATGTCACAGCACTGTCGTGCTAAGGGGTAACTATTCTCTACTCTATACAAAAAGAATATTAGCTAGTCACAGTGTTCGGGAAATTTATTTTCCGCTTGTTTTCATAAATAACATTTTTGCCAATAAATACAAATTAAGCATCTATCCATCCTTTTACAGTGCAAACTGTTCTATATGTATCAATATTGTTTTTATGAAGTATCATAGTTTTAAATATTTGAGGAGTGATGACATGAATTTTAACGTAATTTGTATTACAAAAGCACAGCAGTATAGAGAAAGTTATTATATTATATTATATTATATTATATTATTGACATATTATATTACATTATTGACGTATTTTATTTATTTATGGACGGAGAGCTGCGCACTCTGTAGGCATGTGCTCCTATCTCTCTGCACAGAAGCTGAAGCTGGGGCCCTATCATCACTGGCAGTAACAGCCCGAAGGAATCGAGCGCAGGGCTCACAGCCGCCATCGGCCGACGTTCGTTACGGCGCCGCGCTAAAGGGATTCAGGATTAGCCGAGCGAGAGCCCACCGGTCCCGTTCACTCCGTGCTTGCTCACGCTGCAGAAAGCCGCCGCTTGAACGGCCCCCTTCGCCCGCTGCTGAGTGACTCTATCCCATCAGCTTCAGCCTGTTCATGCCTTTGACTGCCTCATGCCCCTCTGCTCCCCACCAGTCGCAATAATAAACCAGAAATTCTTCCCGCTGATCCTGTAAATACACTGTAATTTGCATCATCTAACACATAGCTAGTTTGCTCTGCGGTACTTAACTTTATAATGATGCATATTAACTGTGGAAAAGGCATTAACAAAAAAAAAGTCCAATTTTATTTTATTTAGTAATTCATGTTCTGGCAGTGTACCGCTACAATCGGATTGCTTTTTGTTTTCATTGATGGAATTCTCTCACACATAGTTCTGGAACTTTGGAGGTATTTTGGAACATAAAAAAGGTAAAACATGCGCTGTGTCATTTATAATAGGTTGTATAAATGTGTAACGACTCTGAGCCACAGCTCATGTGAGTCAGTAATAAAAACACGGATATAAAAAGAAAACGGTCCAAAAGCGAGCGTCACACCATCGCCGTCGCCGCCGCCTCGGTGCTCGGGTTTCCGGCATTCGGAGCAGCCTCCGTACCTCCTCTGCTCCAAACCGAGCGCGGTGTCATTTTTCTCTCACGTCTTGTCAACCTTGAAAGCGGCTATTTCTTCCCTCTTATGCAGAGTGTCCCCCGGGATCGTGGACGAGGGAGTTAATGGGATGTGAGAGGGAGTGAGCTATTGTGGGAGGCCGGCTCTGTCCTCTCCCGGTGCCGAGATGAACAAATACCGTGTTAAAGAGACGCCTGGATGTTGGCTCCTTCCCTGACCGGCTGCGTCCCGGCCTGTATGCGCTGCCGCATGTGGCACCTCCCAGCAGCAAAAGATGAGGACGTCGCAAGATAAAACTGTCGACACGGTAGGCCGTGGTGAAATGTATTCCAAACACGGGGATTAGTGTGCGGTGCAGTGCCACTGGCCTAAAGGTTGGTACATTTCTATGATGAAGACCTGCAGTGACATTTTTATTGAAATGGAACTGCATGTGCATGTTCAATCAAAGGACTGACTGCAACAACAACAATAACAATAATAATAATAGCAATGTACGGTTCAGCGGGTTAAGATTTCTGTGCCTGTGATTGGAAGGTTTCTGGTTCCTGGGGCCCTGATAGTGCCATTGGACCCTTGAGTAAGGCCCTTAACCCCCGAATTACTCCAGCGATGCTGCATATGTAAATGTGTGGGTATGGGATACGCAAAACGATGATTTTCCCACAGGGATCAATGAAAGTTTCACTCTTCTATAATTAGAATAATAATGTATCCTGCGGTTTTAATGTATTTCTTAACATTATGCTTATGATTCATAAAAGCACACATGGTCATCATCAAATCATAGCCAGTATTTGCCAGAATTACACGGTGGAGCTGGAATGGCAAGGACAGAACTTGGCTCGGTGGACAGCAATGCTGCCTCACGCCTCCAGGGTGTGGGTTTGAATTCCTCCCCTGCTCTCTTTGTGTGAAACTCACATGTTCTCCTCGAGTCTTGCAGCGTTCCTCTGGCAATCCAGAAACATACGACCAGGAGAGCTGGCATCTCTGAATTACCCAAGGTGTGTGTGCCGTGTGCGGGGCTGGCATCCTGGCTGGGGGGGTGCCCCCGCCTTGGGCCCCATGCTGCCTGGGACAGGCTCCAGGCTCCCTTGTGACCCTGCATTGGATAAGCAGTTGGAAGATGGATCGATGCCCCTGCACTTCTTGAAGAACAATTTTCACATTCCAGAAACAGATCACTGCATCATTAGTGCTTAATTCTCCCGCCCCAGGCTTGATTAAGGCAGCATTCACCATCTGATTAACCTTAATTTGTATCATTTTTTTTGTAAGCTACTGATGTTCAGGACAGGATGCCGTTGTCCTCACGGAGGCGCCCATTCGTGTGGTGCCTTCCCAACCGAAACACGTGCTCTCTAAATAGTCAAATTTAAGTTTTATACTAAATGGATCAAAGAACAATTATCATTAATATAGCTAGGTCCATAAATACTAATTTAAAACGTCTGTAATTGTTAAGTTTGAAATACTAATTCAGAAATTCAGAATTCAGAATAACACCCTTACACTGCACCCTTTTTTGCATTTTATGACTTTCTGAAGGTTACTGCCTCGCTGCATTAAATTAAGAAATACATAGTAATATAGAACATATCATAAATGTCTCTACTAAAGTTGATACAGCTGATCCTTTTTACTACAAATTCTTTTTAATGGCATTTCCAGAAAGTATACTGTTTGGATGTGTGAAATTACTTTTATTTATGCTACATTGTTAAAAGTTATTGCAGCGTGTTCATCACTAAGCCAAGACTCACTCGCAGAACTGAAGATGTAATCGTTTAACCACCAGAGCCAAAGAACTTACTCCCCATCATTTGCATAAAAACTACTCTCCAATGTTTTTTTTTCACTCCTCTTACATAAGGTATAAAAGTTTGCCCTGGAGATCAAGTGCACACATTTAAGTACACGCACATTAGACAGAATTTAAAAATACAGTAGTTTAAAACCAATATGCTAAGGGACTCTTAGGGAGCAATATGCTAAGGGACTTTTCTCATTTTTAAATGTTTGGTAAATCTATGTTTATTACATTCCAGACAAATAAAATTGTTTTTATTTTTCCACCACCAATGATCAGTAACTCTTTTTAAATTTGCTACTGATGTTCCTGTTATGCCAAGAATCGATAAAATTGGTGGTTTTATGTCTTCCTGCCATTTACTGGCCATTAGGAATGAGGAGTCTTTCGTCAGAGTACGTGGAGGACCTACAGTAGACCATCGCAAACCGGCCTTTATTTCAGAGCACTGTGCAGTGCGCTCACACAGTGCTGTGGCTTGCAAGGCAGCTGAGTTCCTGCGATGAGCTGTTTACTGCTTTGCCGTATCGGATAGAGGCTGAAATGGCTTCTTCTGTCATTCAGCCATTCCACCATGTCCTATTGTAATCCAGATATTTCATATTTGAATTTTAATCTAGTCTAGGTAGCAAAAAAATATTTTAAAAGAAGGCTTTCTCTCAATACCACCCTTCTCATGTATTTCATCAGTTTTCTTTGGATTGGCTCCAGGGGCAAAGTATCAACAATGAGACTGTTTCCCATGGATTCCAAAGTCATGCAAATTCCATTCTCCGTTCGCATCAAAATCAGTGCTCCTCATCTCTAGCACATCTTTAATTTCTTTTCCTTCTTTTAATATTTCTTCTTTATTTCACAGGCCCCTCAACTTCATGTATTTGCGTTTGCCATCATGGGAAAGTAAGACTCTCATAAAATGGGAAAAAGAATACGAATGGTGTTTTGAAATGGGGCACCGTGCTGAAAAAACACATTTTCCTGGGATAAATAATGCTGAGGATCTCAGAGAGATTAAAGTTTTACGGGTAGGCATATATTTACCAACAATTCCGCTTTTCATCCAGGAGTGTCATTTCATTTATTTTATTTCATTTATGTAAGTGAAAGCACGCCGTATTATTCACTGTGGAATATCTTTCCTGCAGTAATAACTGCATTTAAAGTTTAAACATGCATCATTGTTTTTTTTTTCCATTGGTAACACATTAGAGAAAAGGTCAACAGCAAAGGGATTTATACAAAGAGAAACTCCTCCTTAGATATTAAACAGAAATAAATATTATATTATAGGAGAGGATGGTGTGCTGGTTTACTGCTGCTGGCACAACATTGTACCTCAGCTTGAGGTTTTCATACGTGTTCCTGGGTCTGTCGGAGGAGTTTGCATCACCCTTGTGTTTCTGTGCCTCCTCTCAGTATTCTGTCTTCATCTTTTTAAATGTGTGAATACCTGTTGTTAAATTTGGACTGGTGTCCCCGACCTTGTGACCTTTCTGTCCTGGGATCGTTCCCGACTCTCCATATTCCGGTACTCGATAAGCAATAATGGAAAGTGGGTGGATGGGTGATTGGGTGGATTGTATGATTTGATGTATAAACGAGATGACATTTAGCGTCTGAGCTTATACTGTAACCTTATTCTGATGACGAGAGACTCGTATCAAGTCACGCTGGCCACAACCCCCAGAGTCTCCTGTCACTTTAAGTAACTCCTCCTGGCCCCCTATGTTGAAACATCTGTCACCAGCTGGACTGAGTATGTCCCCTATGATGGACTAGCAACCTGCCCAGGGTGTTCTGGGATAGTCTCTAAGCTCATTCAGAAGGATGGATGGGTAGATGGATGGATGGTTGCTCGGAATAAACTATATGGTTTATCCTTAAACTAGTGTCAAGATTCACATGAAATATGAGTGTACTTCTTGGCACGGACATGCCCAGTGGAACGGCACAACATGGAGAAAAACAAAATCCTCCATTTTTCACGTCTTATTCCATATGCCATTTATATTTGATGACCGACGTAATGATCAGAGGAAAAGAATCCAAGTGCAGCGGGTGTGGATGTTTAATTCGGAAGTTCAGATCGTAGTGAGAGACAGGCAGGGTCAAAACCAGTAAGACAGAGAGGTAAAACAATCAAAAGACATAATCCAAAGGGGAGAATGCAGATCCAAGCAGAAGGTACTGTAAGGTAAAAAAACGGTAACTGGCAATGCAAACGGAACCAAGAAAGCACACAGGAAACAGTTGCAAGCCCAGGAGGTCAGACACACAGACATAAGAGACACTCAGTAAGCAGAAGGCACTCAATACAGTACTTCTCAAGTTCTTAAGGGAAAGCTTTGGTCTTATATTCAGGGTCTAATTGCTGGGGATGCATTGCAGCTCTTAGTGCTCAGGGTTAGAGCATCAGCGGAGGCATGGTGGTTTACCTGAAAGTGGGCGTGGTCAAGGCTGACCAGACAACAGACGCGCAAAGGCAGTCATATAATGAGTTTAAAACGGAAGGGTGTAGTTAACAACCTGTAATATAACAACCTGGCCATGGCGAATTCCAAAAGGACTAAAGTATGTTGGAATAATTATGTCATTCATAAATCATATTTTTCATTCTAAGTGGTTACGGTTTTTTTTTTTTTTTTTTGGATTACATGTGTTGCTTTAATAGATGACCAAGCAAAGAAACTCCGGCCAAAACTTTTTTATTTTTATATAGAAATTGTACAAATAGATAATAAATTAAACAATAAATATGAATGCCCTGGATATTTAGGAGATATATGTTTAAAATAAGTTCCACTAATATCAGACATTTTACCGGAATGTCTGATCCATTTTATTCGATTTAAATTGTTAGCGGGTAAGTTAATCATTATATTCACTCGTTTGAAGGCAAAAGAAGATTTATCTGGTCAGGTTCGTCCACACCCCTAGCTCTACCACCGCTTGTTCTCATTCTTATACCAGTCATGTGGACAGACGTTAGGAAACCCGATAGACGCTCTGTGCACTGAAACAATGATATTCCGCTCGGCGGGGCTCTCGACGGACCGTTTTTTGATTAAACTGACAGGTTGACATTTGCGGCCAATTGATCCGCGGTGGCGCACCTGTTCCGTCCGGCGCTTTGAATTAATGCACAGATATAATGATCGCGCTGCGCTCCAGCCCAGCGGTGCCCTTTGCTGGCGACGCCTCTCCAGCTCTCTTACATGCCGCATCAGCAACTGCAGAAATCCCGGTCTCGGAGGATACCGCCGAACGGTGCCCTCCTACTGCAGGCACAATAGTGCCGAAAATCAGCCGTGTCCGGCATATTTGTATATGACGCCAAGCGTACTGCGGCATTATGTGCTGTATTACCGAATGAGCCACATATCCTTACCCCAGCAAATTAGTAGAACTTTTTTTTAAGGTAATGCATGACATTAATTCCAGTTTTTTCCCACCCACCCCTCGATCCGTAATCTATATTCAAAACTACTTCTGGACAACAAACTTCATGTTTCAGCTGTTCGGCATTTGATGAACAGCAATATGAAAATGACTCTCTGTTTATGAAGAGCCAGGCTTTGTTTGTCGGTGTTTGATGTTTGATGTCCGCACTCAGATATTAAGTGACGTTTTCTTTTGTTCCTTTTCAAAAACCGGGTCATTTTAGGTCAGCAGATAATTAGTATTAACAAAAGGAGCGCTTCTTATTTTAATGAATGGAAAAATAAGTACAATAGAAAAGGATTAGGTGTGACGTACAGTTTAAATTAAAACAGCTACCGTCCATTCAGTTATGTCTGCAGCATTAGTATTATACTATACAGGGATCCTCTCAACTGGAAAATTTTTTAATAACACTTGAAAGATTATGTCAAAGTCTATTCTTTGCTTTCTGTTATAACCTTATGAGTAAACTTTATTATTGCTTTTGAGCATCAACAATAATTTACAATTAATATGAGAAGTAACAATTAGCATAATTTACAATATCATGCCAGATGACTTTTGTAAGGGTGCATAATGTGTAAATGTGACAGCTGGGAAAATTATTTTCATTCTCATGGGGAATTGAAATGTAAAGTACTCCCCAGGTAAATTCATTTATGACATAACAAGTTACCTATGCATGCACACGTTGTGTTGCGATTTCTTGTGATCATAAAATGCATGAAGGAAGCTTGCTAGAGCTGCTTTCATCCGGCTTAGCGACAACATCTAAGTGTTACGGTGAAAAGGAATTCTTCTGTGCTTCTTGGTATAACAGGTAGTGAGAACAGCACAAAGAGCTGAACTGATCCGTTTCAGGGTTAACGGTCAACACAGGACAGGGACTATAGCGAGGGTGCAAAATGTCATGGACTTATGTGTCTTTTATTTGTAGGTTTTGGGTGTTTTCTTAAAAGGTGTGATCTTTGTTGCCTTGTGGCAATATATGATTCTTTAAAATCCCCTTTGAGTTGGAAAAGCAATGGAATGCAGCTTAGATTGTTGGCATGGTGATAGTGATTGATGGAAACTCTCACTGCAACAGGTGCTTCCGTAATGGCCAGTTGACCTTTATTAAAAGCTACTTTAGTACATTGTGAAGGCAGCAGAAGTGATCTGAAGTCAGTCAGTCTGAAGTCGGCAAATTCTGCAAAATCTTACTCTTTTGTTTATTTATTTGATTGTTTCTTAGTTAGTTGGGTCATTTTTTTTTTTGTCGAAGATATTCAACAAAAACATTTTTGCTTGAGTTATTTCACCAGTGCTGAGTTACCAGACTAAGCAGGAAATAGTTAAATACCACTGTTCAGTTTAAAGTTACAAGCCGAGAAAGATTCCAGCCTTTTTATTATACATTTTACAGCCAATTTTCTGTATCAATTATGTTCAGGTAAATTAGTCAAAAAAAAACACACCAGATATGCTGAATTTAAAAAGTAGATGGTCTTGTGAAGAGAAATGTGCATATATATATCTCATTTATTAAAGCTAAATATTTCTAAGCTATTTATCACTGGTGAATAAGAAGGGCCTATACAGTATATTGTGGTGGTACCATGTGGGTTTAAGAGGGTGAGGTTGATTTGGCCCATACCAAATCCAAACATACGCCCTTATAGTGAATTACAATGCTAAAATAACAGTAACATATAACATATAAACATTCAAAATATTTTATAATAGGTGTGGTTTTATGGTAAGAGATAAATGGTTTACATTTCACTCGTTGCTCTTGGATAGAATTTGGGTGGACAGCAGATGCAATCTCTGACTTGATCAGTTTGACTCCACTAAACTATTAAACTCCAGTCTTAGCTCTGTGTAGAAGTGCTGATTTAATTTACACGGTGTAAGGCTGAAATAAAATTGACCAATATTCCATTGTTTTTATTAGCTTGTTGGGAATTACACCAGGGTACCCAGTGGAAGTACTGGGTGAGCAACCTGAAACTGGCAATGCAGTAACCTGGAGGGTCTGGTCCCAGTAGCAGCAGTCACAGTCACACTTGGATACGCTACATTCAAATCCCAGCAATCAACCAATGCTGTTAAGAAAAAAAAACACTTTATTTTATAAATTTTATTATTATTTTGTTTTTTTAATGAAGACTCACTTGTAATTTTTTTTCTGTGGTATGAAAAGAGGAGCTTCTTTGGGTATATTCTCCTCCAAGCCTTACTGTGGGGAGAGGAATGTGTGACCTTGTTTTGGCTGGAAATCGTATATTTTCTCTGAACTTATTGACCTACAAATTAAAGCAACTTAGAGAAGCAAGGTCTCTGCAATGCGTCTTCTTCCTGGGCACAACCCCCGTACAGATAGCGTGGTTCATTCAGCGTGCCGCTTCCTTGGGCAGATAAATTGATTATGACGTGCCGTGATTTCTGTGGCATAATATTTCAGCCTTACACTGTGTAAATTAAATCAGCACTTCTACACAGAGCTAAGACTGGAGTTTAATAGTTTAGTGGAGTCAAACTGATCAAGTCAGAGATTGCATATGCTGTCCACCCAAATTCTATCCAAGAGCAACGAGTGAAATGTAAACCATTTAGCTCTTACCATAAAACCACACCTATTATAAAATATTTAGAATTATATCATTAATTCAGCATGACATTCTCTTATGAGTATATGGCCTTTGTAAGTTATTTTTGAATTATGTCACTTTATTCTTCAAAACTTCCTGCAGTGTTCACCTGAGTACTAGCGTCTGCGCAGATAACTATATAGACAAAGACAGCTTCACTCACTCCTTTGATGAATACTTCCAGTGATTCATGTAAATGCTGTGCCTTGGACAGTTATCTCACATCTACTGAAGGTAAAATATCAGCTTCCAATCTAGTCAAGAGCTTGTAAAGCAAACTAGATCAAAACATTGATAATTATTTCAATGAAATCTCCAAGAAAAACAAATGCTGGGCTCTACTTAGCATTCATGCGAAACATTGTTTCAAAGGCAAAATTATTGTGGGGCCTGATAAATGCTCAGTATCATTCTCCTGCCAGTAACCTTCTTGCACGCTTCATCCATCTCATTTGCTATTTAAATCTTGCTATCAACGTGGCACCATCTTCTCTCTGTCATTTAAACGGCATTCTGATGCAAGGGGACTGGAAAATGGATTTTTTTTTTGCTAATCCTTTCTTTCTTTCTGATCTTTAGAATGTTACTGGTGGTTATACAAACAATGTGGAGATAACAGGAGTATGCAAAAAAAAGCATCGCGTATCCTGAAGTGCAGCTATACACAAGAAAAATGGGCATTTGTTATGGAATGCATAAATCCTTTACATTAACATTAATATTTCAGATAGAGATGATCATAAAAAGATCTATGCACACTAAACAAGGGTGCATTACGTAGATACAAGTAAGCAGCCCTTGACTGAATTACAGGAAGCATAAAGATTAGCCTAGCACTGGACCTCTTTCTTCTGATGTTACGTGGATTCCTCATTCTTTCACACCCCATGCATCAATCCCAAGAGACACTCTTCTGCTTCTTTTAAACACCAGGAGTATTTTATAGCAAGACTTTATACTCGATAAGAAAAAAAAAAGAGCACAGCATCCACACAGTGGGGGTATCTAAATATCCAGAGGCAGTGATTCCACGCTCTTCTGAATAGATCTTTTCAAAGCTTTGTCAGACTTCTCCAAACTTCCCCTGTCACTTTGCCACGGTCGCACTTTCTGCTTGGGAAGCTGAGACAGTACATACCCCAGCACAGTGCCATGCTGTACTGTATGTGCCAGCGAAAGGGCTGCCTGCTGCCTTCTCCTTCACCGTGGTCCTTTCCAAACCCGTCTGGAATCACTCGTTCAAGTTCTCAGTTTGTACTTAATGGCAAAATATCACCCTTTTCCTCACTGAAAGGTGACCTGCTGCACCTTTCAATATGATTTTTTTAACCAAAGGTCTACCAACTCTTTCATGATGATATAACTTCCCAGGACTCACACATTTGTTTGCCTGCATTTCTACTGCTCAGTAGCTTCTTCAGTGATGACTTATCTCTCAGAAAATGGTATAAATTTGGGTATGGATGGTCCGTAGGGCACGTCCCTACCAATATTGTGGGAGTACTATGTGTGTTTAGTGGATGGCGGGGTTCAGGGATGGTTTCTGTCCTATATCATGAAGCCGGATTACTTACTTAACCAGATAACTTGCTGGATTTAAGGTAGTCTGGGCTAAAAGTAAGTGAACGAAAATGAAGTCCATTTCAACTGGGCTATCTTAAATTTGACATGTTATCCAACTAAGGAACACATCTTGCTTTGTGATACCAGCCTTGGTCCCTACCAATGCTGAAATCAATCCTACTGCATGCCCTCACTCTCAGATGATGATGTCGGTCATAAAACGGGAGGAGCACAACTTCAGTTGTTTATTTATTTTATTAATTTAGCAGACACTTTTATTCAAAATGGCATAAATCGAGGAAGGGTGATCAGCCAGCCCCTGGGGTTTTCAGGCATTGCTCAAAGTCCCAGAGGTGAAATTGCTCCGCCAATCGTGGGATCTCAGTCAGCAACCTTGCAGTTATTGGCACCGAGTCTTAACTTATATAGCAAGCTAGTTTATGGTAATGAACTATAACCCTCAATACTTAATTTTCAGCTAATTGACCCCTCAGATTGTACTGGAGGGCCACTTTACTGCTTACCTTTCATTTGCATAATATTTCTGAATTTGACATTTTAGACATATCTAACACAAAATTTCATATCACTGTATGCTGTTTATGGTTGGTGTGACAAAAAAAGTCCCACTTCTGTTGGCTTGAGACATCTGTGCACGTTAAGCACATGTACAGTATAATGAATGTGACGTGACACAGGGCACGTGTGAAATCATGTTACCTTTATCTATAATTTAATCTTTTTATTAGTAGAAAGCAATATATACTCAAATATAAACTTGTCAATAAATTTGCACATGCAAGCTGACATATTAAACTGGTAATTTCTGTTACTTGATTCAATTTGCGCAGCACAGTCTCAGAGTAAATTAAGACCAATATTAGCCCAATTATTATGTTTTATTGCAATATGTTGAGATAATGAACTGTGGCAGTGTGTAAAAGGTGTTATAATGCATGTGGTGCTTGTGAAGAAGCCTTCACATATTAAAGAGCATGACAATGCCAGTCTTGTGGTGACAGAGAAGCGTTGCTGATCACATGGTGCTATGACAGGTTGTGAGTCTCTTGTGAACTGTGGGCCAGTTTGCAGAATTCTATTCTAGATATACTGTGCGTCTCACTGACCTTACCCTCTTTTGACATCTTTTATTCAAAACAGTGCGTCTGAGTACATACGCTACATTTCACACTCAAAGTGATGTGTAAACTATCAAGACCACAACCATCTTCTCTTTCACTAGTTGCCTTAAACAGTAAATAACAGCAATAACAACATTGGCAACTGTGATGATAATCATAATTATTATGACTATAATATATATATATATATTTTATATATTTGAATCCAGACATAAAGGTAAAGTGTAGCGAGTCCATGGGGGATAATTGGTAGGGGTGGATGTACTGTACTTATCTGGCAACCCTAAGCTAATATCCGGATGGAAATTCAGGTGTTCCACTTTAACTAACAGTTCCATTTTTCCTGAGGCGGGGTGCGACCCGGATGTTTGCTGGGGCCCTGGGCTATAGCCTAGGATAGCCTGTGCATTAATCCCTCCCTGATATCCTGTGATGAAACTCAAAGCCTGGCAGGAATTATTACAGTACATTGCCTTGTGCCCTCATGCTGGATTTATACTGGGTGTGGAACAAATGAAAACAAGCCTGCTCATTCACCGACTCTCCTCCATCAAACGGCTGCTGAATTCTGTCCTATCAAGCATTTTATGCTGAACTAATATGACTCTAAACCTTCAAAACCGTGTTTTGTCCATGCCCATATAGCCCACGCCATATTTTGTTAAAAGAAATTCCGATGTTTTTGATTTGATGATTATTTTTAAATTATTTATATTGTAATTCCTATGGGAATTTTATGTGATTTTGAAAGACGTAATTTGGGCCAGTGCAAAATGTGACCACCTAATAGATGAAAATGAAAATGAAATAAACAAATAAATACAGTAGCCTGAAATATAAGCTAGTACACTACAGAAAATCTGAAATAAAAACCAGAAAGGAAGACAGAAAAGTTTGAGAGGAGATGAGCAGAGATTGTATCTAATCTATACCTCTCCTTCTCAGTTTACGAGTTTATAAGTAATGATTGTGTTTCTGTGGAGACATCAAAAGACTACACAGGTACATCTTATGATAACATACAGCACCAGAGGGTCATTATTGGCATTGTGGTCAGGATAAGAATGGCTTAGATTGTTCTGAGGTGCAGAGGAGACACCGACCACTGTATCATCCTACAGGTAACACAGATGATGAACTGGAGAAAAAAAGAAACATTTTTATTACATCACCAAATTTGTTAATTATTGCTGTTAGTAGGTTATCTTTACGCATGATAAGGAAATGCGTGCACTGACATATAAACACTTGCCACTGGCACTTAACGCATCACACCCATATAAAATAGTCTTCACACAGAATAGTTTATTAATGAAAAAATATGGAAATGCAGGAAATGACAATACTTAACACTGGAAAATGCTTATTTTGCAACCAGCATTCTCAGTTAAAACAAACAAACATTGTGAGCAGGGAGGAGAAGGTAAATAAATAGTGTAAATGCTGAAATCGTTCACCTTGTAATACTCCTTGGTAATCATGCTTTTTTGTCCCCGATGCTGTTACTACACTGATTTATGATCCAGTGTGATTGTTCCCATCCATCTTCTCCTGCCGGCCAAGGTAAGACACCAGCCAGCGGGAATTCCAAAAGGTCCGCAAAGAACGGGACCAAAAATAGTGATTGAGCATTAGGGCAAGTGCTTGTCAAACCGTTTCTCCCCACTCTCAAGTTTCCTTTAATATTCCAACAAATTGGACATTTCGGTGCAGAGACTCTTGCCAAACCGCTGAGGGGAAAGCAGAACCACAGCTGTTATTATTTTCTGCTTCTTTTTTTCCTTTTTAAACTCTGAGTCTGAGCCAGAAGACCAGTGCAGTTAGAGAACCTCAATTATTACTGAACTATTACTCTCCAACAACTGTGCCAATTTGGCATGTCACACGCGGCTAGTCTGTGCTGTAATTTCTGTCAGTGCCGTAGTCACACAGGGCATTCACATGCAGACTGATATGGCAGAATTTAGTTCTTCTTTCAAGGCCAATTCCATCAAAGTGAAGCCATGATGCAGCAAGACCTAATAGACATGACAAGCATGCCGACCAGACGCTAGGGTTACAGCGCTGACCGTAACCTGTTTGATAGCCGCAGTACGAAATGAAAGTCTCCCTGATTCTCTCTGATTCGGAATGCCACAGAGGGCAGATTGTATGAATTTCATTTATGAGGTCATAAATAAAAGAGTGATACTCCAGTGTTAGAGCAGGGAGGGCAGTGGCTGGTGTCCTGGGGCATGATAAAATCAGGTGGTGGGCACAGTCGATTCACCTGTGCCTTGTTCCACAAAGCTACATGATTCTCACTTTTGTCTGCTGTTGTTCTGCATATCAACATCCCAACCTTGGTGCTCCTCCACATAATCACATCTATTCTGAGGTCCATTTTGGCCTTTCTGTGTGTGTTTGTGTGTGTGTGTGTGTGTGGTCCAGGTATACCTTACCTTGTGGGGACCAAATGTCCCAACAACGTGATGAATACCCATATTTTTATCTTATGGGGACCGGTTTGAAATGAAAAAACTAAAAATGCAAAAACACTTGTATTTTGTTTGGTTGGCAATGTTTATGGTTAGGGCTGGATAGGGGTTAAGGTTGTCATAGTTAACGGTACCATTTTTCCCATAGAAATGAATGAAGAGTCCTCAAAACGATACGTTTACATACTGTAGCTGTGTGTGTGTGTGTGTGTGTGTGTGCGTGTGTGGGTTTGCATAGATCACATTTGAGGACCAAATTGTCCCCAAAGTGTAGTAAAACTTGAAATTTAC
>JAODLC010000038.1:5333951-5350496 GCA_026781145.1 Hippopotamyrus pictus | reverse complement strand
GTGTGTGAGTGTGTGGGGGTGTGTGTGTGTGTGTGTGTGTGTTGGTGTGTGTGCGTGTGTGTGTGTGTTGGTGTGTGTGCGTGTGTGTGTTCTCTGTATTGATGTGAAAATGGCTGCCGCCCCTTAAACATATTGAGCTCTGTTGCTCCTCCCCACCCCTCTCTCACCGATTCACTCGGCGACTCGACACACTCAGGGACTGTTTTGCAGTTTCACAATTAAATTAAGAAAAAAATGCTGGATCTCGTTCCTTAGCTATCACATTTATCCAAAGCCAATTATACCTTTTGCCCATTCTTGCAACTGAATATATTTATTAAAGTAATTTAAGGAGCTTGGCCAGGAACCATACTGGGAGTTAAAATGGCAGTCTTAAAGAAATCTTAAGTCCTTTCACATTAGGCTACCTACGGCTATGTATGCACTCCAGTAAAATAGTTTTATAAAACATAGAAAATGTGCCACCATAAACTGGCAAAAAATGTAAGCCACATATTAAATACACAGTATAAGGACAAAGGTTTTGAGACATATGGCCGTTACACCTACAGGAACTTTTATGACATCCCATTCTAAATCCAGAGGCATCAAGATGGAGTTTGTTGCCCCTGTTGCAGCTATAACAGTTGCCACTCTTCTGGGAAGGCTTTCCACAAGTTTATGAAGCGTATCTGTAGAAAATTTTGCCCATTCATCCAAAAAAGTATTTGCGGGGTCAGGCACTGATGTTGGACATGAAGGCTTGGCTCGTAATCTCCTTTCTAGTTTATCCCAAAGGTGTTTCACGGGGTTGAGGTCAGGGATCTTTGCAGGCCAGTCAAGTTCTTCCACACCAAGCTCACCCAACCATGTCTTTGTGGACCTTGCTTTGTGCACTGGGACAGTCATTCTGGAATAGAAAAGGGCCTTCCCCAAGCTGTTCCCACAAAGTTGGAAGCATAGAATTATCCAAAATGTCTTATGTTGAAGCATTAAGAGTTCCCTTCACTGGAACTAAGGGTCCTAGCCCAAACCTTGAAAAACAACCCCATACCATTATCCTCCTCCATCAATCTTTACAGTTGGCACAATGAAGTCAGGCAGGTAATGTTCCCCCGGCATCTGCCAAAACAGAGTCCAGTGGAGGTATGCTTTACACCCGGGGTGTCAAACTGCAGTCCTGGGGGGCCGCAGTCCTGTGTAGCTTACTTCTTTCCCTGTTCCACTACAAATGATTCAGCTCAAGAGCTATGTGGTAATTAACACAAGGAGTTGAATCAGGTGTGTTAAATGAAGAGAAACCCGAAAATGTGCTGGGCTCCGACCCCCCCAGGACTGGAGTTTGACACCTGTGCTTTACACTATTCCTTCCGAACTTGGCATTGTGCTTGGTGATATACATCTGGCATGCAGCTGCTCGGCTATGGAAGGCCATTTCATGAAGCTCCATGAAGGTTCATGCCAGAGGAAGTTTGAAACTTGGCAGTTATTAAGTCAGTACTGCCTTGCCGACTTTTAAGCACTGTGCCTCAGCACTCAGCGATTGCACTCTCTTACTTTACATGCTCTGCCACTTCATTATTGAGTTTCTCTTGTTCCTAAATGCTTCCACTTTGCAACAGTGCCACTTACAGCTGACCGTGGAATATCTAGCGGTGAAGAAATTTCATGAACTGACCTATTGCAAAAGTGGCAGCACCACATTTCACTGAGGTCTTCAGAATGATCCAATCTTTCAAAAATTTTTGTAAACCCGCCTTCTTGGCTAGGTGCTTGATTTTATACAGCTGTGGCAATTGATCTGAATGAAACACTTGAATTCAGTGATTAAAAGGTGTGTCTCAATACCGTATACTGTAGCTGCAATGGGGGGAAGAGCTCTATTTTTATGCCTATGGATTTAGAATGGGATGTCATAAATACTTTTGTAACTTATAGTATACTTCATAAGCTCCAATGAAGCTGTCATCCATGATGCACTATAGATACCTTCATAATGCATTATAACAGAATAAGGATGCTTTGTACTACTGTACATTATGAAGGTACATTATGTATACTGCATTGTAGATGAGAGCTTCATAAAGCATTAACAATGCATAACATACATGGTTATAATGCTTTATGAATACATTATACTGTGTTATGAATGTGTTCATAGATTCCTATAGACATGGCATGCATAGAAAGTGTTGTCATGATATCAAAAAGAAATATAAGGCTCTTTGTGATTTGTTCAGGAGGACGTAGGTCAGTTGAGATAAAAATGACCACCACTGGCAGGCATTCATAGCAACAGCAGCATAGGTTGAGATCCAGTCCACGATGTGGTGTGGTTGCCCCGAAATGTTCAGGGTTGGATGACTGAGGCAATCCACCATCACCGAATATTGTGCAAAGATGCTGCTTAGTCCTGCAGTGATGAATTCCTCTCCTAGCTATCTCCCAGTCTGTATCATCTCAGTCAGAACCCAATCAGACAGCAGTCACACTTAACTAACCCCGAAGCTGTAGCTGCAGTTAGGGGACGAGGAAGACAGATTGTCCGGTGTAGAGTTCTATGAATAAATCGTGTTTTGAATCAGTCGTTTTCTCCTCAGGGGCAACTTTGGGAGGAAGGGTAGGAGCAGTCTTGGCTGGGTCCTAATCCACGTCAGCTCTTTCCCGATCTTTACACGGCCACATTGGGACGATAAGCGTGCCTGCGGGGCGGGACAGGCTGTTTGTCACTGTGGCGAGCGGATGTGTGCAATACATCCGGAATACTGGGGAATCTCCTTCCTCACGCGCACAGCAAGGGCACCATTGAACTCTGGGTAATGTACTCTGCAAATAGGCACGAAAAAAACAATACAGAAATGGAATCCAGTGTTTCCTCCCTGTATTTTCCAAATAGGGCCGAAATATGCCACTTACCCTTCACACAAATGTTTCTGCGTCTTCACGAGACAGCAGTGTGCGTTTTGGGATGTTTATTTTCAAAAAATGGAAGATGAATAAACGACAGGAGAGCTGCTGATTGCTTTCTTCCCTGAGTGCAGCCTTAAATTTTCGCCGAATAAATTGCCTCTGTACAGACAGCCTCAGATTAATTCAACCCCTATCACAAAAATCAAAATTCCAGTGCTGCACAGACTTCTCAGTGGTTCTCTGCACTTGATTTGTGTTCCCCATTTCCTTCATGCTCTTGGGCTCTCGCAGACTGGAAAGTTATTCCTGGAGCCCATTAGAGATATATAATACATAAGGAGGTCTCCTCTCCTCATTCATTCACACTAAAGTGCACAGACATGAAATATACCCATTTCCATAATAAAAAAAAAAAAGTTGGCGACCATGTACGGCCAAGTATGAAATACATTTTATAAAATACTTTCAAATGGATTTTCCGACTGTCCGGTTCACATCGACTTGATGGATGAGACACATTTGTATCCCTATAACGCTACAACACTTTTGGTATTAATGACCATTTAAATATCTGATAATTACTTAATTGGCAGTCAACATCACTAGTCACCATTAATCCATATATTTAACAGCCCCCCTCACCCATTAATTTCCCAATAGTATTTTCAATATCCATGCATTAAACTTGGGGGTAGATTTAACAATTTTAACACATTCTTTTCTTTTTCTTTATTTTTCAGTCTAATTTGCCCCCTTGTTTATGAATTGCACAGGAAAAGCATAGCCAAACAGCAATGTGACATCAATATTTAGATGTTAATTAAATTGAATTATGAATGCCCTTCTTGCCCAGTATTAGTCTATTTATCTTATTACATGGGGAAACTTGACAGTGGGCAAATTGGCACAGCATAATTAAAACAAAGTATACTGATTGTAGCACATTGCATCTGATAAGCCATAATAGTATGTTTTGTCTCCTGCTATATTGATTTTCAGAATTGTAAAGGCCCAGTAAATAGACAGCCAAATTAAATGTCGGCATCGTGAATGTATATGCACATTCAATACATAATTGCTGCATGCACATCCAAAGCATAAATCCAATAGACTGTAAATGAGAACTAGAGAGTGTGCATTTAAACTCAATAATTCCACACCTAATTGTGCCAAATTTGAATGTCTGTTGCCTCTTAAGTGAGAGACCTGTAGCATAACAAAATCTTTTTTTTCTTTACACAACAAAAGTAGATATGAAGGTGATGCGTCTTTGAAGTCAAGATTTGCCTGACAGGGGGTGTTTCTGCATCAGAAGTGATGCAATAACACAAATCACAGTCGAAGGCTGTTAACTTTAGGCGATCTGTAAAAAAATGAAGTTTCTGATTAAACTGCTGGTGATATTTTAAAAATGGGCTATTGTTCCTAAACAGGTATGGGGTAAATAATACAGATAATATTACCAGTGATTAGTGACGAAGAATCCAGGGGGTGGGGGTTTAAGTACCTGGAAGATCTTTCTTCAAACTTGTTCTAAAGACATTATTATTATTATTATTATTATTATTATTATTATTATTATTGAGAGAGAGAAGGAAAAGAAGAAGTATAAGAAGGCAACCAAGAAGAACAAGAATCAAAGAGAATCAGTGAGGGTGGGATGTACTGTAGCTAAATGAGTGTGTTTCACATATACAGTCAAACCTTGGATTTCGGGTAACTTGGTTTGCGAGTGTTTTTGCAAGACGAGCAAAAATTTGTAAGAAATTTTAACTTGATAAACGAGGGAGGTCTTGCAATACAAGTATTATGTATACGCTTTGTCTGCCGAGCGTCACGTGATCACAACTGAGCCGATGGTTCTTCTCTCTCTCTCTCTCTCTCTCTCTCTGTGGGATTGTGGGTAATTGTCTCTCATGGTCGGTCTCAGTCGGCATGCCTCACTCGTATAGTCAAAATTTAGTAGAAAAGCACCACCCGAATAAGGGTGTAGCAGTGCCAGCGATGAATATGTTTAACGGCAATTAATGCAATGTCCACATTTCCGCGAAATCGAAAAGGAGGCAGAAGCGGCTGTCATTAGTTAGGTTCCTTGTAAAGTTGCACAAAAAGAAAAAGATTCCAGTGAGCCAACAAACAGCATGTGATTCCGTTAGTTATAGTGAAAGTTGTCCTACAAAAAAACCCTCCTCTTTTCCTCTCTCTCATCTCCTTCACACCATCCACGATTCTTTTCAAGGGTAAAGTGCAGGTTAAGTTGTTTTATGTATTTTCACTTTATATTTTTTATTAATAATTTTTTATGAATATTTTTGGGTTGTGGAACGAATCATCTGAGTTTCCATTATTTCTAATGGGAAAATTCGATTTGATATACGAGTGCTTTGGATTACGAGGAAGTTTCCGGAACGAATTATGCTCACAATCCGAGGTTTTACTGTAGTTCTTTCCCAAACGTACAGGGGATTATTGCTCAAAAGCAAAACCAGAAAAACGCCTAGAAAAAGCAAATGTAATTACAGAACTACATATGTGACGTTCATATTGAAATTTTTCAAATACTTTATACATTTTGATTGGTACCTTTGTACATTTATTATGACTTCCAGTCCCAATGTTATTTTAATGTTATTTATTCATATGTAAACTACCAGTTCAACTATTCAGTTCAAAAACCTTTTGAATGTTTGCCAAATCTGTTCAGTTCTCACCTGCACATAATTCCTCAGAATATACACCAAATAACTTGTCTAAACCGATCCTCCAAAATAGTCCTGAGTATTACATTGACTTTGGCTTTTTGAATAAAAAATAATAAAACACTGGAATGAATCACTGGAAATGTTCACTGTAAAATCCATGGGAATGCAGGATTCCCATGCAAGTGTTTCCAAAAATGTAAGAAGGAAGACTACTATCTAATTTAAAAAGGGATTTCTTTAAATTTATCATTTAGTGGGAGATTTTCTTCAAAAGATTTTCATTCGCACCCACAAACATGAATGAAATGAGCAAAAGAGTGAATCATAGATATGAAATGGATAATTATTGCAAAGAAATATTGAACAGTTTTACAGACGGTGAGTGGTTTGGGAATGCATAATTTTACTAAATGAAGGGATAATTGGGGAAAAAAAGTAATTAAACAACTTTTAAAACATTTTCCCCAAAGCAGTTCTTGTTTAATTATCTTCCTTGGTGCTTAGTGTTTCAGTTGGCACTCGGATGTTTAAATCATAAACAATTAATCTAATGTCATGATACACATAATACAGATAGATACTGTAGACAGACAGATACATGTTTAACTGTTAAACAGCTCTGTAAAAGTTTTTAATTCAAGTGCATGTTTTAATAATTATAGATACAATATTCAAAAGGCTTCAACATGTGCTTCTGTCTAATGCTTTCGATAAATTAGAAAAAGAGTTTCCTCAACGAGCAATATGCACGCTAACCTTTAATTCAAATGCCATGCTCACTGATAAGGTTAAGGTAAATATCATCACAGTTTTTTGTATAAAGGTGTATAAAGAGTAATACTGATGTAGTTTAGTTCAGAGTGGAACAACAACGCTCATTCATTTTGAAAATGTCAGTAATGTCTACACTCTAAGAGTACCCACCCAGCACAGCACAATATATTACATTACTGTCTCTTTAAATCTTCCCCTTAGCTGAAGTGAGTGTAATATGGGAAGTATTTCATTTGAAAGAGCATACTGGTGAGTAGATTGTGCTGGGTGGATTGATTATTTGGAATGCATTATGGATTTTGGATGGTACTTTTATCTGATAGGTTATACGCCTACCTTCAATGCATCATCCATATTTTTATATCAACCACTTACCCAGTTGAGTTCACGGCAATATACCTGCCAAAGATGTTCATTAATGCATATTCAAGCTACCGTGAATCATTGTTTGAGCAGTGTAGTGCTGTCAAAAGGAATATATATTATCCTCCATGCTAAAATGTTTAGTTGTCAACTGATATAAAGTGTCAATTGTATAGCGACACACATCCAGATGTTGTATCTGCTCTCGCTGTCATGTGGTATATAGTCCTACGATGTCAAATTGCATTATGGTATGTAGCCTGTAAGACTGATGCCAATGGTAGATCTCAGTGTACTTTTCTATTCTCTCTGTTCTTTTATGTTGTTACTGAGTTTTTGGGTGCCATGGTACTTAGCACATGGGGTTCATGGTTTTCTGACAGATTTCACATTTTCTGGAGGGAATATATCTGTCTGTATGTGCCTGCCTCTATGAGTAGGTGCATTTGTGTGGACAGCTTCTGATGTCCTTGGCCATCAACTGTTGATAAAAACTAAAAAAACAAATAAAAGACAGTTAATTTGACACATACATCTGATTATGGACATACAGAAGCAAAGCAGAGACGACTGTAGGCTCACCATATGTCCCCTAAAAGTTTACTTTTTCTCTCTTTATGACAAATACCTAAAAACCATCACGATGGCCACTGCTCATCCTGCCACATCTACAACAGAATTTGCATCAAAGTTCCTGAAGAAGAAAGTATGCCAATTAAAGGCCGAACATTCAAGGACAAGGATGGAACCTCTTCATAGTACTATAACCAAAACACTTAACTAGACTTGCTAAAATAACAGAGCCAGAAGCATAAATACATTCAAAGTGTAGCTTGTTTTTTATTGCTATTTTTTATTTTTTGTGGAAGCATCAGGTAGCCAACAAGAAATATCAAATATGAGATTAATGAATAAACCCACAAGATACTCCTCCCAATATGCCTCGATATTCATCTTTGAACTCAATGACTGGAATTTTACTATGAACACTACAAACAACATGTGGCAACCTGGAAATGTAGTAAAATCTGAGGTATAGACTAAGCAGTACTGTCGATGAAGAAACAGGAAAATTAATTTGCACATGAATCAAATAGAGAAAACAAAATTACATGAATGGGTGACTAACTTTATTTGAAGTAAATGGAATTGGTTTTTCCTGATAGGGAAATGAATTGGTCTCCTATCTTTAACTCTATTTAATAAATGTCATACAGCATCATTGACATCCTTAGTTTTCTCCATAAGGAAACAAATTATTCATGTGAGAACCAAGAATCATGATTTATTTTCATGGGTCATGTAACTTCATTAAAACACTGCTGATATACGACTCTGTTTTATACGCATCAGTGTGCTGTGAATCAGCTATGAAAATGTGCACATTAGATTTGTAAAAAGATTTTTTTTTTTACATAACATATATATGACCATCTTTGGTGATTACGTCCTAATTACCTTCCATGGTGTTCTTTATGCTTTGATACAAATTCAGAGTAATATTTCAGTGAAACTGATACGGGAAGGGTTATAGCTGACATCTCTGTACAATGTTTGAAACATCAGGATGAGATGTGCTTAGGATTTATTGTTAGGCTCAGAGTTGTGTTTAGGTTTGGTTAAGCTTTAGCAATAAGTTTGGGGTTAGTTATAGGGTTTGAATTTGTTTGTTTTAAGCTAGGATTATGCTTGGGGTTAGGACTATTTAGTTTTAGTTTACCTTTAGGGTTTAACATTACCTAACATATGGGCAGAGGTGGCCAAGCAAGGTAGCATTCTTTAATAGAAGGATTGTCTATCATTTTGTCCACTTAATTTTGTAATTCACATAGATAATTGTTTACTCTTATCCTTGGTTGCTCAGCACGCTAGAGCTATGAATTTGTCATTTTGTTTCATCTTTAGCTACACCCACAAAACGCTGCACAATGCAACAAAGTAATTACCAAACACAGAAAAGGCAAGCTTAGGTCTTACCATGGGATGACTTCAGTAATTGGTATAATTGTATATAGTATAATCTTCACTTATGTAACTCACCACAGCTGCTTCACTTTGTTATCTATTCTGAGAAGGCAGCTGGGCACTGATTTGAACAGGCTGAATAGCATCACACATTTATGGCATTGTTAACATGCAGCATTATTATATTTAATGGATGGAAAAGCTGACAGCCCTGGATGATGTCTGGGTGAACATTCACAAGCAAGTCCATGCATTGGAGGTTTTTTGCATAGTGACCTTAATATAGCCATTTTCAGTATTTTTATATTATTTGGATCATTCTGTCATTGACCTGCAGGGCTCATACAAAGCACATTTTATAGTCCTTTATGTAAGTGTATAATATATATGCATACTTTACTATGGTGGCAACATCGCGACGAAAGCTTCTGCATTGGTTAGAACCAGTAAGGAGTACTCAGTACTTTTGGTCTCTATTCAAAATCTTTAATAGAGCCCTAATTCTACTGTATGATAAATCGACATAAGCAGTATTGTGTTATACTATATCTTGTTCTGAAAATATATCAATATGCCACCCACCCCTAACAATCCATTTCACATTCTCTAGCTTAATACTGTACAACCATGATCAGTGGCTCAAATACTAACCCCCTGGGGCACGAAACACTTCTCTTTTGAAAACTGCAACACATTAAGAAAACGATACATTTAGAAATGAAATTTGTCTTTTTTTTGTCTTGATGTTTTTGCATTGTCTGTGTTTTTGAGTCTTCTAAATTTTTTTGTGTTGTGTTTATGTTGATGTGCTCTGAGCTCTAGGAAACTGTACTCTACACAAACACAATGAGTTCTATATTAGATAAAAACGTACTATAGTAGGTTAATTAGTATTGGGTACTTTTTCTTGCTAATGAAAAGACTGTGTTCCTCCAAACAATGAATAATGTGGCTGCAATTAAATACATACAGCACACTGACAGGATCAAGAGTTCAGTTACTGTTCAACTATAGACACCAGATCTAAACGATTCTGAACATGGTGTGACTGTTGGTTCAAACATCTCAGAAAAAGCCACCCCCATTGGATTTTCTTGCTTCAGTGTTTACAGGAAATGGAATGATGAACAAAAACTTCCATCAGAGGCAGTTCTGCAGCCAAAAACACCTTATTAATAAAAAAGTCTGAGGAGAATGGCCAGACTCGTCAGAGCTAACATGGAACACCACAACTTCAAAAATAACAGCTCACTACTACAGTGGTATACAGAATGGCTTTTCTGAATCCACAACTCATCTACCCTTGAAGCGGTCTGTATAGGTTGTACCAGGTACTAGCAAGGTGTAAAATAACCATTTTGTTTGGACCAACTGATCTTTCACCCTGTTTTGATAAAAGAGCTAATATAAAATACATGGTACGTTACCTGCACCCTTATATGCCTTTATAACACATTCATCGCACCTTCATGATACATTCAAGGATCATTCATAAGCACCATGCTTTAACATATATGGATAACAAATATTATATGATGATAAACATTAGAGGATATCAAGGTATACCTACATGCTACTTATGCATGTTATATGAATGCATTATGAAATTGCAGTTAATGTAAAGCTTTACCAAATATACAATACTGTGCAAAATACCAAATATACAATACTGTGTTTGAAATGTTAGAGAAAACCTTTCCTAAAATCAGCCAAGTATTTGCAGCAACCATCCTATACAACCATATGTTTTTTTTTTTTTTTTTTTTTTTAACTCGACCACTACCCCATCTTGTATGGCTAATCAATACCTGATTGATTATTTTTATTGATTGAATTAGATAACAATTAATTAATTAAATGAGTTGGTTGTAAAATGAAACACATCATGGAATATACCTGGGGTGTTGATGAGGAGCTTGGGAGGTGAAACATTTTTTTTTTTTGCCATTCGAAAAGATAGCAATAATTTCTTGGATAGCAGAAGAAATTCTTGTTCGTTTTTATTGCTACTCTTAATTAGCATATGTTCTAATGTTAAATTGTGTTTGTGTTCTGAACATATATCCACTTAGTAACCAGATACATAAACACCTCTTTCACTGTCTAAGACTTTTACACTGTACTGTTTGTTAGGGACATATAATTAACTATAAAAAAAAACATTCTTATAGCATAGCAGTGCATAAGCATGGAAATACATGTTAGATCTACGGCTTCATGGTGTCTGGAGTCTGACATTTATTCCCAATCTGGCTGTGACTTTCAATATTTTCCCGCTGTTCATACTGTATGTGGTGCCAAACAGACGTTGTTCAGGTGGTGTCTGTAAATCACTCTAACATGTGCTCACTTCTGCTTCTGTAACCCTCCGCGCCTATTTCAGTCTGACCTTGATTGTTCTATGAAGGAAAAAAAAAATCAAAGTCATTTTTACTGCCAAAATTATGCCTTTGGTGAAAATAGTTTCTATATAGGTGCTCAAGGCTACCCTTTACACATATTTACTGGGTTCAGACTCTTTGAAAACCCCAGTGGAAAATAAACAGCCCACAAAATCTTTTCAAACAATGAAATGACAAGACTGTGCAGTACAGCTATAAAGAAGAAGACGTGATATCAAGGGCACCGAAACATGAGTACATAAACAACAATACAGTATGCCTTGATATGCTGACTAATTATAACTAAAAAAAAAAGGGGGAATGGATTTCAATGATGGAGTAAATGTGAAAATATACTATATCTTTCATTATAAACACAATTATGCATTAAATTAAATTAAATTATCTGTTGATTTAGAACTTGATTAACTTGTGTTTAATTCGCATCACTTTTTTCTTAAATTGATTATGTAAATTTGCTATTTTTAATGTATACATATTTTTATTGTAAGATAAAAAATATTTTTAAATGTATTTTGCTAGTTATATGGAATATACTGTACTTTTAAAATTTTATTTTGTCCGTGTAAGATACACTAAATAAATAATACTCTGTGGAACAACGATTGAAAACAAATGTGTTCCTGTTTTTCACTGAGGAATGAACTTCCTGTTTGACCTCATAATCTGTATATTTTGTTGGACACTTTTTCTCCGAAATGTAAGAGATTTTTGCTGACGTAAGCAGGAGAAGTGGTACCATGGGTCCTGCATTGAGTTTTTTTTTCCATACTTCTTGGCAATCAAAGCCATACCCACGTTCACATTTAATTTCGTTTCATTCTCCCCCTGCCCTGCTATTTCCCTTCTGGCGCGGCGCCACGTACGGTGCGCTGCGGCCACTTACAAGCCGATGTGTTTTAAAAGCCTGGAGTTTCAGGGAAAATGCGGCGGAAGCCGCAGCGCAGGGGGCGATCAGGAGGCAGGAGCAGCCCGCCGAGTGCCGGAGGAGAGGCAGACGCTGGCACCTGGATGAAGATGAATGGCAATGATAGTGCAGAAGCTGCCTTTTTGACAGCGGCAATTTTAAAACTCTTGTGCGAGGTGATTTCTGGAGAGGGTGGAAGGAGATGTGTTGACAGGCGCCGAATCCCAGAGTCCCTGCCAGGCATTTTCTGTGCGCTTTCACCGGTCTATCCGCTATATGCGCTCCTTTTGAGATGAAACATCGCGGCAGCGGGTAGATTTCGGAGGAAATGGCTTCTAAAAGCTCGGCACAGTAATTGTCATCATGGCGCAGGTTAAAAATAAGCAAATTAAAAGTGAAATGTTTGCCCGGTTTCAAGCCCTTATTTTGTATCTTACATGATTTTGGCCGCATTGCGTGCGTGCTGTCCATTACCCTCTGCCTGAAATGCTAACTTTGAGTGGTAAACAAGCCGAATGCGGGTAGCACATTAATTTAATTGCATATAATTACCCTACATCTAAATAAGCATGCACGGTTGATGGGAGGGGGAAAAAAATCATCTGCATTATCATTAATTTGATAAATAATAGAACTTGCTTGACCAGCCACCCAGTCATGTCATCCCGTGTGTGAAATCAGCTCCCTGCCCATTTCATTTCTCGCTCCACCCCACTGTTCAGTCTGTACCTGCGCCGAAGCTGAAACACCAGTCTGCCCAGCCTGTCCTGATGTACCACCTCCTCAGGTTGGAGCCCTTGCTCCTGCTATTTATGCGCTGAGCCATTACTAGAACTTAAGGTCTTGCACCTGTCATTTTTCTATTAGCGTGTTTTTTTATGTATTAGCAGGCTAGGCAATGTGGACACGTTCCCACAGCGTCTATCTTTCTGCTGGCACTGTTACTACACCATATTAATGTGTTTAGCGGACGCCTTTGTCCAAAGCCATGTATGAGTGAGGCGTATAGTACACCACAAGCAGATTTTTGGTCATAACCTTTATTTTCATTCCATCTACCATCTTTTTCACTTTTAGTTTTTCAATGTCTGTATAATTCTCTCTTACATTTTCCACTGTAAATGTGGTGTCATCGACATATTAAAGAATCAATAACATATTATTGATATTTCGTCCGGCAATCCTGAGTTCACAATTATCATTTTCCAGTCCAGATTCTCTGATATGTAAAAGGTGAATACTTTTGTTGATTGTGCAGATCCTTGTCTAAATCCTTTACTAGTCAGAAGCTATTCAGTTTCTCAATATTCGTTCCAGAGGGCACCTGTTTTCCTAAGAAGATAGTTGGACATGGTCAACAATCAAGGCTTTTTTTGCCGTCAAAGCACAGGTCGACCTTCTCTCTGTTTTGTTTTGCGTCGGCAATGATGGCTCTTTCTGAATACAGCTTATAAATCAAGTGATTCTCCATCTGTGTAGAACTTGGGGTAGAATGATCTTTTACATAATGGTAGTTGCATGAGATATGAAGGAAACAGGATTATAACTGGCACACTCGGTCAGGTCTCCTTTCTTTAGTATTGGAGTATAAAATGATATCTTCCATTCTGTAGGCTATTGATCCAGCCATCTTCTCTCTGTCCATCCTTTACAGGATTGTGGGGATGTTTGGACCCCATCCCAGACAGCATAAGGCACCAGGCAGGCCCAGTGCTGCTGAGGATACCAGTCCATTTCAGGGCATATGCACACTCTAATACATTTAGAGGCACCAATTAGCCTAACCGTATGTCTTCGGACCGTGAGACAGTATTGGATGCATACGTATCCAGCTTGTTCCCCAGTTTTGTGTCCATACTGGCTAAGTGTATTTGCCACACTCTCATCCCTGTCTCCAGTAACCAAGAATATATTTTGTTTGCAAATTCTGTTTATTTCTGCTTGGACCTAGTAATGAAATGTTTGAATTTATCCTTCTTCCAAATCAGGACATTGACCTATATGACTATAATTTTGAAGGATCGTTCATGAAATTAAATTGATATTATCATTGTATCCAGATATAGTCTTTCCACTGTCCTTCCTGACTATGAAAGCCACACCATTTTTCCATTGTCGTCCGTCAGTGTTTTTTGCATGACTGAAATTGCCGTAGTGCAGTCCATTTCAGTTTTATAATGCATAACATTTCAACTTGTTAGTGATCTTTTAATAATTTTATTTTAAAGCATTGTCATTGGTTATAACTATCTGTTGTCATTATCTAATCATGAGTATAATCAACCTCATCATCTTCATCAATCTCGAAATATATTATCTATTATTAACTAAAAACTTAAATAAAACCTAGACATAGCTGACAGTGATGTATAAACATAAAAATGTGTATAAAATCCAATTTTTATTGATGCAAATCAACTGACAGTATGTTATGACAGCAGTAGAAAATAGAAAATATGGGAACAGTGCCTTAGAAAGCGTATCAGTTTAGAATGCAGCACATATTTTCAAGACGTCAAGTACAAAACGGTGGCAAAGCAAGTCAAAGGTCACGGAACAAGGCAGGGTCAGTACCACTGAGAGGAGACTGCGGAGTGGAATTTTTTTTAATTTTAGAATGGTAATGCGGATACCCTGTGCAGCTTATCCGGGGGGGGGAGGCGGGCTTATTTGCCTTATTCCGCCTTAGGCAGCGTCTGGCGTAGATGGTGGGCAAAATCAGCCAATGTATTTCGTATGTTCTCAGGAACAACCTGTTAGACACTTAAAGGCTGTCAGTTTCCACTACTGACAAAACTATTTTAAAGAAAAGAAAAGCACACATAGGGTGTCTAAAATGATTTCCTTCAGAAATCTGTAAGAGTGGAAATGGAAGTAGTTTTTGGACTCCCATTGTATGCAGCGTATAGGTATCACACAGCTTCTAAAAGCATCGCAGCTACTGTAGAGTGGAAGCATCTTATCCCACTCATGTGTTTGCACTTGTCTCTGCCCCCCTTTGCAAATTGCCTTCCCTGGCCTAATGTGCAGCAGAGATAGCTTCCAGCGAATTGTGATGAGCAAAGCGAGCAGTATCAAAGAGATCCCCACAGCAATTTTCATGACAGAAAAAAAAAAATCTGTTAGATTCAAGGGGAAAGCAGAGCATCACATGAGCCGACATCCACCGCGCTCCTTCAGGACGGAATCGGCAAAGCGCTCTGCAGCCCAGCCATTCAGGGTCCCTGCTTCAAGTCTGCCGTAATTCATCACATATATCTATAGTGTGAATTTAATCTCATTTATTTCACTGGTGTGCTTCCCTACATTTTAAACATTTTGCCTTTTATTTTTAAACATGAATGCAGTCTTGCTGTTATCCTCTCACCGACAAATAGCAAAAGAGCAGGTATCACATAGGCCTCTTAACCCCTTTGATTTTTATATTTGTATCATTTTAATGGATATTTAATTGTTTGCGTAACATTCTTTATATCCATCCATCAATCCATCCATCCATCAGCGGTATCTGTACACACTTAGCTATATCCAATACAGGGTTACAGTAATCCTGGAACAGAGATCACCCTGGCAAGGTTGCCAATCCATCTTGTAGCATACAGTACACGCATACATACTGTACATGCATACATACACGCACACTCACCTCTTACGGACAATCCATAGATAACTATTCACATAATTAAAGATGGCCAGAAATACATCAAAAATCTTGTTACAAATTCAAAATACTTCCTCATCAAATGTAACAGAACGAAATACAAAACAGTGGTTTGAAAAAATGTATTTACAGTAAATAAAATGCATTTTGTAATTTGAGAATACAGAAATACATTTATAATGGTAACGGTACGCGACAAATATGTGCATGGTTACATCCCTAGTAATGTGTAATATTTAGAAAATATACAGCTACAGTACCCTGAACTTCATATACTGTAGATTAATAATTTTGTGATTTACATGTGTTATAGTGTTAATTGTGAAATGAAGAATGACTTTTGTAACATTAGTGATGTAATGTGAGCGCAACAGGCTGCACCTGCAGTAGTGGGTTAGGGCTGGGGAGGTATCGCGATTCCAGAAATCGGAACCGTTATAGAACTTAATTACAAGATTGTAAACGATTGTACCACGGTTTTGGTCTTGGATTCAGAACTGTTGCACCATTAATTTACACCCAGTGTTTTCCACAGAATTAGTGATGGAGTCTGACGGGGGGGGGGGGCAGTGTGTGCCTGTGCACACAAGAAGGTCCACCTCCGCTTTCAAAAATGTGTCAATTTCCCGCTTTCTTACCGTAGGGTAAACTCAAAGAAGAAACTGTTTTTTTAGGTATTAGTTCAAAACGAAAAAACAAACAAACACAAAACAGAACCATACCTATGATATGCAACGTCAAGTTCACCAGTCAGCCGTCCTTTTACTCAGGCTCAGTAGCCATAAAAATGCCTACATTAACAAAGAGAAATTAATTTTGTGCTTTGGAACCAAAGTAGCTACCCTGATTCATCGTTAATTAAGTCTTCCATATATGACAAAC
>JAODLC010000038.1:5320060-5333784 GCA_026781145.1 Hippopotamyrus pictus | reverse complement strand
CTACATGCTTTACCTTAAGGCAGTTTGCACTGAGCACCGAAGCAGCTTCTTTCCTTGGATTACTGGTCTTGGGAAAAAGTTCAGAACAAGTAAGCTGGGCCCAGCAGGATGTGTCATGTGATTTACTTGCATCTAGCCAACGACGGTGATAGGCTATATTTAGGAGTCTGCAAGCCAGGCGATGAATGTTCTTAAAATGACAGAGAAAAAAAAATCAATAAAATTACATTTCATGAAGTATTTGAGATACTTTAAATACAAAAAAATACAATCTATTTGTATTTGTTACAAATCTGTCCAGCAAACAAAAATTACAAAATACTCAAAAGTATTGAAACGCATACATACATTTCATTGAAATGCTGGCCACCTCATAATCACATAATCACATATTTCTGTATTGCATGAACTGGAGTACTGGAAGGAAATGTCACACAAAACACAAGGAAGACCCTGAATATCAGATATACTTATTGCAGAGACTTTTCCGGGCTGACCGAAAAGGGGCACTGTCAGTCCTTGGCGTTGTCTTCCCTGCCTAACAGTGCTGCTTTCTGCTAAGGCTGACAAAGAAAGAAAACTCTTCCAAGAGGAAGAATGGAATCTCTCAGCACAGTTATACGGTGTCAAAGTTCCAGTCCTGTGAGTTTAGGGAGGCACCTTTAAAATGGATTTTTACATCTCTGTTATTCTAGAGGAATAATCATGTCAAATGCTTGCCCTTCATAGCTGCCAATGGGTGATCTTACAATATGCATGAGATAAAACCACTCCAGAAATATTTTCATCACAGTAAACCTACACTAAATTGCCAACGACAAACAACATGGCAACATTATCACAATGTACTATATAACACACAGGTTGCAGATTGAATAAATATAAATGTGAATTATGATAATTAAACCCGAGGGAGGGGGGCGGGGGTGGTAGTCCAGCGTGGTTTTGGTTGTAACAAGGGAAGCAGGTGGCTCCTAGACCACCCAAGGTAATAGAGACCCCCCCACTCTCTTTGGTGGTCAGCGGCACCAGCATCCTGTTTGCCGTCTGGAGATGTGGCGATGAATGTCTGCCCTGCGGATCCCTGTGTGTCTCTGTGGCGGATTTCTTATTTATAGAGGCTCGACTCAAAAAGTCATGCCCCCAATGTAGTCAGTGTTTGTGGTCAACACCCCCTCCCCATATTACTTTATAATATGGGGGTGGGGGGGACATAATATACTGATTAATGCATGCAAACCCGAGTGAACTTACTATTTTGAGATATATATATACAGAATGCTGAAGGTGTCTTTATGCTTCACATATATGTATATATATATATATATATATATATATATATATATATATGAAGCATAAAGACACCTTCAGCATTCTGGGTAAAATCAAACACGAACCCCTACATAAGCCTGCATTTTCACTTTCCCACAGTGCAATGCCTCTCATTAGAAAACAAATTAATACCTAAATACAGCATAATAATTACAGAAATAAAATGTTAAAAGCGGCAATTCACCAAACAGACAAGTATAATCTTAATTACACTTTACACTAAAATCATAACACCAGCGTCCTATTTTTCTTGGCTTATTACACCATGGAGTACGAATGTGAACTCGCACACCTGCTTTTAAGAAGTTTCTCATTAATTTACTAAATTAGTCCCCTGTTCCTCACATCATACATTTCTCTAATCATGAATTTTATTCATTATATAAACACTCAAAGAGCATAAAAATTAAGCTTGAAAAAGCAAGGTTGGTAATGATGGTTAAAGATAATATTTTGAAAATGAGCATGAATTAAGCACCACATTACATTTCTCTCCAAAGAGGGTTACTTTGCCCAGGCATGGAGACAAACAGCATCTGCACAAGCAAATAAGCAATGAGGTTCATGCAGTACCGCTAATCACACAATGTGCATAAATTTTACTCTATAATATGGGAGTAAAGCAAGACCCTATAAAATATGCAGCACTGTGGTGCAATTTTACTGTAATTCAAGATATAATCAGTCAAATATAGACAACAACCGCATTCTCTTTAGAAGTTAATACGTTAATTTATAATAATCCAAACAGATGATTAATTCCACTGTAATGGGCACGTTCAAATATTATAGATCTTTGTGTATGATATTAAATATAGCACTGGGAGAGTGGTTTCAAATAGCAAAACTCACCACATTTTTAATTCTAAGTTCCATGGCTCAAACTAAATATACAAGCGCAGTACACTAAAAAATCTTAATGAAAAAATACTTTGTTGAATATGTTTTTATTTTCATATAAATACTGCACATATCGACAAGAATCAGTAACAAAACCATGAACTTCTTTAAATATATAGACGTTTTTGTTTGGTAGCATTGAGTTTTGTGAGTTTCATTTTATACTTCTTTCTGTTTCACATAGCGCCATTTTTGTTTATAATTTAATTCCACAAGCATCACACACCCTGAGATATTAACATTCAAGGGCCGCTTTACACCTGTGAACACCATAACAGTGGCAGTTTCGTGAACTGCACAGTGATCTGTCTGCATTCTCCTTAATTGACATAGGGAGAATAATCCAGTCACTGTCAATGGAATGGCTCTCACCCAGTAGGAACAGACAAAACCTATTAACCATTCTGCCCTTAAATGAGTGTGACACAGATAAATGAAAGATAATTTAAATAAAGTAATGATGCATGCAAATTGTCAAGTTCCAACTCCTTCCTGGCTCAGTTTCTGTTCCACTCATTCATAACATTCATCCATAATATCATGACAATGTCCACAGCATTTTAGAGCATTATCTCATTAGAACATTATCAATGATCTGTACGTTCACACAGAATCTTAAAGGATCAAAGAGTGAAAATATATTACCATCATATTTCTTTAGTATTTAAGCTACACAAATGGAATTTCCCATAATTACTTATACAGATTACACTCAAAAATGGTACAACATAAATGTATTTCAATTCCTAAGAATAATGTGACCTTGTGAAATAATTACACCTATAAACTTCATTAGCCTACAGCTGTACTCATCAACAGTGTTCCCTCAGAGACATGACTGCTGATCAGCCTTAAGTAGAATCCTGACTGTCCTCCTTTTAAAATAATTGTGGTTGGTTTCGGTGGGGGGGCCGCGCGGGGGCTCAGTAGGCAGCACAGATTCCTCACACCTCTCGGAGCTCTGCGCTGTCTGTGCAGTGTGACTGTTCTCCCTGTGCTTTGCACGCTTCCTCTGGGCTCTCTGATTCCTCCCACAGTTCAAAGGCATGCTGTTAGGCTAATTGGCATCTCAAAATTGCCTGTAGTGTATGATCATGGGTGTGAATGTGTGAGTGTGTGCTTGTGTGCGTGCCCTGTGTTGCACTGGTGTCCTGTCCAGGCTGTACCCCTGCCATGTGCCCCGTGTTGCACTGGTGCCCTGTCCAGGCTGTACCCCTGCCCCTTGCCCTGTGTTGCACTGGTGTCCTGCCCAGGCTGTACCCCTGCCCCTTGCCCTGTGTTGCACTGGTGCCCTGTCCAGGCTGTACCCCTGCCCCTTGCCCTGTGTTGCACTGGTACCCTGTCCAGGCTGTACCCCTGCCCCTTGCCCTGTGTTGCACTGGTACCCTGTCCAGGCTGTTCCCCTGCCCTGTGCTCTGTGATCCTAAGCAGGAGAAGCAGATCATTTTGGAATCTGCCTACAGTTTTTGTGTTAAAAGTAGATTTTTGTTTTTTTATATGTCCTTTTTCTACATTTTTAGAACTTTACATTTTAGAAAAACTAAACAAAAACACAGTTTATTGACATTACTGACCTCTTAACAATAAAACAGCAAAAGAGGTCGTACATTAAGCAACTGCTAACTACTTGGCTTCAAAATTTGTACATTATTTAAAGCTGAGTGCAATGAAAGGGCTTGCAGATCTTCCACATGTGTCTTTGAAAAGTTAAATGAACAGCTTTGTGAAGTTCCATCACTGGACAGTAAACACAGACTGCCATGTTTCTCAGGTAGTGGGTAACTCACATGGCACCATCAAATCAATAATCAAGTTCTGAGGTGTGCGGCCCAGCAACCTTGTACTGGGTAGGTGGTTGGAATATCTAAATATTTAATAGCAGACTCATCCTGAATTACTCTCAATATTAGAATATGCGGTTACTAATGTCATTCATACATCAGACTCACAAGACAGTCAACTGACATTCATGTGTCTACCTGTCGAGAGAATGTAACTTCCTCCCTTAACAGGAAATGAATGTCCACTGAATTTTCACAAAATAGCCACCAAAGCCCTGTTAGTCATAATAAAAAACGTATTTCTTATTTGTAGGTATTTTTAGAGTTATCAGAATTACAGGACAGTGCCGGAGCCTGGAACAGTCCATAAAATATTTGGGTAACACTTTACTTGCCGGGGCACAAATAATATAGTATTATGCTGTTGCTTTTGTATTAATTAGCCACAAACTAAGTCAGAGTTACATACTGATCTCATGTTAATTCATTAATAATGAATTGTGACGCATGTTTTATCTCAAGCAGTTACTATATTTACTATATCCATTTATTTTGTAAACCATTGTGAACCACTGAAGGAACTACTGAAGGAACAAGTAATGAATAACACCAGTGAAACACTGATCTCATCTGTGTTCATCATTAATGAATCATGATGCATCTTTTATCTCAATGACTATATTTGTTCATGATTTGTACTTCAGTTATAACTGAGCTAGTAACTCTCTCCAGCAGAACAATGAGCCCATAGTGAAGCTGGTACTGTAAGATCATCCCTCTCTGGGCTGTAACACACTGAGACGATAAAAGGCCAAACGATTCACTGGACACATTCGTCACGGTAACAAGTCGATTTTTTCAAAGCCAACTAAAGCACATTTTATCACTCGCACGACGATATTTTCAGCTGAAAAGAGAACATTAAAGTGGACAGTAATTACTGCCCTAACCTATTCAAATGATGTGTTTTTCATCCATTTAGTTTTTTCTCCTTTGATCTACCTTTTATTAGCTTAAAAACAGCTGAAGTTACTTTTATTTTCAGTACAAATGGTACAGGTCTTGTAATTTGCAATGTCAAATTCTGGGAAAATTACCCATTTTTAGCGCGCACAGCTAAAGAGCAACTCCATCCCGAACTGCAGAGGAAACGGGAAGAAGTGTAGAGCCAGTGACAGAACCAAGCTGTAAGAACATCATGCTTTCCCACTGCCATCCGCCAATGCACGCCATCCTCCGTCCGCCAATGCACGCCATCCTCCATCCGCTTTCATGACATCTCACCAGTTGTTTCTCACAGCTTTTGATATAATGCATCATACCTGTTATTAAAATTTAAATGCACATCTATGGGAAGCCTAACCCCCCCCCCAAGTGGGGGCCAAATAGGAGGCCCAACCGAAAACCTCGGAGGCCCCACACATACATATGATTTACATGGTGATAAGTAATGGTGTGCACTCCCCACAAACTGTGAGTATATTTAGGCTACAGCTACTACCACCGAGAATGGATGAACTTTTAACACTAGGACAATAAAAAATTCAAAGGAATTGAACAGACATCAGCTAAGTACAGAGTGGCACCCAGAATGTGCTTACAGTGCTACCATCTTCATGAAAGGAGCAGCAGGATAAGAAGGGCATTAATCAAAGCACCAAGTGGCAATGACATTTCAGCAAAACCTGGACTCAAGGCTGAGAAACGTCAATACCGCCGAACAACAACAAAGCAGGAAATTAAGCATGACTATGTAAAATATCAAGTCCTCATCCTTAATGTTAATTACCTGAAAGCCTAGCGTTATTAATTTTAAAACAACAGTGAACTGTTAAGGTGCTTTCAGCAGCTGATGAAATAGCAATTTTTAGCCAAAGCACTATTAATACTCATATGGAAATAAATGCAAATAAAATCAATAACCCAACACCAAGTAACTTAATTACACATCATGTCTCTAACATTAAACTAGGCTAAACTAAAAGTAGCTTGTTAGCCTACTTTAATAAACTAGCTCAATTTTGTGTTGCTTGGCAACAGTGTTTTGCTGGACTGTATTCTATTGATCAAGGGATTTTAATAAATTTGATAGCTTTGTTTTTTTTTTAATAAAATGTTATCTGGTTTCCTTATTGTGCTTTGATGTTACAGTTTTTTTTTATATACTGTAAAAGCAATAAGGTGGATAGATTGGATTTCAGTATATATATTTCATCCATCCATCTTCCCGGACAGGGTCACATGGGCTTGGAGCATTCTCTGGGCAGCAAAGGGTACAAGGCCAGGGTGCAGTGTGGACGGCGAGGCAGTCTATCAGAGGGCACACCTGATAGGGGCAATTAGCTGAACTGCAGGAGCAAACAGGAGCCCCAGTGACATGGCAGAACAGGCAGGCCAGTGGGAACTCTGGAGGTTGGAGTTAATTCTGCTTTTTATTTATTTTTCAGGTGCTTTAATCCAAAGCAATGTGCATTTTTCAGAGAGAGAGAGAGCTGGGTCAGCCACTGCCTGGAGCAACTGGGAGTTAAGGCCCTTACTTAAGGGCCTAAATCACTCTGCTAACCCTGGGATTTGAACCAGCAATGTTCTGATCACAGACACAGCATCCTATGCCACTGAACCTCCCTATACAGTTTTTTAAATAATAAACTAAAAATAAAAAAATAATAAAATTGAAATCTCCACAGTCTTCAGTCACTTTTCTGATACTGTAATTCTTCCTTTACATCAATTAATAAGATATGCTCCTGATGCTAAATAAGGACCCGCTTGAGGTATGACACTAACACTCCCACCGTTTGAAGGGAGCGTCTGCCCACTTGAGTTTTATCAAAAAGCCGTCTCTTAGTTCAGACACAGCACTGTTTGGAGCTGTAGACACGCCGTATAGCCGGCTGAGACTGTGATTCTCATAAACATGAGTGGCTTGTTTTCGAAGGCAGCATGACGGAAGGTCACATTTCAAAGCAGTACTACGGGTAGAATAGCCACTCCAAAGAAGAGGATATATCCAAATTCACAGAATCACAAAACCCACCACAATAAAACCTTTTTTACAGTTTCTACCAAGGTCTTTTTTGTTATTAGCCACTTAGACGGCACTCGTTCAGCATGAATACAGATATGCATTTTTCCTTTCTTCCACTTTCTTCCAACATTTACCTTACTGATGCAATTCAAAGTAAGTGTCTTTCCTAAGGGTCTGTCTATTTCTCTATTATGCTGCCAGCCCAGTATGAATATATGTTCCTAATTATACACAACAAGCAGTCTTTCAATTGAGTAAGGGAACATCGGGTATATGTTCTTTGTAGCCATAAGTTAGAGTTTATGACTCTTCAATCTCTTAAGGAACATCACTACTGGACACCCACCTTGTCAGCTGTAACTGTCCCGACCTTTGAGAGCCCAAAGCTGTGTTCGAAGTGCTTGGTGCTGCCCCACAGCACTTGTTGGGCCCCTAACCATCTCTACCCCTATCGTCATGCTCAAGACACGGCTAGAAATAACCGGAATAAGCTGATGTATTACTCACTGTTTTCACTGGGTCTAACAAAGGAATTAGGATGATTCGGATCATCATCATGACATCATGATCATCATCATCATCATGAGGTTCGGGGCTGATTTGGTCTAAAACCAAACCTATAGCCTTGAGACCAAACCTACGTCCTTGTTTGGAATTGAATAAATTTGCAGTAATGCCACTGCATGGAGACATTTTCCGAAGATCATACCTCCCTCCTCATTAATTATCGAAAAAGCATCAAAGCCAAACTTTCTGGCGGCACACAGAAGGATAAGGCTCTTTGGCCATGTTCACCCTGGACTAAGATGTCTGTTCGATTATGCTGAGGCTTCCCCATAATGCACTGCTCTTACTCTCTCTGCCCGCCCGGCCCAAACGTGTGTGCACTGTCACGGCGCTGCTTTGTATTTGGAATGACATCTGGCTCCTTAATCTGCATACCTCCCAGTATTTTCGGTCAGAGTCCCGCAGCCCGCCCCCTTCAAGCCCACACTCACGGTATCCGTCAAGCCCCTTACATTCATTATACACCCTCGCAGCACCCCCCACCCCCCCGGCCAGTTACCACACTGCTACTGTACTTTCCCCACCCACTCAGCAACCATACATGTGCACTCACAAGTTCATTTTCTTCCAGAATACGCAAGGGATCACGCTCGAAGGGAAATGCTAAAAACATTTTTATTCCATCTTGATTCAATCTCGATTCCATCTGGAGATCTTTGTGCACCTGATCGACGGTGGGTGCCGGTGCACCGACGAGAGGAAGAGAAGCCAGGTGTGGGACACCCCTGTGGGAAGGTTGAGCAGCTTGCCGTCCCCAGGAGGCCTTGCATCAGGCGGCTAACACAGCACGGCGTGCATCCAGGCTGCATCCTCGCTGAAGGAGACATCTTGCTTTCTGTGTACCACCGGGGATGCCAAAGGTTTCAGACAGAAGGCATAACACGTGGGTGCCTGCGATGAACTCAGAAATAGCTGCATTTTCAGGAGGTATATCATGTATTTGGAAAAGACCAGGAGCACCGCTACGATTTGGCCCTTCCATTCTTTCCGGGTGATTCTGCCAGTCTAATCTGCCCATGCTTCTGTGTCTCCATCAATAACATAACATGGCCAACATGGAGATCTGTCTGTGGAGAACATCACTTACGGTGCAGCATCCAAGAAAGGCTGACTGTCATCACAGTGAATAATTAGTATGACTGTAGTAGCTCTCAGCTAGGGTGCTGCAAACTCACTCACGCTTATACTCCCATTTGTCTGCTAAAGCAGTCAATTGCTCTATTTCTTCCTACTGAAAATTTCGACATTCTCCAATGCAATGAAGCATTATTTAAAATACATCAGAATATCATAAAATGTAACATAATTTCAGTAAGTACCTCAATAAGCATCATGGGTAATACATTTGTCTGGATGTTTCTTATTGTGGCTCTGATTGTGTCATGCAAAAGACTGGTTGGTTAACAGTGCCTACTGTTAAATGCAAGTAATATTTACTATGGATACAACTGGAGTATGGAACCAGTCATCATTAAACATTGCTCCCTGATCCATTTGGGTCAATGCCAGTCAAAAGTTTGGACACGTGGAGCTGCCTACGTGATAGTGTTACATCTCATGACCTGACCACCTTACCTAGACCCAGTAGAGATGGATTTGGCGGAATTTGCTCAGAGCGGCCAAAGAGTTCTCAGCATGCAGTATGTGGGACCTCCTTCAGGACAGCTGGAAAACCATCTCAGGAGGCCACCTCATGAAACTGCTGTAGAGGATACAGTAGGGTCAGCCAGTCCCTGAAGCAATCGGGGTTGAGGGCCTTTCTCACGGGCCCAATAGTGAGATCACTCTGTCGACCCAGGGATTTGAACTGGCAACCTTCTGAGTCTCAATCCACAGAGCACCCCCCCTCAACAAATTATTTCTTATACACTTTTTGATTAGTGCATAATTTTACATATGTTATTTTATTATGTTGATGTCTTTATAATTACTCTAAAATGTAGACTATAGTACAAATTAACCTTTCTATGGGTAGGTGTGTCCAAACTTTTAACTGGTACTGTATATACATACAAGTTTACTACAGTCAGATCACTTTAGATGACAGTTGATTTTAGGAATTTTGTCTTTTTCCTCCTCAATAAGGTTAAGAAACTTCTCTCTTATACACGTTGCTTACTGGAGTACCACCAAGCAGCCAAAACTTTTCTGGAAAAGGACAGTGAAATCCCTTCTGGAACTGTATGATTTGACCTGTAACTTTTCATCCATCCAGCATTGATCTCCACTCTGTATTCAGTGTTTACTGTCTTGATAAATGGCATCTAAAGCCCTACATTCATTATTTTGTAACTGGCATTCAATTTCATGCTTGCTGCTCAGATACAAATTTCCTCAAGTTAATTTCCAAACTGTTACTCTTACTTGTTCCTCAAAAGCATTAACCCCACCTCCCCCATACTGATAATCACCCCCCCCCTTCACAACTGACATTCTTTATTGTCATACTTTAAGACTGTGCTGTTTGTCGCTACATATACAGAACTGAATAGATGTTCATGGATTGTCACTCTGTCACATGATCTGAGTCTGTCACATCATTTTCATATCTTCACACTAAAACAGACACATAACTGTACCTCTACAAAGGCTCACAGTGGCGTTCAGCATCGCCTCTTCGTTTAGAAGGCACGTGTAAGTACTGTACACTGAGGAGATCTTTACTGGCATCCTGCTGATCCTTGATACAAACATGCTTGGAGAGACTATCTGAGCATGACTGAGAGCATTTGTCTGCCTTCTCAACATACTATGTAGCTTAAATGGGTTTTGGAGGAACAGAGGAACCATACTCATTGGTCACCTTCAGATTGGTACGAGCAGCTCTGAAGCTGTTCCTCAAGGCAGTTCCTCCGGCGCTAATACAATTCCAGCTAAATTGAGGTTTCCCAGATCATGTAAAAGCTACGTCTGCTGGTTCTTCTTTGTATATGCAGCAGTTATCTTACCACCCTCGCCATGTGAAAGCCCTTCACAGCTTGTGTAGCTGGATAGGAGATCATTACAGTACTGTATGTGTGTTCTTCACATTGGCCTCCATTCCAATCTCTTCCTCAGTTTATATATCTGTCAAGTGGAAGTTCACTTTGCATATTTAATTCAGGTCTCCTTATGTAGTTATGAATCCTTTCTCTTTAGTTCTCTTTTATGTTTTTTTTTCTTTTCTTAATGCCCCCATACTCACAGGTACTTGACAATGCTCGTCAGTGTCAGCTGTGTGAGTATTCTCTCTGCGGTGGGGTAGCAGTATCGCCCCTGCTGTGGGGCATCATTGGAAGCGATGGGTTTTCTGAAGTCATGGCTTACCTGAATGATCTTCATGCCAGGGATCGTGGTGTTTACACCCTTATGGAAATTATTCTATCTGTTAGACAAGACCATCAAAGCAGTCATCAGTTAACTTATCACACTTAATTGGTTTGCTCATATTTCTACATTATATTGCAATGTTATTACTGGATAATTTTACATATTTCATATTTCCTGGAGGATAAATTAATTTCTTTGAATAATCAAATGAACATCATTAATTATTTACAAGTGTATATTTATTTTGAATGAGTTTACATATATTAATCTAGAATTATAATTACAGGGTCTTTTTTTATTTGAAAATGACACCCTTTATAAAAAGTGGTGTAGAGCGGACTCCCCAATATCTTCAGAGAACATTTAAAATGAATTCCACATGGTACGGGAGTAATTCGAACCTCGTGAAAGCTACTCTCAGTCCGCCTGTCGCATGATTAAGCACCCTGTGCAGCCCTGACATGGGCGAACGGCGGTAATGGTGATCAGAGCGGACACATCCTGGTCCTGACAAGGCTCTCCTGGTTGATGGATTCAAGGTAAATGTTAAAAGGCCTGAAGAGCTGCCTCCCGTTTCCTGCATTCCTACTCTAGCCTGCAAATATATTCAAAATACACACCGCTGAATGTCATAGGCAAGGAAACAAAATGCCACAGTGTCCAGGAAGGTCTCTCTCTCCGTCTCTCACTCTCTCTTTCTCTCTCCTCTCCCTTTTTTTCTTCTTTTATATTTTACACTACCTGGGGCACATACTAACCCACCCATGACCCTTAATTTTCAACTGTTGATGATTAAAAACCCAACTGTTAAATCAAGCTACTTTCAGTTTCACAGAACAAATTTCAGACATGTCCAAATGCCTCATATCCACTTACAAGTAGAACGTGATCAAAAAATATTAAAGTGTCACATGTCTACAGCTGTCGACGTAACACAGCTAGCTGCTAACAATGTAACAGGAACAGCCACAGAAACAGTAGGAATCTACAGCGTGGAAACATCCGACTTGCCACTTAGGCACAGTCATCAGACAAGCGGGTAAATAGTCTCATCCTGTCAATGGAGGGAAAAACAAACTGTGACTGTGGGGTGAGTCATAGCTGCAGGAAACAGGCATCAACTTGATGTCTCCGAGCTTCAGGGCCACCGCCTCAATGTGGACATAACCTTGACTTTAATTGTCTAGGTTTAGCTCAGTGTATTCACAGTATTTCTACACTTATAACCAATGTGTCTGCAAAGTAGAAAATGCAATAAATGATATATACTTCAATAGGGGTAACTCCAATTTCTGTATTAAGTTATTCTAAATTAATATTCTGCACATTTTTTGAAGTAATACAAACGTGTAACATAACTAGGTGTAGTCATATATTTAGGCATATTCTGTGTAAAATGCTTTGAATGGGCTGAGATATTGATTTTAAACAAGAATTTCATCGGAATTACAGTCACTTCCTGGGCAGGAAGGAAATGTCTCAAAGCAATGAATTTAATTAATGAATTCCTTTGACACATACAGAAACACTTTGCAGCATTTTAAATTCATTTTCAGTTTTATTTTGCTTATAGGATAGATTATTGTGTTTTCCAAAATCGAAGATAAACAGCAATCTGTCCTCCTTTCTCTACTCCTTGTTAACCAAGCCGCTTAGTCAGCATCCAGAAAAAAAAGCATTAAAAATTTTAATGCATCCTTGTGCTAGGGATCTGTGCCGCCAATCGAAAGGTTACCGGTTCAAATCTCATGAATGCCGGGTGGGATTCTGCTCCATTGGCCCTGGAACAATGCCCTTAGTCTGCAATTGCTTTGTCCTGTTTATGACACTAGCCTACATCCAGCCCTGCAAGCAGGTTCCTCCAACTTTCAGGGAAGATTTGGGTGTTGGTGGCAGGATTGGCACTTCACAATGTCCCATTCCATTTGACACATAAACCCACTCACATCACATGACCTGGGCATTTGACTTAAACATTGTAGAAATGGATTTGGAGGAGTTTCACCCGAGAGTGAAGTAAAAATGGCCAATATGTGATCAGCATCTGCGGTATCTCCTTCAGGATAGCTAGAAAAGTAACCCAGGAAGCCACCTCATTAAATTGGAGTAAAGGAGACAGTAGGATCAGCCAGTCCCTGGAGCAATTGGGGTTAAGGGTCTTACTCAAGGGCCCAATGGTGGCATCACTCTGCCAACCCAGGGATTTGAACCCAGCTGTCCCAACCCACAGAGCTGCCCCCCCTCAAGAAATTATTTTTTTGGCCAATGCTTAAGTCTTATTTGTTGTTTTATAGTTTTTATGTTTTTATAATGTAATTCTAAAATTTAGAGAATAATACAAATATAACTTTCTACGGGTAGACGCATCCAAACTTTTGACTGGTACTGTATAGAGGGGAAAATATGTAGTGTGGCCTTAAGTATGAACATCAGGATAGGTCCCTGCCAATTTCTGTTTTGTTTGTCATTCTCTTAACCTGTTTGGCCAGTGGGTGTCACTCAACACCCCTTTCTGTTCCCCATGTTCCCTTAGGTCTGTGCCCATAGTTCATTAACCATTCATCCCAAACAGTTATAAGTCTCAACAACTTTGGACTTTTTGGGAATTTGTGGGGCAGATCTCTGTTTTTGCAAACACTATGTTAATAAAGTTCCTTGTGTTTATGTACTCCAGTTTCATCCGTGCCTTTAGTGTTATTGTTATTCTGGTCTGCCCCTAATTCTGGAATCTTGTATCTGAGTCCCCAGTGCATTAATGATTGTTAATGACCCTCATATGTCCCCTGTTTAGCTCTAGTTCCCTGTGT
>JAODLC010000038.1:5263783-5279212 GCA_026781145.1 Hippopotamyrus pictus | reverse complement strand
TTAGCAATCCATGACAGAGCACAATAGATTGTTTTGAGGGTTCAACATTCAGCTGAAATTGGACAGACCGGGGGGCATCATGGCAGTCTGTAAAAGACTTGGATGGCTTTATAGAAACCCATGCTGCATGTACTGACTGGTCAAGGAAGGATGCCGTGATGAGTAGAGGTATCGTGTTATATTTACTAGTCGGCAAAATGGCGAGATAGACATAAGTCGCTGAAGTGTCGACTTTATAAGTCGGCAAAACGGCGAGTTAAACATAAGTCGCCAAAGTGTTGCAAAATACTTGCATTGCTGTTGGCCCTTGGGCAAGATCCTTATCTCCCCCCCCCCCCCAAAAAAAAAATACTCCAAGTATGCTGGTAGCAGACCCAAAGACTCACTTCATCTCTATATGTACAGTATACAGTATTCCCCCCACACCCATGGGTGATACTTGTTAAGACACGGGAGGGCCGGAGTCCTGCACATTTTTGAGTTTCCCCTCATTTACTGTTACACACCTGATTCAACTCCTTGTGCTAATTGCCACACAGCTCTTCAGCTGAATCATTTGTGGTGGGACAGGGAAAGAACTAAGCTACACAGGGCCCCGGCCCCCCAGGACTGGAGTTTGACGTCCCTGCATTAAGAACCTACCACGGATGGCCTTAGCTACAGATAGTAGCAAACCGTCTGCGTTTTATGACACGGACACTGTGATAATGTGGCAATTAATGATCATCAAGAATGCTAGAGGCAGACTGGATGACAGTTCTGTGGAAAGGAGTGGATATACTGTAGGGACAAGGTTACTAGGCACAACTGCGCTGGATGATCTCACCATGCTGTAGCCTGTACTCACCTGCTGTGCAGTTTGAAACTTATCAACTGTTTATCTCTGGAATTTTCCAAAAGAAAATTTTCGGACCACAAAATCATGGATAACTGAAACTGTAGATACGGGAGTCTCACTGTATCTCAAAATAGAGGGTGAGATGGGATACAACACAGTCCAGTCCAGCTGTTCTCATGCTTGTATGAGTGGCAAATAAGGCTTCACCTCAAGTGCCACCAACCAACATCACTTGGGTGTCATCCAGGTGTCATCCAGGTAGCATCCATATAAGATGCCTGAGCCACCTCAGCTGATTCCACTATATCTGAAGGAGCAGTACCTCTATTTTGAGATCCCTTTGGATTCCCCAACCCCTCACCCCATCAATGAGAGAATCCAGCAACCCTGTGGAAAAACGTCATCTCATCTCCACTTGTGCTTCCAACTTTGTTCTTTCACTCATTACCCACAACACCTTGGCCATAGATCCTCCTCAGTGCCTGCAACACTTCTGTTATGAAGCCATTTCACCTGTGAACTGCATCTTCCCTCCTGAGATAAACTTGTTTGCTGGCAGCAGTCTCCTTTCCCCCCTCGAATGGAATAATCCACTCTTTTCCAAGACAAGACGATGGCCTTGAATTTGTACATGCTAATTCTGATCCCTGCTCCTTCACACTCATGATCAAATCATCATTAATATTGGCACATATTTGGTAGTCAATGTTTTTAAATCACGAGGAAACCACTGAAAGCTGTCCATTTTGTATCAATGGATATTTAGATCTACTGGGTCATCAAGCTGTACAGTATATATACAAAATTGACGTATAAGGAAATGTGAGAACTTGATTAGTCATTTCTTGCCATGAATCATTAGTTATCTATTAGCATTAGCCAATGGTCCCAAAGCAAACAGTTAGATCATCCACAGATGGCTTGACAGCATGATGTTTTATTAATTTATTTTGCTCTTGAAGACGAAACCTGGTCTTGGGCTGAATCCAAAAATGAAAATCAGCCTTCAGCTTGCAGATACATCTGAGACTATTCATTTTCAAATGTATTTATTTCTGCTCTTTTCACATAAAAGTGCATTTTATGACAAGTTAAGTCTTATACACATGAAATTCCAATGCAAAATCTATTTTAAATGTTAAACCATTTAGAGTTTAATTATAGACCAGAAAATAACGGAGTGAAAGGAAAAAGCTATAATGATACCTTCACTTTCACAATGCATACAATATGACATAGTGAATATTCCTTAGCTGCTTTTTCAATATGGACAGGCTTTGTTTTTACATTGTAGGGCTGGAATTAGAGGAAGCGTCCCCTACATTACTGATAGCATCTATGAATAATTTTTCAGTGGGACATGAGTACACAAATCAAGGTTAGAGAATCCACGCCGTGAATAGATCACTTATGATGGGTAAAGCAAAGTTATTACTTAGAGGCCGATCATCAGTAACTAATTTAATCCTTGGAAATTATTTTTTTCAGGCAGGGTTTAAGGGGCATTTTCTGTCAGCCCTGGGTCTCCTTCCCTGATACAGTTGTATTCAAATGTATGGCCCTCATTATCTCACAGCCATGCAAAGCTTTCATCCTTTGAAAAGACTGGGAAAATAAGATGTCATGAGACCATTTCTGATTTATCGCCTTTTTCTTTAGTTGGAGCAGCAATGCTTAAGACAATACTCGGTAAGCGTGCACCATACTCTTTAACTATATAAGCCCTGTTAGGTGGTCCTCCAAGTAGTGGAACTACAAGCCAATGTGTAATAAACTGAAGAGTTTGCTTCTCCAAACCATGTTTTTTTTCCTGGCGACAACCAGTCCAGTCATTGATGAAAGAACCTTCATGCTACTACCATGTTTATTTTGATCTGAGAAACGTCACTGCTGCAGTGCAGAAGTTTTCAGCAGCATATCCATAAGCCCTTAATCGAGGGCTGGAGTCAGCGGTGGTCATTCCCATCACTCAAACCACACATTTGCGTGGGACCTCTGAGGTTTGGGGGCCCCCTGTTGGCCACAAACAGTCACTACACTAGGCGGGGTGGAGGTCCCCCACATCACTTTTTAAACCCGCCCCTGGATAGATTTGTTCTTACTGCAGCAGATATTATAGCAGTTTGCTGCCAAGTTTGAAGTGAAAAGGACGAGAATCAGCACTTCTAAATCCAAGGCCCCTCACAGAAAAGAGGTCATCGTTTCTTTCAGGTAAATATTTCTGCTTCTCAGTATAAATGCCTCAGAATCATGTCCGTGAATGATGGCACGAAGGGTTTGTTGGCTGCGGCTATGTGAGCAATGTGGATATCCGTGGTGCTGAAGCAGGACCTGACTCATCTGATGAGGCTTGCGATTTAGCTGTCAATCTACATCCCTATTCTCACCTACGTACAGGGGGTGCCAGCAATGAATAAGAGGTCAAGCAACTGAAATGAGGTTTCTCTGCAGGCCAGCTCAGCTTGCGCTCTGTCACTAGATGAGGAGTTCTGAGATCCAGAGGGATCTCGAAATAGAGCCACTGCTCCTTCGGATTGAAGGGAGTCCCCAGGGATGGCTTGGGCGTCTCGAAAGGATATCATGAGGATAGGTCAAAGCAGAGCGGTTTCCGGAACGTGTGGCAGACCCTGGACACGCCGGAGGGATCACATCTCCTAGCTGACTTGGGAACATCTGAGGATCCATCAGAATGACCTAATTTCTGTAACACTGGAAAGCAAAGTCAGATCTACCCAGCTCAGTATGCTGCCAATACAGCCCCCAGCAGGAGAAGGTGATGATTATGTTAAATCCAAAATGCCAATATTAGGAAATAAAAATCACACTAGATGCCTCAAAGAGAATGAACAAGTAGTGCTTCTAGATAGTAATACTTATAAAAATACAACTGGAAAATATATGTGATATCTTGGAGGAAGGCAACTGAGAATGGCCCAATGAAGACAACTGTGTCAGAACACTGGACCATGTGTCTGGAACACTGGACCATGCCAAGACGTACAAGATGTGGATACATTCGCTAGACACTGGTGTTGCTCCATTTAATTTCTTTGCTGATGACTACTGTAAGTATTCTTGAGCAGCAGGCAGAAGAGATAGCAAGAAAAGAAAAAGAGATTTAGAAAAAGTATTTGAGTTGATCAAATGCAATGTGAAAAAAACTTTGGTAGCATAATAAACTAAAAAATTAGAAGCAGAATATTTATGAAACCAGGAGAGAAACATCTGGGGATGGCTCACAATGACCAGGATTCAGGCTGTTATCAACTAACTAATACCATCATCGTGGGACACTGGTTAAGTCAATGACCATTTTCATCATTAACTTGAATAAAGGGCTCTCACAAATAAAAGATAAACCAAGAAAGTTCATATTCACATTAAATAACAAGATTTTCTAAGCTATTCAACCAAATATGATCATCTCAAGTACAGTACCAAACCGGCATTTAAGTCCAGAACTACAAAGAGAGAGAAAGGGTAGGTATGTCATTACTCTGGAAAGTACTCTGTCAGTGAACTATACTATTGCTTGAGCATTGATAGATATTAAGATAGATAGCTGCTACGGAAAAAAATGTGATGCAATTATAGGGTAATCGGTATGTTTCTATTTATTTTTTAGAGGTTCCTCATCATCAGAAGTCAAGTAAAGAATACTTTTATATGAATGACATTCACCTGTTGACACATAACTAACCAAAAACATAAACAAAAAAATAGGTCAAAAATCATGAGTGAGCATACATGTTTCTGGTAACATTTTACTTGACGGGGCACAAATACTTAGTAATTACCACTAAAGTACAAATAATGAATAAATCATGAACAACTATAGTTAATAATTGAGAAAAGATGCATCACAATTCATTAATGATGAACTTGATGACTTGTTACTTCAGTGGTTCCTTAAGTAGTTCCTTCAGTAGTTCACAAAGGTTTACAAAATTAGATATAGTAACAAAAATAGTTACTGATTGGGATTCATTAATGATGAACAAATATGATCAATATTTAACTTGTGTTATTCATGACTTCTTCCTTCAGTAGTCCACAAAGGTTTACAGAATTAAGATTTAGCAACAAATATATTAACTGCTTAAGAAAAAACATGCAGCACAATTAATTAATGATGAATCTGCATGAGATCAGCATATAACTAAGATTTTGTGAGCTTATTATTAATTAATAAGTAATACATAATATTGTAATAGTACAAGTATAATGCTATATTATTTGTGCCCCGTCAAGTTAAGTGATACCATATTTCTTTTTATTATATAATAGCTAAAAAACCAACAAAAACACAAATGCTGAAAAAACTGGGAGACCTCAGCAGCTTTAGTAATAAGCCTTCAGGATACTATAGTACAGCTGCTGTTATTTAAAAACACATGCTAGCTTCTAAATTAACAGTCAATTATGATGCAGACATTGTAAGAATCCCCCAGAGAATAGATATTCTGTACTTTCCAGCATTTGTCATTAAGTAAATTCGGTTAAAGGTCAGCCAGCTAGTGATGAAATAAAACTCGAGTCCTTTGAAATGGTGAACTTCAAAGATGAAGTTCACATGGAATCAATATCCACAAGACGCATTAATAGATAATAAGGGGTACAAGTGAACAGATGGTCCTGCGCTGCTGGTGCATTTAAACTGAATGCCGCAGCAGTGGTGCGTGTTGGAATCTAGATGCTGCAGATTCCAGCAGGTGCATAAAGGAGAGCATAAAAATAAACAACGATGATAAAGTGAACTTCATTAGAAATGCTTTTTAAGCGTGAATGATTTGTTCCGCATAACTATTAAATTAACCATCATATTACTTCTATTATAGATGGTGTTATTAAAGGTTAATTCTTCAAATGTAAATTAAGAAAATGTTCTTTCTTCTGCCTTTCAGTGGGGTGCAAAGAAGACATCTATAGTGCATGGATTGTATGGGAATTTCTGTTTTATTTTGTATTTTAAAATTTGTATGAAGAAGGGCATTTTGGAAGATAGTATTGAGTTTTTTCACTCTCTATTATGATTACAGTGTTTGATCAGTTCATCTTTTATATATTTCCTGTTGCAGAGCAGTCATTTTCATGTAGCAATGAATGATTGGAGAAAATGGAAGCAGAAGGATTGTAAAGTCAGACAGCACTGGGTGAGTAGGGCATTGCTGTTCCTCAGGTAACAGAGCGTTGTTAGTGGGGCATAGTTCAATGGTTGACTTTAGCTATAAGCAGAAGATGAGGCATTGCCTAAAGGTGAGATTTGCATGTGGTAAGGCTAAGGTTTAGAAAGGTTGGTAGTTTTTATAGTGACTAGCTGAACCCAAAAATGAACTTGGTTTTTGTAAAAGATGCTGTCTTACTGACCTGTGGTCACACCTGTGCACAAATACCATAGCTCCCTCTCCCCCGGTCATCCTCAGAGATGTGCAGGACCAATTTTAGATGTTACAGGTGATGCACCCTGGCATCACTATAAGTAATGATATTGTTACGACATGCCGTAGAATAAGCAACACGAGCGCAAAGCTGATGGATCACAAAGAATGCAAAGCTGCTTAAAAAGAGCCTGGAGACCCATAAAATCCAAATGGAAGACTGCAATATTGATGTAACCCATGTGGAGTGGAGAAATCCTAACTACGGTATCAGAACTGTGCCCCTGGTACTTATTGAGACATGATGAACAGCATATTGATACACATTCTCATACACGTGTAAAAACCCTCAACAACCTTACCATAATCCCTCTGAGATAAATCATGGAAGCCCACACCCTTAGAAACTTGCTGGCAAGTCAAGGTTGGAAAAGGGAAAAAATGCTGGTGTAAGAGGTTTAGCTGGATAAGTTCACACTACTAAATCGGCGCTTCTTTCTGAAAGGCCCCAGCATCTCATACTCTTGCCCCGACTTTCTTCCAGGATTGGGGTTTTGGGATTCTGAAAGGAGGTCAGAATGGTGTAACGGGTGGGACTGGGAAGAAGGTTTTAGCTTGGGGATTAACCCAGTGTCCGGGCAAGTGGCCAGGTGGTTCTCTGCCAGATGGACCACCTGCCCCGGGTTGCTCATCTTGCTGAGCATATTATGCAATATACTGCTCCACAGAGACAATCTACCCCAATTCATCGAAAGACAGGGAGAAGCCAACAGCCCACCTGGCTCAGAGGTACACTGGCTAAGTTTCCACATCGTCAAACCAGACAAACTAGGGAACCTCCTGCCCAAGCTGCTGCCCCTGGAATCTGACACGGAGCAGGCAGCTGCGATGTTAAGTGTCATTGTCCCATTGCAGAGTCCTCACCACCAAGACCCAGAGCAAACGTTGGAGAAAGGGAAGAAGGCCGTTACTGCCAGAGTCTTCCCCAGCTCTGCTCTCCGCGGCACTTCAACCAGACTCAGCCCTGCCCAGCACAGCTCCACCCACCAGCTCTCCAAAGTTCACCAGAGCTCTGCCCGCCAGTTCTGCACAATTCACCAGAGCTCTGCCCGCCAGTTCTGCACAATTCACCAGAGCTCTGCCCTCTGGCTCTCTGCAGTTTGCTGCAGCTCCACCAATTTTTCACAGTTTGATGCAGATTCGCCCCGGTGGCTCCCCACAGCTCATCGCAGCCACACCTGCCATTTTCAGTCACAGGAGGAGGAAGCTAGCTGTGTCCTTTGCTGCCACCCCGCCTGACCTGGTGCCACCAGAGTCCTGCCTGAGGGAAGAAGCCACCTTGCCTCCAGAGCCAGTCCCAGGTCTGGTAACTGCTATGCTTCCAGAGCTGAGCCCAGCAGGGGCTACTGCTCACGCCAAGGCTCTAGAGCCTGGCCTGGAAGGGGGTGCCACTTGTCCTGAGCCCTCAAAGCCTGTTTCCACCTCTTCTGCACCTCCGGTACCTATGCTCCAGACCCCTGATCCAGACAGGGCTGCTTTGCCCAAGTGCCAGGCTCCTGGCCTCATTGATGGCTCAGTGGCAGCCATACCACGCAAACCTGACCGAGGTAAGACCACCCCTCTAGTCAGGCAGCTTGGCCAGCTCTTCTTCATTTGCTGTCCTGCAGCAAACACCAGTGCTTGCCTCCGGGTGTCCCGGCTGCACCCCGCTCACCTCCAGGTGCCCCAGCTGTCAACTCCTGCCTCACCTCCGGCCATCCCATTGGCTTCTGCCTTGCCTGCAGGACATCCCTCGTTCCCATTTACCGTGCCTCAAGTCCCTGTCCCAGTGCACTGTCCTGCTTTTGTTTTACCTTGGCCTGTGTTCCCTTTAGCTTTGTCAGGGTCAGCGCCCATCCATCCCTATCCTATGTGTCTTGTCCTTGTTTGCCAGCAGGGGTTGCTAGTCATCCTTTTCCCTCCTTTATTGTATAGCCCTTAGCCCCTGGTGTGTGTGCCTTCTCCCTGGGTCGTGTGGCTTAACGGGAAAAGTGATTGGCCACCGTTCTAATGTCCACTTTTGTGACTGTATGTTTCAGGCTGGCCAGAGCCCAGTTTCAACTAATTATTAGTTTATGTTTGATGTTTCTTGATTTCTCCTGGTTTAATGTCTGTATAGGTATTTCAGTTACAGTTCCTTGTTTTAGTTCTTGTTTCCTGTTCATTTGGTTGTTATAATTTTGGTTTCTGTTAATGGACCTCTCTGTGCCTCTCCTCCACCTGTTGCCTGTTTCCCTGTGTTGTGTTCTTTGGTTAATTATCTGATGTTCCCCACCTGCCCTTCTTCATTAGCCCAGTTTTCAGTATGTACTTAAGTGCTTGCTTTTGCTCTGTTCTCTGGCTAGACATTGTATTGTCTCTGCATATGTCTCTGCCTGCTGTTACCTTGCCTGTTTTTACTTTGCTTGTTGTCTTACCCTTTTCCCATCTCTTAGTTCCTTCATGTGATTAGTTAATGGTCTTAAGTTTAGTATGTTTTCCATTTTGTTTTCCCCTTGTCTTCAGTTTATTCAATAAATCCCTGTTGTCTTGGAGATGCTAAATGGATTGTCACTCTCTTTTCACCATCTGTGCCATGCTGCGCCATAACACTCCTATGTTCCTGGCCCTGTCTCTGTTGCCCCTCTACATGTCCATCGTTCTGGTCTGGTATGTTCTGTCTGTCAATGTCCCTGACCGTCTTGCTCCCCGGATCCTCATTGATGTCTGGTGTTTGTCCCTCTGATCCTGGGTCAGATGTCCTTGGTCCGGTCCTGTGTTGGTTTTGTTCATTGGTCTCTCCTGTTGTTCTTTTGGTCCCTGGTCTGGCCCTACTTGTTCCGTGTCCATTATGGTGCTGTGTGTCCGGTCCTGTCTGGTATCCCATCTGTCCCTAGCCCTGTGTGTCTGCCCTCTCGTCAGATCCCCTAGGTCCTTCATGCCCAGAGGGCGCACTTTGGAGGGGTACTGTTACATCCGGCACGTCATGTTCACCTGACCTTCTTGTCTCCTCCCTCACTGGTCATTAAGGTCAGTCCCCCAGTGGCCTGTGCCCTTCCCAGTCCTAGCCTTCCCATTTTGAGCCCTCATGGTCCCGTTTGTTACCCTGCTCCTGTTTTCTTTAATAAAGCCCCTTTTGTTCTCCTGAGACCTGCCCTCGAGTTCAAGTCAGGATAGTCAAATGCTCTTCCATCCGGTAGATGGTGACAACTCCACAACCGAGACGTTGTGACCATAGACAGCCCCTCCCACCTGGTCAGAAGGGCAGTTCTGCATTATTTTGAGCTCTGTGGCGAAGCTGCATTCCGAATACCCAGTCAAAGCCAGGCTACTTCCTAAAATATTTGTTTTCCCTCTGGCTTTTTTTGCCTGCCTGTCCATATCTGTTTGCCAGTCCTGCCTGTGTGACTCCGTTAATGTGCCTACCTCTGATTTGCTCTTTTCAGAGCAGTGCAGATTGATCCTGGTTCATCAAAATATTAAAAATGGATATTCCATAAGAAGAACAAAACATGTACTACACATTCAGATTTCAAGGTTTATTTGTAAGCAGTCATATTTTAGTTTAAGTGTGTAGTGGATGTATTTATGGCTGTAGGTATCTAGTTTACTTTGTGTTAGTTAATGTTAATTCAGTGTTTATTATGATATAATTCTATAATTAGCTCACCAGAGTTTACCCTATTGAGATTGTTGAAGATGGTGCCCAGGACACTAAAGGGTGGTCAAGCTTGATATAAGCCCCAGTCTCTTCCAAATAATTACATGGACAATGTGTTGTGAGATATAGGGTAGTTATTGCATGCATGACATACATCAATGAACAGATTTTCTGCCTAGAGAAATCCACATCAGGCAAGTTGTCAAGGGTATGACTATAATCTTCAAAGAGTTCAAAGGATAAGACTTATAGCATTAAACTATACAGTATCTTGATTGCTTAAATTTCATTCCTCAGTTTACTCATGACACGTATCCTTAAAATGTAAAGTTGTTTAGGAACATATTAATTACACACATCAGCTTAATCACATTTTTCTAATGTCTTGATAACCTTTATGAATTCAGCTGTCAACTGTCACTGTGCAAAAACAAATGTTAAAATAATGCCTTGTGCTCATAAAACTGAAGCTGCCTAATTATTTTCACCTGTCATATCTGTTTTGACAGCTATGACCTATGTGAAGGCATGACATTTTGAAATGATGAAACAAATTACAAAAACATGAGGAGGGCTAATTACATGAAGGTGTACAGTACGATGCCTTAAATGCTATCTACATTGTGCAATGACAGAAATGTACATTATAACGTGAGAACTTTCTGTCCGGTTCAATCTTTGTCCTGGAGGTTCACCGCACAGAATTCTGTGAAGATGTAAATTCACAGTTCCACGCAACCGTAAGGTGAAGACGTTGATCTCCCACCATAATCAACGTTTAGGCCACATTGACCATGGGCTGCTTGTGTCAGCACCAGGAGGCACATGTCTGGCATTCTACGAGAACATAAAAAAAAAAAAACATGAATGATATGGTATGTTCATTATTATGTAAATCTGGAATCATTTTTTTTCTTGAATAATTGGAGTGTTTTGAATGCATTTTGCAGTGGGATTAGAAACTGGAACTCATTTTGAGAGAGCAAACTGTACCTCACATTCCACCTACTGCAAACAATGTGGCATAAATCACACAGATTTCACAAGCCCACTGACTGAAGTCTCTTGAAATTATATTACTGCGAATATGTGTCCTTGCACAGTCATGATCAGTTATCTGGGCCCATTTCTTGAATTCTGTTTTTTAATAATATGGAAATAATATGTTATTCATATATTGTTTTCATACATTTTTCATACTTGGCTGTATTCCTTGTTAAATGGACATACATGTTGAAGTTCATATTTCTGCCTGGAATTCCAAAGTAGTGGGTTTCAGAAATAAAAACAATGGACACTGGAGGGCTGGGAAAACATCCCCTGCATTCCAGTTCCTCCTCTTGCATGCTGATGGGGGCACTCATTGTGGGTAAAACCACACGAGTCCATGCATCCATCATGTCGAGTGTCAACACTGCAGGCTGAATAATATGTGAATGTCACAGGATATGTGAACATCATTTCCAATCAGGTGCATCTGCTCATGACGGCAGTTTATCCATCTGAAAATTGACTTTTTTTTCAGCAAGATAAACACCTGTGTCACAGGCCTAAAATTAGCAGGGAATAGTTCCCTGAAGTGACAATGAATTTAGCTTAATGCAGTTGTCTGCTCACTCACCAAATCTTAATTCAATTGCACATCTGCGGGGTGAGATGGAAAGTGTTCAGAATAGTTTCACTGCCAGCCAGCTCAATACAACTTTGGGATGCTTTGGCATCATCCTGGGCCAGTATTCCACTGGAACGTGTTCAATGCCTCATTGACTTTATGCCCCAAAAGACACAGACTATGCGGAGGGTAAAAGGTTGCCCAGTGCAATAACAGAGAAAGACCCCGAATATTCTCTACCCTTGTTATCTGTTGATAACATCCTGATTTTTGTTGCGAGGTATTGGACTGGGTAGCAGGGCATTTATTTAGTTTTTAAATATGAAGTTTCATAGATCACAGACATCTTGTGCAGTTTTTCAGAGAATCAAAATTGCGCAGGGATGGATCTCCGCCGAATTTATAAATGTTAGCTGGAGGAAGATGCATGCACATGGACACCAGGCCCATTTTAAGTGGTTAAATAAGTCCATTTTACTCACTTTTCTGTCTGTCTGTTTGTTTGTTTTCAGAGGCATAGAGATAAGAATAGCCAATTAGGACACAGTACAGCTGGTATGCCAATTCTCGATTCAGGCAATCTGGGATGGCAGAATGAGTCTGTGTGTGCCTATGCGTCATTCAAAGCAGTTGATATTTTGAATCGTACCCCTATTTCTATTATGTGAACCAAGAAAGATGCCATCATGGTCATCATTCCTCAGTGGCTTCTTAAATTCTTAGTTTCCCAATTGCTTGCAATATTTTCATAGCAGATTAGGCCTCTGCCATTATATACACATATCTGACCCTTTATGAAACCGGCAAAGGGATATTTTTAGGGAAGTTTGATGAAAACATGAGTGGGAGAGAGGCAGACATGGAATTCAGAAGTGCAGGGGGAAATTGAGTGTAATAGGCAATCAGAGACAAGAGATAATCCTGATTTAACTAAATTTCCTTTTTAATACCGCAGTGAGTCAGGCATCGCCAGACATTCTGACAGACGCAAAACACATATGCATCCAGTAATTTGGGAAAGGGAAGTTAGCCCTGTATCTTGTGATTATATGGCTAAGAACATCCACATGCTGATTTTTCTTTCTTTCTTTCTTTCTTTCTTTCTTTCTTTCTTTCTTTCTTTCTTTCTTTCTTTCTTTCTATCGATTTATCTATCTATCGATTGAGCTATGGGCAGACAGATTTCACTGCTATTCACTGTATATATGTAATATTGTCTTATTTTAAATTTAACGTACTTTGAATTGTAGTTATTTAATTACATAGGAACATAATACGCCATTACTATACTTGTTGCCTTTGAGAGTGATTTTCACAGTATCAACATCATAATAATATTCAGCTTAAATAAATGCAGCTACATGGCTTTCAGTTGGATAGACTTTACTGTTCCCATTGGGGAAATTATTTTCTACAGCAATGTGCATTCTAAAATAATCAACATCACATTTAACTTGTCATTACACAACAGAGAATATAGCACAAACTCCATTATCATACAATGACAGTACAGGATATAATGTAGACAGCAGGTGATGGAAGGCAAGAGAAAATCTTGAGAAGAAGCAAGACTCCTAGTTCCATCAGGGAGCCCTCCTGTTTAGGGCTGCTGCACCTGCGGATACCAACCTTCTGCCAATGTGAGCCCTAGCTTCTGCCCCTCAAGGGCCTGTTCCTGCAGTATAGTGAAATGGCAGTCAAATGGACGTGTGTTTTGCTCTGCATTGTAAAGGCAATGAGTTTGATGGCACCACAGTTAAGCTGTGAGAGGCTGGGTGTGGGAAGCCCTATTATCTTGGTTTCAGTGTTGGTTTTGCTGTAAGTTTGGCACGGTTTGAAATAGTAAAGCAGGATTGGTTGGCACGGTTTGAAATAGTAGAGCAGGATTGGTTGGAGAATACTTTGGTACAATAGTAGGATAAGGTAGGGGGCGACATGGAGTCCTTTAAGTTTCCAGATAACTGATAGTCTTTGATGGCTCCTTTTCTGAATGTTCCTTATTTGCTGGTCAAAGCTGAGTTTAGCCCTGCTTTGGGTATATTCATCTTTAAAAACATTCACACACAGTCACAATGACTATATTACAGTATAGAAGCTTACTGTAATTTAATATCAGTAATATTTATAAAACTTTTGATGTATTTATGACTCTTCAGTATATTTTCAGTCTATAATTTTGCTTGTCACTCCCGTTTTGTCTTTGCACATTCATCATACCTGTAGCAGAATTGTGGTAGAAGTTGGATGAGAATTTTCCACCAAAAGGAAAACCTTTTCTCTGACTAAATTATGACAAAGTGCTGACCTTAACAATCTAGCTCCCACATTGTAGCAACATATCTATTTCTCTCCTGTCTTTTTGTCATCGAATATATTCTGTATGTATCTTCTAAGCTACTTTAGGTTCTTGGATTCTACTTTTTCATGAAATAAATCACAGTAATAAACAAGCCAATATGAAAGTATCAAAATCGAGATATTTTTTAAGAAAAAAGAAAATAGCATACTTGCTTTTATTTCTACTGGCATTAGAGTAAACAGAAGAGAAAAGTGAGTATTCGTACCAAACAAATTTGTGTTTTTTGCTTCAGTATAAGAATATTACAGTACTTTACAACAATTTGGAATGAGTGATGCATTTTCTGAAAGATAAAACCCCCATATTGGGGCTATATTTTCATTTATCTAATTCCAAAAGATGCTATTATTAAAAACATTTAATGTTTACATATTCTAAACAATAATGAAGATGTATAACAAACACAATATAACAAAATCATGTATACAAAGCCCTCCCTCATCTCCCTGATAGTAATTTACAATCAACGCTAAACGATAAACACTACCAACAATGTCCAAAACAGTTCAGTATAACAGGGGCAGCTGATGATGGATGAGTGAAGGAAATACCTGGTGGACAGCTCTCAGAAAAGAACGCACCAGTTCCTGATGCGACCTGGGGTGACTGGGAGCAGAGCCGTAGCCAGGGTGTGAAAAATAGTGAGGTCCGGGGTGAGGGGGTGAGGGGGTTAGGGTCTCGTCAATCACACATTACATACAGGAGGCTTGTCTTCTGGGGGATAAACAGTTAAATAAGAGTTCATATCAATTAGTTGATAGTTTAGGTTACAGTAACGTAGCTATTATATGACTGTGCCTTACTGAATCAATTTAGGTCCATATCATAAGAACAGTACAGAGCAGTAAAATATGAGTATGAAGCATGCAATTTAACCCCTGTGTTCACATAATACAGTACCCCCCTATCCCCATTCATTTAAATACTGTGTCCCCAGGACCCTGAAGTGAGCATAAGGGTTAAGTATATAAGGATAAAATGAAAGAAAAATGCTTTATATCAATACACCATTACACGCCAACATCAAACACTTGTTTCGATATCCAAATTTGGCTTTGAAGTGCTTCTATGGACACTATTACTGATACCGTCCTCTTCAAAGGCTGTTTATTGTTATTTTTATTAATGATGTCATGTGAAACGTTAGTTAACCTGATCTAGCCCATTAGGTGCAACACAAAAGAAATCCATGGCCAGAGTAGCCTAACATGGCCAGAGTAGCCTAGTCTACACTTATATTTAACATGTTTCATACAATTATCTTTTTGCCAGACGCTGTAGCAGGTTGCAGTTTTGGAACATTTTTTACAGATAATGATCATTTTGTCTTTTGTGAACGATATGCAGCCTGCGCACCCTCCCTCACAATGCTACATAATCACACGCACACAACGTGACTTTGAACTGGTTTCAGTGAACTGGGCGCATGCGGTTCCCAAGTCACACATTCTCTATCGTGCTGATACTGAATGCTCTCTCTCTCTCTCTCTCTCTCTCTCTCTCTCTCTCTCTCTCTCTCTCTCTCGCTCACACACACACACACACACACACACACACACACAC
>JAODLC010000038.1:5242695-5263683 GCA_026781145.1 Hippopotamyrus pictus | reverse complement strand
CTCTCTCTCTCTCTCTCTCTCTCTCTCTCTCTCTCACACACACACACACACACACACACACACACACACACACACAGACACAGCAGATACTATTAATATTACATTTGAACTGAATTAAGAATGCATTTGGCCAACAGACATTTTCAACTGCTATTTTTTTTTCCGGGTGAATGTTTAGCTTCAAATTTTATTTTTAGTAATTAAAAAATCAACAAAGATCCGGACCTCTGTGACCTCATATCCCTGATTGGGAGCGCTCCCCTGATGAGGACGTATCCACTAAAGATGAACTCACATGGACAAGGAGGTACAGGACAGCACATACATCTACTGTAGATGGAAATTGTAACCCAAGTTGGTTGAGTTGTAATCCAACTGAATGTAAGAGACCTATGAACAAACAGATGGACGATTGCAATTTTCCCAGCATCTTTCACATTCATTTTTAAAGGGACCATTTGGTCAATATCTCTTCCCAGCAGCCCCTGCAACGTCTGAAACTGTCCAGTAACATTATACTGCCGGGGCAGCAGGGAGATGTAGTCCACTTTAAACAGTGCTTCTACAAGAGGACAATGCAGGAAAATTAACTTCTGCTTAGTAAGGAGAAAGGAGTATATTTGCATATTGATTCAGATAATATGTTTTGTAATATGTGGAGACTTATAGCCAAGACCAAGACAAGCTCAAGACAAAATGGGGTCTTCTGTCAAGTAAGTTTGTTATAGTAGGCATGTCTGCTTGTAAATTAGTCAAGTGATTCAGAATTTTCATACGCTTCACTTGTGAACTAACTCAACGAATGTTCCATGTTACAAACTTAAGAGTACAGTACTTATTATGAAGTGTATGTATATGAATTTAGATATGGTATAAATATAGTGATGATATGGATGATATGACAGGACACACAAGAGCATAACAGCAATAATAATAAGACAAGGCTTACATCAGGTTGAGCAGTCTGGAGACCGAGACCAGGTCTGGAGAACTACAACTCTGTTATGTACCTATTTTATGTCATCTTCCATTGCCAAAGACCGGTTCCAATACTCAAGAACAGAAGTACAGAGGATGGTAAAAATCCGCAGGTGTCAATCTTGTCTCACACCAAATATGAAGGATACATCGCTCGCATTCTCGCCAAATGAGACCAATTCCATGATGCATTTCGTTCTTGAGAGGCAAGTTATTTAAACTGGTCTTGCCAGGACCACAAGTACGGTCTTTGCGCTTTTGGTATTGAAAAACAACCTACATTAAGCTATAACCATGCAAAGATCCATTCAAACTGTGTAAACTTGTGTCTGTTAAATTCCAATGTTACGTAGAATGTAGATACATTCAATTTCAAGAAAACAGCTGCGATAAATGTCTTACATAATGTGACATACATTCATTTTTCGATCCAAAGTATAAATACTTTTTTGCTGTGTAGCCGAACACTATATTTTGAGCATTAGTTATGAACTGGCTTACTTGTTGAAACTGCTTAAATATCTACTTTAAAAATAGTGCTGCATTGCTCATGCTGACGTAACTTTAAATAGCTTATGAGGGTGTTTGAATAGTTTGTATTAACTACACAATGTACAACAGAGTGCATCTAGACAAGTTTTATCAGCCGACTCAATACCCTGTGTCACAGAATAACATTGAATAATGCATAACAAGGTTCCCAATATTCTCCTAGGAATATTCAGTTTACTTTTCACTTCAGCCTCTAAATGCCCTTTCACGTCAGGTGTGCTGAACCCTGGTGTTCCCCTGGTAAAGAAAGGTGTGCTTTATTTCTCTGTTTCAGCTCTTAATTGCATAGTAGTTACTTGGATATTAAGTTAGAGGTCACTTGGAGTTTAATCTGGTACTAATTGTGAGGTACATGCCAGGGAGATGGGAACAGGTCATTCCTTGGTGAATCCGACTCAAGTCTCGAATCAAAATATTGCAAGTCCAAGTCAAGTCTCAGGTCTCAACCTTGGGTGATTAAAACTTGCTTCAGCAAAACCCCACCATAGTATGTTATTAGATTCTTCAGAGATAGGTTGATTGTCCTCACACAGTTATGATTGTCCTCACACAGTCTTTACATCATTGTACAGGAAGTGATGCATATTTCTAATAAACTATCTCAGGAGACCTTGCATTTAGCCAATTGAAAATGCAAACAACAGAGACTTAATATACAGTGAAATTAAAAATATATATGTTATGGTATCCAGAGGGGGACTATAACCTTAAATCTTCTCGAGTCATAGGGTCCAAGTCAGGTCCAAGTCTTGAGTCATCTGCCCTTAAGTCCAAGTCGAGTCCAAGTCTTTTCATCTGTTTTGCTGAGTTCAGTCACACATCATCAAATTTGTGAATCGAATTGAGGTGCGAGTCAGTGCCTCGAGTCCCCACCTCTGCCTGCAGGTCCAACAGGATATTCAGCTTATTTACCGTAGAAATACACACAAACACACAGACAGACACACACACATTTGTATTCATATTATTGTGGGGACCATCCATTTATTTCTACGTGAAAAACCTTAATCCGAACAATGACAACCTTAACCTATACCCAACCCTAACCTTAACCATAAGTAACCAAACAAAATTCAAGACTTTAGACATTTAGTTTCTTGATTGCAGTGACAGATTTTTATAAAATTGAGTTTGCCCTTCTGGGGACCAATGGTCCACACTATGTCAAAAAAAACTGAACCTGTTTTTATCACATTGTGGGGACAGCTAAACAATCCTATCTGAGAAATGCATAGCTTCCTATTGAATGTCATGGTGTTCCGAAACTTTTTCTTTGTCCTGGGAGTATAAGTTAATGATGGCCTTGAATCTCTGCTGCCACCCATTACAGCCATTAAATGTATAACTCTTCTGCAAAGTCCATAGCCCTGTGTGCCTGGAGGGAAAATAAAATACTAAAGAGCTTAAATTTTTATTCAAATGAATCTGATAGAAAAGTGAGACTAAGGTTGCAACAGAATATATATCATTTGGTTTATTGTCTGAATATGTATAATAAATGAGCCTGTGTTTTTTATGTAAATTAGTAGGTGCACAATCATTTACCACACAACCCTATTATGGAAAAGTGGCTGGATGAGGAACATGCATGTAAGGCATCACTCTACTGAAGTCAATAATGTGTTTTTCATAAAATGGTGTGTATTTCTGAGAAATAATATTTGAAGACTGGTTGGCTAGTGTTAATTGAATAGTCTCTGCAATATTTCTTCGTCTTGCATAAGCTGGGCACACCTGGAAATGTCAGTTACAATAGGCCAGAGGTTAGCTACACTCAACAGGAACCAGTTCTATGTAATTAATTCACATTAACAACTTGCTTTAAAATTTTACACTTTAAAATTAAGTAGAAGTTTGGTTCAATGTCATGTCTAAAGGTATGCTTCATCATATAGTAATGAACCTGTGAGGTTAGGCATTTTTTTGGCCCTTCCATAGCTAGTTCTGTTGATGCCAAGTTTGTCGTCATTTGTTTTGGTTCCAACCACTGCTTTTTTTTAGACTCATTTCTACTCTAGTCATCAAATAAGTCATCTCAGGTATGGATATCAGGGGTGCTTCTCTGTTATTACACTGAAAATCCAGATATATCTAATTCCTCTCCTCATGTCTGTATTCGAATCACTGCATGCTTGCTTGACATAGCATCCTGGATGAGAGACCTCCAGCTTAAGCTCCCCAAGCTTCTTGTCTTCCCTGCCAGCCCTACCATCCATTTTGACATCATTGTTCAGCTTGGATCATCCATGCTGTCACCATCAAGGTCTGCTAGGAATTTAGGGGTAATGATACTGTAGATGACCAGCTATCATTTGCTGAGCATATATCAGTGCTCTCCTGATCTTGTAGGTTCACCTTGTATAACATCAGGAAGATTAGGCTTTTTCTTTCTTACTATGCAGCTCCACTTCTAGTTCAGGCACCTTTTATACCTACTGACTTGACTACTCAACTCTCTACTTGCAAATTTACCATATACTACCAGACCCATGCAAGTAATTCAAAATGAGGCAGCTCTCCTAGTATTCAGTCAGCCTAAATGCTCTCATGTTATATCCCTCCTTGTCTCTTTCCAATGACCCCCTATAGGCACTCGCTTCAAGTTCAGCTCCTTGGTTCTGGGTTATTAGTCCATCAATGAATAGGCAACCATCTTCATTAGGTTAAGACTTAAGACCTACATCCCATCTTGTCCCCTTCGATCAGTAAGCCAATGCTGCTTCGAGCCACACCTGCTACAAGTTTATCCCTCTTGTCTTGCCTTTCATTCCTATCACCCATTTGGAAATCATTTCCAGCTGCATCTTGTTAGCCCCTTGTTAATGTCTGTACTTATGTAGCTGTTTGTCTCATCAACCCCAGTCTGGTCATTGGCATCAAACCTTCTTGTTGCCTGTGCCCTCCCTTGTTCCAGTCCTCCCATTTTGATCCCTCACAATCCTGTTTATTTCCAGTCTCTGTTCATTGATTTCAATAAAACCCCTTTTGTTTCACCACAATCCCTGCCCTTGAGTCCTTCATCCTGTATATTATGACAGAAACTAAGAGATATTACATCTGAGACAGCCGCACCTTCCTTATTATTCTTATAATCCTCATTTGTATGATTTTACATGATAGAATTCTAAAGTGTGACCGTGAAAGGACTATTTACAAGCATAAAATTAAAGAGAAATAATTTAGCAAAATGAACATTTGAAATTGTTCGACCGGCAAGCTACAGAGTGTGCATATCTTAAGCTTCTTGCTTGATATTTAAATGTGAAGTGAGGGACTTAAATCGATACAGAACATTGCCTTCAGCAATTACTCTCTAATTAGAAAGAAGATCTCCTGAGAAAGCTTAATTGTGTGGTTGCACTTAAGCCTTAGATAACTAATAGATGTGCAGAGGCAGGTCTAAGGTTTCAAAGTGGCCATTTAAATGGTAAATAATTAATAAATGTTCTTTTACACTTTGTCTAAACATATTTCAATAATACCCAGCTCTCCTTTAATTGACTTATGTATGTTAATGATAGCATCTTCTATGAAAATTTCTGCAAACAAATGTATTGACCGGGACATTAAATTGTCCTGTTTCCTGACCTTCAGATTCCAAATCGGACACCGTGTTCAGTTGGGTTCATTAGATAAATGAATCATTCCTTCAGCTGTGCTCAGCATTCCATATTTTAAAAGCTGCAGCTATTATTGGCATCAGCTCTTTGATTTTTGTGCTCCAGATCATTTTGTTTCAATTCTGGGGAAGATTTTGCATAAAGGAGATAAGGGAGGAGATGTACTATGGCAATTTTGGCATACATTTGATCATCGGTGCTCTCATAGAATCACCTTTGGTGGTCTTGAAGGCCTCTCTTCTGTGCATGGGTTTGTCCTGCATATTCCCTGGACTTCACATCAAAATGGATTCTATTGACATTCAGATTATTTATCCTTGTTCTGCTCAATTAAGCATCTTGTTCGGATGATCTATCACCACAAACCTTTACAAGTGATCTGTTCTGTATTCTTGAACTTTAATGAGATTTCAGTTGGATTTCTCAAAAATAATCAACAAAAAACCATCACGGTGACCCACCACAGACACTGCCAGCTAAGGACATCGGTATACAAAAATGAAAATTGTGCTTTCGCAAACAACATTTCTTTGCAAACAGGAGATTATGCCTATAAATAATTCTGGATCATGCTTGAGGATTGAGGGATGCCTCACCATAGATAGAAAGCCGTTATTACCTATCAGGAGATGGGTCATTTCAATCTGCAATTAAGTTTGAGCAGTGGGGAGGATCAACCTGGATGACAGTCCGATGACACTTACTGATGTTAGCATTCTCCTGTGTCTCTTTCCTACATGCAGGTGGCAGCCTGAAGCTACTTTGACAGACTCAAATGAGTCATGCTTAGATCGAGTGATGGGTGGGTCTCTTTTCACATTGGTGTCTTCCAGCTTGGAGTCATGCTGATGAAATGGCTTGTGTACCATGCTAGCACAAGCCAAAATTGATTAACATAAGCAGGCTAACGTGCATGGCTAGGGCATGCTAGGACAAGCCAAGATTAATTAACATAAGCAGGCTAATGTGAGTAGCTAGGACATGCTAGAACAAACCAAAATGGATATTAACATGTATATGTGGAGCAGATAAATATTTTTGCTAAAAACAGTACATATATACTTGCTTTTATTGTCACTGGTGTTGTAAGCAATGTCTGCCAACCCATCAGGCGACATACTGTACCAGTAAAAAGTCTGGACACGCCAAGTCACCAACAAAGACGAGTGATAGTGTTGCATCACATGACCTGTCCACCTGACCTAAACTCAGTAGAGATGGTTTTGGAGGAGTTTGACCAACTAGTCAAGGACAAGCAGCCAATGAGAGGTCAGTATATATATGGAACCTCCTTCAGAACAGGCTGGAAAAGCACCCCAGGAGGCCATTTCATGGAACTGACATAGAGAAGACAGCAGGATCAGCCAGTCCCTGGAGCAGTTGGGGTTCTGGGCCTTGCTCAAGGGCCCAATGGTGGGATTACTTGCCCATCCACAGGATTTGAACAATCAACAATCCACAGAGCCCCCCCGGACCCACCCAACAACTTTTTGTTTTGTTTTGTTTAATACTTTTTTTGTTCAGTGCATAATTCCATATATGTTATTTTATCATTTTTATAGTTTTTTAAATGAGAATTTCTAGACGTAGCCAAGGGGTGAAGGGGGTCTGGATCGGTGACCTCAGAACCCGTCTTTGCTTTTTGCAGATGATGTGGTGGTGCTGGCTTCATTGGGCTGTGACCTGCAGCATGCAGTGGGGTGGTTTGCAGCGGAGTGTGAGGCGGCCGGAATGAGGATCAGCACCTCCAAGTCAGGCCATGGAATGGAAAGGCCATGGCAATGGAGAAGGGTGGATTGCCTTCTCCTGGTGAAGAATGAGTTATTGCCTCAAGCGGAGGAGACTGAGCATTTTGGGGTCTTGTTAACGAATGTGGAAAGAAGGGAGCGTGAGATCAACAGGCGGATCAGTGTAGCGTTGGCAGTAATGTGGACGAGAACAAAGAGTTCATTCAGCTGCAATAAGAGGTAACAACTCCTTTCTCACTAGCTGTGAAATCAAATGATCCTTTGTTTGCCTTTTGCACAAGTGCAGGTAGACTCAAATGTTTTTTTCTTATATCCATACACATATAGACAATTGAGAGCGGAGCTTTGAGTCCGATGCCCAGCTATTTTTTTCTCTCACTGTGACACACAAAACTTCTCCTATCTCCAAAGTCTCATTGGTTCTTCTCAAATAACAGCTCCCTAAGCCCACAGACATCAGTGCCCTTGGGTGCCCATCCCATTCCACCTACATCATTGATTAATGTTTCTTTATAATTATGTTAAATTCACCACCTGCTGGTAGTATTTGCTTTAGATTCCATTGTCCCTGTTTTCTACAGGGTAGTGTGGCTATGAAGGCAAGTCTGAATCACCGCAGGGAGTCAAAGCAAAGTAAGGTTAGGGGGAGTAAAATAAGGACTCAACAATGTACACAAAAGACAATCAAGGAGTCTATACGTGACATTGCAAAACTGTATTTGCATTATGACATGAAATTGCAATATTAAAGCAATTTGCACAGGAAAAAAAACTGTCTTTTAAATGTGTAAAATATGTATTACAAATGCGTGATAATAGAGTCAGTGAAGCAGGAGCAGGCTTCTTTAACATTCAAAGACAAAGCAACAATCACATTCTCCCACCTGATGCTCACCAGCATCACAAGAATGGTGATGTCACATTCGGTCCAGAATCCATTTCATAGGTTACCAGCTGCGGACATGGTCATCCTCCACGATCCAGCCCCCCTCTAGATGGTCTCAATCTGTGATCAACTGCACCTCAAGTTACCTGTTTAACCTTATCCTGGTCAATGTTTGTTTCTTATGTTTCAGTTTTTCCTGCTCAGGATTGGCAACTGGGGCCTGTATCACAAAGCTGGATTCTTGGATTAGCAAAGATAACTTCTTGTATTTAAGAATATCCTTTTCTAAATGTAAGTAAACTACGGTAATAAAAATCCAGCAAGTTATAGTGAACAAAGAATCTAACTTTGTGATTTAATTACTAATCTATTTTGTCTGGGCCAGATTAAGAGTATTAAGTACCCCTGGACAACAGCATTTTTATGTTTTCATTTTGTGCTAACAAGTTAATCACGTTTGTCCATCTTGATTCAAGCTGGCTAACATTAAAACTAACTAGCAACGCACTCATTCATCCTACACATGGCGTCACATCAAAAATAAATGTAGCTGATTGGTGGCTCATGGAATTTAGAAATACATTTAACACAGGGAAAGTGTTACATAGGCAGGTGCCCAAGTGCCAACATGGTTAATCTGGGCCAGTTTAGATTTGTTTAGCCTGCTTTCTTAATTTGATTGGTCTTGTCCAGTTCTGTACTCTGAGGTCCTGAGTCCTGCTTAGCCACCTAACCTTTGTCCCTTATGGTCAGCAGAACCCTTATGGTCTCCCCCCATCCCATCAGAAAACTTGGCCATGTAGGCGCTTTCGGTCAGGAATGTACCATAATAGACTGGCGGGGATGTGGCTCTTTCACATTACAGCACCTTCATATCACAGGCGTATCTATAATAGAGATGCAACGTCCTGCCCTCCAAGCCGGCTAGTGTTAATGTGAGGTTATGATAAGTTAGCTATCCATGAGAAACATCGGCAAAATGAGTCTCAGTGTCTGTGTGGCTTCAGTGTAAGAAAGGAAAGAATCCTACCAGCCTGCTTCATATGTAGAATTACATTAGTGTAGCTTCAGTTTCGTTTGTGTATTGCAGGAAATCGTTTTCATGAATATGTCGTGGGAGGCTGTGAAGCAGATCTCTGCATCAAGGTGTAGGACACGTTACTGAAATACTTCTTAAATATGTTTAATCTGAACATGAAGATCAGCTCAGTCAGGGTTATCTGGCTTTCTTGGTGTGAGGCATTTGTCTACACTGATTTGGAGACCAATTGATATAGAAATGTGAGCAATGATGCAGACCAAGCCCCATCCTTTGGGCTGTTATGCTTCTTGTACTTGAACATATGTGTTATGAAATGTTTTTTGTCTAATGTAGACCTTCTGTGTGCTATGGATGGTTTTAAGCAACTGACTATTATTTCCTCATCTTTAGAAATGGAATTATTACACAGAAGCATTCTCTGGAGTAGAAATCCATATTTTATTTATTTTTTGTTGTGTACTTGCTATACTTTTAACACAGACCTTCAAGAAGTGCATGTCATTTTTGTGCCTGATTTGCCAGTTGCAGCCAGACTAATGGATCTCAGATATGGAGGGGAGATGATCAGTTACTCTGCTTACAGTTTAGGGAGTTGCGCCTGTCATAATGGTCACCAGTTCAATGAGGATGTGTCTTTCCCTCATTATGGTGGCAGTGAAAACTGTACAGCCAAAGCTCTGCTCCAGAGTTCTTATTACCATGGCAACGCTGGTGGTCCACATGTGTGACCCATGAAGATTCATAACTGTACATACTTAACTGGCATGATACCATGATCACAAAGGTGGTTCAGCCCAGGTGAGGCCTAGCCATTGCCCTGCGGCTGTGCTGACCCCTGAGAATTCCCCAAATGTGGGAATCTCCACTGCATAATTTCTGGTAATTAGGGACTGCATTTGCACTCTCTTTTTTTGGGGCAGTGGTGGCCTAATGGTTATGGAAGCACACTTGTAATTGAAAGATTGCAGGTTCAAATCCCTGACCAGCATGGTACCGCCCCCAAGCACTGCTCCCTGGGCGCTGAATTAGCTGCCCCCTGCTATGTCACAACATCACATATATGGGTTAAATGCAGAGGACACATTTCATTGTTGTGCACTGTGTGCTGTGGTGTGTCAACAATTCTAAATTCTGTACCTAGAGGTATCTACCAGTGCACATTTTCCCCAACACTTCAGTATGATTAGGAATCTGTTCCTCATCACTGACTATTATTTCTTCTATAGCTTCACTTTCCTCTGTGGAACATTGTAAAATAGTAGCCTCCTATTTTTGCAAAATGTGAATGGAAATATGGGTACACGGGAACAGTAAGTCACGTGTATTTTATGGACTTTAGGGAGGTGTATGGCTATGCACCACGGCATTTACTGGGGGATTACCTGGATAAATGCGGAGTAGCATCATTGGCCTTGGATTAAATTACTTCCATATGCGTAAAATAGTTTTCCAAGGTTGTGGTTGGTCACCTCTCCCTTGGTTATTATGGTCAACACCTCTAGACACAGACAAGGTCATAAGGGTATATAGAATTGAGTAGAACTGCTCTTTGAAGAAGAAGATTTGAATGAGAATAATGAGTTACATGTTACAAGGGCAATTCAGAAACACTAATTTGCTTAACCACACATCTTTGAATCGTGCTAGTATTTATTTTACTGAAGTTAAGCTCATAATTATTTATTCAGTCTACAGTACAGTATATACAGAATCTGTCAATCTGTATGCCAACAGAGTGATATTACTGTATGTCTAGATATTGTATAATAATGAAAAATACTGGGATGCAACGATCATTCTCTTTTACATATAGAGAAACACACCACCACAAACAAAATGGTTGTTCTAGTCTATAACAAAAGGAGAAATATACTGTGTATGTGTGTATGCATGTGAACATACACACACACACACACACACACAGGCACTTTCCTGTCTTTGCATTGTCATGCATATTTCACTTTATATTCAGGCTCGAAATGAACAAGACCAGAGCAAACAAGCCCTAAATCCTACAAGATGCCAGGTGGAAACTCACGCTGCTGAGTGAGAATTGCTTTTTTACATTACTCAGTTCACACTCCAGCACACTGTTATTGGCCAGGTTAGGTTTTTGCATTGTGAGGCCGAGTCATCACGCTGTGAGGGGATATTTCGGGGGCCTGGGGCGGGAGGGGGTGGGGGGGCACAAGGTCAAACAGTTCTGCTTCTGTACAAAGCAAATACTTTACTTTACATAAGCAAGATCTGCACCCAAGCACATATATACATGTACAAACCAGCGTAATGCAAAGAGAATCCCAAATATCCCTGCATACAAAAGTAGTGCACATCTATTTTTCTGGAAATATGGATTTTATTTACAATATGTATTATGAATAATACTATAAAATTGTGTGCGTGTGTGTGTGTGTGTGTGTGTGTGAGCAGGAAACTTAAGGGAAAACTCAATTTAATAAAAATCTGTGACAGCAATGAAAAAACTACAAATGCAAAAATTCTTGTATTTTGCTTGGTTACTTATGGTTATGGTTAGGGCTGGGTAGGGGTTAAGGTTGTCATAGTTAGCATTAGCATTTTTCCCATATAAATGAATGAGTGGTCCCCATAAAGATATGTTTACCCGACATGTGTGCGTGTGCGCGCGTGTGTGTGTGTAATTATATTTAAACGTCATTACAATTTCTGCACTATTAAGATTATGTTCATGGCCCATAAAAGGCAAATGATATATTTAAGAACAGGCATTACATCCAACTTACATCAGCATCATGATGCACCTCCAGCGGGTTTAGATGACTATAAAACAGGGTTTATGGGGCACCTCACACCAGGGCTCAGACTGGATATTACTGACAGAGTAAGGTATGCTCTAAGGGCGGCAGATTTACCGAGAGCTGGGCGTTATCCCAGCACAGGAAATACAAATGGCGCTGGTCTGGGCAGACTTCCTCTCAATCACATGGACGTCATAACACTGCAGCAAAAGGTTTTATGACTGGGGAAGGGAAAAAAAAAAAAAAATGTTACGCGGTGTCAAATTACGACTGCCTTTTAGGTTGTATGATTCTGCTGACTTACGCAGTGCTGCTACAATGAAGTGTTGGCAAACAGGAGACAAGCGGTGCAGTGAACTTTTGGAAATACAGCACAAGCCATTATTAAGGAGAATTTAAAAAATAAAAAAATAGGCAAACTGGGTAAATAATAACAATAATAAAACTGCAGTTTATTTAGGATACAGGAGCGAAATGAGCTGAATGGCACTATGTCCAGTGGGATGTTGGATTTATAGAGTTTAGATATCATTCTGCCACTAGAACAGGGGTATTTATGGCCGTAGATGAATTGCGCAAAGTGAGCAAACTGCCGGTTCAGTATATCTTTTTATTTGGGGCTGTAAACGCGAACTGGAGCAGCCACACGGGGCGTCCACATGCCGCCTTGATGCCTCACAAGCCTCTCGCGTTGATCAGGAGAGGAGCCTCATCTGGGCAGCAGTTTAGCCCGCCTTGGGTGTAGCGGGCTGGGGAAGGGCCACCGTGTCCATGAATGGCAAATAAAGTTTCATTTCACAAAACCGCTATGACTCTGGAGCTTACAAAAGAGTGCAAAATCAAGCAATAAATTAAATTTACTTTAAATTTTTTTTTTTAATATTTTTTTTTGTTCTCTGTATAACACAATGTGTATTCTTACGCTTCAGATATCCAGTCATATTTAAATAAATAAAAAAATAATGAGCCCGTCAGAAGAGCTTTATTTGAGAAATGTTTGCAGCCCATGGACCTTAAGATTAATTCAGTAAATCTCCATATAAATTTCTTGTCAAAATTGAGGAACTATATTAGCATTTAAAAAAATGTTAAAAAAAAATGTAAATTGTAAATTTTCAAGCTTTAGCTCATGACATACAAAAAAAAAAAAACAAATCCGGCTGTGTATTCGCATCGCACCATAAAGGATTAGCTCATGTTGCTGCCTTGTCCTTTTGTCTCCAGGTAAAAATAATGGCTGGCCCTGATTGTTGCTCGTTCCTTTCAGTTCCCACTTTCTGCATATTGTTCTCCCCTAAGAAATAGCACATTGATCATGGTACTGCAAGGGGTTTTTAATTATCTGTCTCACAGCCAGCTGTGGTGTCCTTTACCAAGAGAGCCCGTAGGAGTGGGCAAAAGAGCCATCCGCTTTCTATTTGGACAAATTAAGTGTCAGTTTGCCGCACCTCCTCCATGCTAGAAGCCTGCTTTCCCCTTGCCAGAGGCCCTGGTGAGCATCCCTTACCAGTTTTTGTCAACCTGGGAAATAAATGACGTTCCTTCCTGAATGAGAAGGGGAAAGTTTACCTCTGTGAGCCCCCGGGGTCAGAGTGAGAGATGACAAGAAATGTGAATGTTAAATTTGGCATTGTTCGGCTGGTGCCCAAGAGCCCTGAAATTCTCCTTAAACTGTCCTTGTCATAGAAATCGTGGCTATAAGTAAAGTAGCTAAACAGTTTATAGCATTGTGACAAAATGTCAAATAGAATATATTGTACTTCTGGTCAATGAATTGTTTTGATTTGTTTGGGAAGATGAGTAGCTTTTGTGCCTATACTACTTACACATGTAACCGGGCGTTCATTGGAAGCTCAGTCTAGCTGCACTAATGCCCATCGTAAGGCGAAAATGCATTTTAATAGAGTACACCTAACCTAACAAACATCATAGCCTAGCCTTGTCTACCTTAAACATGCTTAGAACACTTACATTAGCCTACAGTTGGGCAAAATGATTAACACAAAGCCTATTTTATAATAAAGTGTTGAATATTTCTTGTAATTTATTGAATAATCATACCCATCATGAAGTCAAAATATCGTAACATGGATCAACGTATCCCAGCAAGCGTCTGTATTTAATTTTGTGATATTTACCTCACCTGTATGTTGCTATGGACAAAAGCGTCTGCTAAATAGAAATGAATGCAACATATTAATCTCTTCATGTATAGCCAGAACCAGTTGAAGCACATGTCGCACCCTAGGCAAGCTTCACCGTTGCTGCCACATGTCTGAGGCAAAGCGAATTCAGCACCCCCCTCTCCCCACAAGATGGCGCCCTCGTTGGCCGCTTATGTCATCTAATGGGTGGACAGGCACTGTCCATAGCTACTCTGGCACAGATAGTATGAGTATCATTATAAATTGCAACACATTCCACAAGTGGCATAGCAGTCCTGTGGGTTTCACAGTTCCCCCATTTTGGTGTTTGAATTAAGTCCCAGATGCATTAAAGGGGTTCCCTTAGCAACCGTCATGTGTAATTCATGTGAGTGATGCTGATTGGCCCACAGTGCATCAATGAACACTGCAAATACATTTACATAATCACCTCGGGGGAATGTAACAAATTTGCTTAATCTCCATTTTCTTTGTTGCCATTAATGTATATTGAATATGACTTCCGAAGGTGCTAGGAATGAAAAGTGTGTTTGCAGGTATAAGCTTGGAGAGCTAAAGAGGGTCTGTTGAACTGGCCGCGTGGAAACGTCGGAGTGCAGGAGGAGAGCTTGTGGAGCCCTCAGCGTATTACTGCGGGAATGAGATGAGACGTCAGGAGATGATTCCAGGTGAATCCACAGTTGATGCCTCTTCACACCCCCAAAGAGCCTCACATGCACCTATAAAAGCTACCAGAACATTATCAGCATCGAACAGAGTTAGCAGAAGATAAACAAAGACATAATTTTCTAGAAGCTTAGAACTCAGTTAAATGTACTACAGATGAGTTATATGTTCTGACATTAATGCTGCATTGTGTTGGATGTGGCTCCCCCAGAAGACAGGTGTTCTTTTCAAACGCTTAAAAGCTCAGACAGCTACAAGGGCCCACATCACTCTGCCGTTCCTATGAAGCACAAAACCAACTAGAAGCGCATATGAAATAAGTAACTATGATGCAATCACAAGCTCCGCTCTCTTGTTAAGCTGTCCAAAAATACAAGTACGGGAAACCACTATTAAAGTAGAATACAAAATAGGATAAAAAAAAAAAAAAACATTTCAGATCACCATCAGACAACACTCTACATTTAAATTTATGAGCATTATAGTATGTGATGTGGAAAACATAACCACCCATCTACTTTACACCTACATCCAGATTTTACATCACCTAGATAACCAATATATATGTGTATGTGTGTGTGTGTGTGTGTTCGGATTATTTTCATAATACATTATATTGAGAACTGACCTCTGTTCTCCATTGTATTGTATACAGTGTAACACAATGTAATAAAAACCTGTTATTTTGATGTGGGGACCATTTTTCAGGTCCCCACAAAGATCTGTGAATGCAATGAAAAAACTAAAAAAGCCAGAATTCTCAATATTTTGTTTGGTTCCTTATGGATCAGGTTAGGGCTGGGTAGGGGATCCCGAATTAGAGTTTTCCCCATATAAATGAATGGAGAGTCCCCACAAAGATATAATTACAAACCTGTGTGTGTATTCAGAATTGTTGAGTAAAATTTTCTGCTCAAGCTTTAAAGTAAGCTTTGTTGAAGTCTTACATCAAAACTTCAAACACCAAAATAGATCCTTTGTTGGAAAGTCATTCGGCGACGCAGCGTCGGGGTGATTGTGCCCTTACACCTCTCAGAGTGCCTTTTTCTTCCAATCTTTGCTCAATCTGAAGCAAACTGGTGTAATACAGGAACATAAGGGAAGCTTTAACCACTGATAGCATTGCTGATTTTTGGTCAGATAAAAGAAAGCTTTGTCACATTCAATATCAAACAAAAGAATAGCTTTTGAAGCACAAAGGCACCAGACCCCCCCCCCACCAACACCCCAGTCCAAGGTGAACTGACCTCTGTTCTCCAGTGACCAACCTCTTTTTCTCCCTTAATCTTGGCTAGACTCTGGGCCATCATGGAGACCACGTGGAGCAGTTTCTGGACTGCCAGGGTCTATATAGGAGACTGTCATACCTGTGCAGCAACACCTGACAGGCAGTGCAGAAACTGTCCAGAAATGTAGCACGGTGCCAACCAGAGTGTACTCTACCCACAGGGTGGTTTGCATAAACAAGCCGTGCTCATGTGGGTGAAATGACTCCGGGGGTTGGGGGGGGGGGTGCACACGGATCCGGTGGCACCACATTGGTTACTTTGCCGAGATGAGAGGTGACCTCCAATCAGCAGAGGGCTTCTCTGGAATGCCAGACGTTAGTACGCAATCAGCTTCTCAGGCAAGCCCTGGGGTGGACATGCAGACATAAACGCTGTCAGTCCCATTCCTGGGTCTAATGTAGAATGCTGCAATAGCCTGGGCCTCTCGACTGCGCACTGCCCCCGAGGTCAAGCACTGGATTGTCTAATATGCCATTTACGTGCTTTATATTGCTCTGCTCCCATATTCAGTGCAGAATGAGAAGTAAAGTCAGATGCAGTGACCTCTCTTTCAGGCCACCCCCTCTCATCTCAGGAGCTTGGCTCAGAAGGCTCTGGAATGTCATCTTTTGTTAAACTTAAGACTAATTCCCCAGTGATATGTCGTGTGCCTATTCATTGTTTGTCTAATGTGAAATGTATGTTATGTCATACTGTATTGTCATGTCATGTTATGTCATGAAATTTTATGTTAGCTAGACCTACAATCCTCTTCCCTCTGTCTCCCCTCCCCTTAAATTATTAATACTTGTATAGAATTCTTTTCCACTTAGTAAAATATTCCAGAAAGTATGTCTTTGGCACTGTAATATCTGTCCTGTCATGAATGCTGCACTATGGGCTCAGGAGGAATGTTATTTCGTTACTGTACAGTACATGGCTGAGATGACAATACAGCTTTACTTGACTTGACTAGGTCTGAATGTTTGTGCTAATATTCTTATATGCAAGAATATGCTCAACCATGAGACAGGTAAGAGCACTCTGACTTAATTTTAAACATTAAAACAGTCATTTGCTCTTTTTTTCAGCTATAGTATGAATTATATGTGATTATTGAAGCTACTTAGTGGCACATACTGCAAACCGCTGTAAGCTAAGTGCGGCTATTAAGGAAGGTCATCGGGATGGAATAAAAACTGAGCACTACCAACACCCCCAACATCACCCTCGCTTTATCAAGTTCCAATGCAACAGTGGCCTATCTAATGAAGTTCTGCAAGTCTAGCAGCATGGTGAATAAGAAACAAAATGGCTGCCACTTGACTGTAGAGCAAACAGTCACACATACTGTCACTCACCATGGCCACATTTACAAGATACTGTTGACCTAAAGGCATGTTTTGGAGTGTGGAAGAAACTTGAGTAAGTAGAGAAAATCTGCATGAATATAAGGAGGATGCCATTTTTTGATTATTACTATGTATAATTGTGAATTATCTGTAGGACTGCCCTTTCATAATTTGTATTATTATTCTTTTCCAATAATACCCACATTTCTTTGTTTTATGAAATATTTATTAATATTATTTTGGAAGTCTTGGACAGACTACACACTATCAATTTTTCTCAAAAAAAACTTCGATCAACTCACACCAAGCTATAATTTCAGCAAAAAAGAAAACATTTTACCCATACAGTTTCTGATGAGTTTATTTAATACCTTTATTTTATTCTAAACACACACGTTAATTGACATTGACGCAGTCGCAAGCTTGAGAAAAAAGTCATTAACAGGTAACATGTTTGAGTGGTTTTAATTAATTTTGAAAGGCATGACTTTGTCCCTTATCACATGCTACATTACTCACTGTGCTGACTTCACAAACAAATACGCTTTTGTCTTTGGCTGTGATTTCAGAATGAAGAAAGTTTGTAAGTAAATCTTAGTATCTAACAAATACGTTAGCTATTACCTTATCTCCTAAAACACCAGGAGAACTGAGTGCAGAAGAAGTTCTAGAGATTCCCACAATATAGTCCTTCTACAGTTAAGTGTAGCACAAAATGATAGTGACATTGTTTGGCCTGGAGGATCCTGTGTGACCCCAGCCAGCCTATGGCTGAGAGCAATATAATTGGGTGAAATTAGCCTTGACAACTAGAGGTCATCTCTCAGCCCAAGGAAGGGCTCAGCCACACATTCATGTACGAACAGCTGCTGTAATCGAATGGGAGCTGGCAGCCGATTCCTCACACTTCCTCCCAAAAAAGGCAGCCTGAGCTGTGTAAAAACACGTCTGGTGCTCAGCTGGAGGTGAACATTGCCCTTATACTGACAGTGACAAACATGCCAAGTGAGATGCAGTTCTGCTCCTCCGCTACGTAGACGATACCACACCAGTGCTTTTAGCAAACCGACCCCCGTGACAGGGACACTATTGGGACACAAGTTGATTATGTAGCATCCTAAGATGGCTAAATTAGTCTTAGGCACCATTTCTGGCATTCTTAATGAAAATGCTTAGAATTTTTTTTTTTTTTTTTAAATGCTGGAAAACAAGCATTTGCTAAGAAATAAAATAATAATGAAATTAGTTTGCCTATTGCCTAATTGTTTTTATAATAAATACAATTAATCATAATAAAGTGGCATATGTTCTTTTCCATATGTGGCTCACTCTGATTCATATAAATAGTTAATTTTCTGTTTGAAGTACTGTCAAGTCAGAAACACTGATCTTGCTCTAAGCGGAACATGAGTTCTGCTAGATTATGTTTAAAGTGTTTATGAGTATGATTCAAACCAGTACATTTAATGGCTTCTCCAAATTTCTTTGTAGATAAGAGGGCTTTCATCAGAGGACTTAATGGCTGTATTTGTAGCTTTTGTATTACAAACCTTGTTGATGCATTTGCTTATGGAATCCGTATTAAAAGATACACCATAAAAGAATTCCTGTTTTAACAGCAAAATGCAGATGTGCATATCCATTTTAATGTACCAGCAAATGCATGAATAAACCTTACTGCAAAATTGCAGTAAAACTATTTATATTACATCTTGTAACCAGCATCTTACAGTTAGTAAATGCTATAGTTCCAATATTTCAGCATTTTACAAAGATATGGCAAGTAAGAAGCTGGTGACAGTGAGCAATATTCATTATGAGAATTTTTACAAAAAAAAAAAAACTCAAAAGTTTATTCAAACAGTTCAGAGAAGAAAATTACAAAATACCTCTATCTAGTAGAAGGCATCGTTCTTCCAGAGCATCATGTGCTCATTATTACGGTACAAAAAGGTCTTACATTTTCCTTAATGCAGTTTTTTTAATGTCTCCACGTTAATTTGGCTTTGTAATGGAGACAATGCTTTTCCTATTTTATTCTGATGGATTGCATACCAATACAGGCATTTTTTATATTACTGAAGCACTAAATGCAGAATGTTACTCATAAGGTACATATAAATAGCGGTCCACAGTGTCGGTATAGGATGCTCATTAAAGCTGTGAGACTAGACTGCCAGGCAGCGCCTGGCCCGCTATTGGTGCTGCGCTTTCTGATGGCTCAAGGTGAGCTTTCTCAGCAATTATGGTCCCTGTGCTCTCTGTTAAAGGTTCATTTTCCCAGCTCAGTGCTCACAAGTGTATTTTCCAGACATTTTAAAGGCGAGCGCTGGCTCCTGATTCTCGCTGTCTGAAAGCCTGCGATCCACGGCCACTTTGCGCAGAAGACACGAGTGTTTACACATGGCTGTCTGCATTGCATGGCTGTTCTCCTGCCCTGTTCCTCAATATAAGGCAAAAGAAAGAAATGCAAAATCACATGGGTGCTATCATCATACTCATACGCTGTATTACTAATTCAGTTAGTTAATTAATTCATTGATGTTTTTCCATAGCATGAGCGCAGTGTGCTATTGTAATCCAGGAACTTCTCGAGTTGATTTTAATTGCAACTAACAAATAATTCTGAATAAACAGGAATCTGACCTAAAAAAGATTTAAAAATATGGTTGATATTGTTACATTTGATTGATAAATGAATAGTCTACATTTGAAATGCTTTATTAGATTTAAACAGCTATATTGTGTGTGTTTGTGTCAGCATATACTTTTAACATGAGGTTTATGTCTTCTTATTTTAGCACACCATCCTTGTTCTTGAGTGATACATATTCATGAAGATTCCCAGGCACCATGACGATTGTCATTGAAATGTTGGAGAAAGTTCCTGGTCTCGCCTGAGTAGGCCTGCCTTGAGTAGTGCACTTTGACTTCAACACACCTATCCAAGCGACTGAAGCTCCTCTGTGTAATTAGAACCTCCTAATTGTCCGTTAAGACTGCAGAACCTTTCTGGGTGACTCACCCGAAGCAGAGATCAGAGCAAATGGATGTCCTCTGAGGTGGGGGGGGGGCTTACCCATCCTGCAGGTGCTTCATTAAAGCACATGCTTTAAAGAAAAAATTTTAAAAAACGGGGGGAAAAAAAACAAAGCTTTATACTCCATTTGGTACAAGTACATTAAAATATATTCTATTTCATATATCCCATCATGCTCTCCTTTTTAAGACAGACATATACAGGTGATGGTGAAGCTTGTGGTCTGAGCACAGGGCCAGCAGCCCATCCAGCCCCCCGGAGAATTTTTCGGGGCATTAAGAGCCTTACTTAAGGAAAAACTATGCCAAAGTAGTGACCTGCTGGGGTATATGTAGCCATTATATTATATCTCATGAGTAATAACAAACATTCTCTTCAGGATGCCAGTATCAAAAGCTGTATTATCATTATGCATAGCATTCAGTAGCTGCGTTCTGCATAGCATTCAGTAGCTGCATTCTGCATAGCATTCAATAGCTGCATTCTACATAGCATTCAGTAGCTGCATTCTGCATAGCATTCAATAGCTGCATTCTACATAGCATTCAGTAGCTGCATTCTGCATAGCATTCAATAGCTGCATTCTACATAGCATTCAGTAGCTGCATTCAGCATAGCATTCAGTAGCTGCATTCTGCATATAATTCAGTAGCTGCATTCTGCATATCATTCAGTAGCTGCATTCTGCATAGCATTCAGTAGCTGCATTCTGCATAGCATTCAGCAGCTGCATTCTGCATAGCATTCAGTAGCTGCATTCTGCATATCATTCAGCAGCTGCATTCTGCATATCATTCAGTAGCTGCATTCTGCATATCATTCAGTAGCTGCATTCTGCATAGCATTCAGCAGCTGCATTCTGCATAGCATTCAGTAGCTGCATTCTGCATATCA
>JAODLC010000038.1:5203036-5239803 GCA_026781145.1 Hippopotamyrus pictus | reverse complement strand
GGGACTAAAAAGGCAAATACATCCCCCCCCCCCCCCCCCCACATTCAGGGAATAGGTGGATATGGACCATAATATGCAGCTTCGACATGTAGATGAATATTCTACAGCCACAGTGTAATAATTATCTGCATTAGATGTGCGAAATCAAACATTTTATTTCCAGGTAAGCAGGTGTTTTGTTATGTCAAATGAAATATTGTACCTACATAGCTAACCAACAATGACAAGGGTCTAACTTTCAATACAAAGTGAATAGGTCATTAAGGAAAGGAAATGCCAATTATTTTACAGATTAGGAGAATAACATATTATTGCAATAATGAAATCTAGTAACCAAAGGATTAGTGCGTACCCAGGAGTATAAGACGCATATATGTGTCTCACTGACCAGCTCTGGTGGTAAAACCCAGGCTTTATAGATTTAATATTCACGTTTTTGATGTACCCAAAAACAAAACTAGAATACACAAAACAAAACTACTGTATATGATTACACTTTAAACTGTATTTTCACTATACCAAAGATATATCTATACCAATGAAAATAAATAACATTTTCTTCGAAGTTGAGTCTTTGGAGTAATCCAACATACAATTAAATGACGGGAATGTCCTAATTAATTCGTTCACTCCTCATTAAAAATATTAAAAGATATAATCAAAACTTGACAGGTCACACTCAAGTATTGTGCTAAGGTGATAGATCTTAAAAGGAAGTATACTGGGTGAAGTATGGGTTCTCATTTGCTTGTCTGAGGTTTCTTGGTAATGATCATGAGACAGTTATTTTAAAAATTCATTTAATTCATGTATCTTTACATTACTTGCCATAAAATGCTTCGCTTTAAATGTTTCAAAACAAACAAGTAAACGATAAAAACACATAAACGCTGACGCACATTATTGTACAAGGAATAAGGTTCACAATTCAATAAAAGGTAACTACTCACACCAATGGATGACTATTCTATTGTAACTAACCTTCGGAACACCTGCTGAAAATGTATTATTCATTTTTGCAATAGTTCGTTTTGAGGAAGCGTTGCATTTTTGAAAATGGCAAGAGTTACACTGGCTTGACAGTAATGAGATTCTTTTTAGATTCTTTTAAAGAATGCTCCACCCATGTCGAAGGTACCAGACCATTTAAAAGGCCTGCTAACAGACACAGAACTGTCTTTGGGAATGAAATCCACAGAGACACATGCGGTACCTGTCATTGCTACAAGAGAATGTCCTAAGCCATTAAGACTCATTCATCATTTGAAGGTGTACCAGGGTGAAAATTTGAGTCATTAAATACAGATTTCCTAACCATCTGGTCTCATGGCCCACATACTCAATCTGCGATATCCCTATTAATCTTAAGTACAAGTACCATAACATTTCCTCCAATGCCCACAAGAGTCCCATTGATAATATATTCCCAATAACTGAAGTATTCATAGTACAAATATGCACGTTTAATCCACAATTAACTCAAGAGTCATCAAAAGTCAAGAGATGTGACTTAATCCAAGAATGAATCCCAGTTTCCACAAAGCCCTCTCCAATATTATCCAGGACTCAACTCGAAGCCCTGGTGAGGTGATGATCGCAACGTTCAGCTCGGACACGGCGTGTGATTATCCGTGTATTATTTTCACAGGAGATGTAATAGTGCACTTAGTGATTCTGGAACCAGTGGAGCTTAAGAACTCCCGACTGCGATGATAACCAGGGTGTATGACGGCTCGCTCTATAGCTTACACAAGCGTAAGAGGTAAATTAGCTTTACATTGAAAGCCACAGCACAGGCGTCCATATCTCTGGGATCTCTTTTCACAACTTCTGCATTACTGTATAATCATATGATGTCTGGTGTCATTTTATCAAATAAGATAACGTCTAAAAGTCTTTCAGCTACATCCAATTCTGAAATACACATGGAATAAGTACTTTGTCACATATGCATCCTTATCTTATTGTGTGCCACTAAAAATAAATTTAGAAACAAACAAAAATAAACAGGCAGAAATACAGACTAGATAGATAGATAGATAGATAGATAGATAGATAGATAGATAGATAGATAGATAGATAGATAGATGAATCTACCATAACATGAAGAGATGCAGATTTAATAAGATATAACTCTCAGACCATATTTAAAAGTAAAGTTCACTAAAAGGTGTTTAACAAAGTTATAGCATATTCTGTTTGCTATGCTGTCAACTGCATTTTCCTCTCTACGCTCCAATCACAACATTTCTGCACAGCCGTGGCTTAAAAGTGTGCATTTTGGTAGCTTGCCACATCTAACTTGGATTCTGCGCCTCTAAAAATAAAGGTCCAGGTTTGTTTGCATTGCTTGCTTTCTGACTGTTTTCCTTAAAAAGCAGCATCACCACTGACAGCTATTTGCCTTGTTGTCACGGTCTCGCGTTCCCGGGAAGTTCCGCGCACGCGTAACCGCAGGAAAGTGAGTCAAGCGGCGCGCCGACGAACGGAACGCGCTGCTGAGCGTGAGTCGCGCGCTAGTCAGGTGGCTTGCAGGTAAATGCCTGCGACTGGCAGCTGCGCGAGACACTCTACCGTCAATTTCAATTTCAGAGGGCACCGGCTCTCGGGTGCTTTTACTTTATGCTGCCTGGGTGACTTTATTAAAGCGTCTCAAGTCTCTTGGCTTCCACTCTACAAAGACAACATAGTCACCAATAATTGCAGATATATACTGAGCCGTATTTTGAAAGTAAGTTTTAAGAGTAAGATCACTTCACCCATCGTTAACTCCACAAACGCCCCCCACCGCCGCTTTCATTTTAAGTCAAGCACTAAATTTTGTTCTTATGCTGTTGTTTCTCATAGTGAAACTGGTCATAGCTACCAGTTAAAAGATTTTGCACTCCACAAGTTTTAACCACTTTTCCATTTATTTCATAAACTGCAAACTGCAGATTTTTTATTCTCATTGAGCTTTGGAAAGTTGAGTGAACAACTGAACTGAATATATGTCAGATAAAACAAGTTTCCTTTATAACATGGAAAGAGTATGTAACAGCTAGTGCATGTCTGACATCTTGTTAACGGGTTGTGTGGTTATGGCATAGTCAAATTTAACTTTAAATGCACTAGTTAACTGTTTCATCCCATGAAACAGCAGGATTTAATGTCCTTTGTGGAAAGAATTCCTTGAATTTTCTCTGCTGTTATAACTGCTAGAGGAGGCTTTGATGAATCAAAGATATGACATTTTCTTGCTTATAAAGGTACTCAAATGGTGAAAATAGTGTAAATGTATTTGTTAGCAACAAATATTGAGTATATTTTGATCAATTTTAAGTGATTAGCATGTCTCAGTACAACAACTTTTAACTGGTAGTGCTGTCCTGCAGGATTCATAGCAGCTTTTCACGTTTTACTCAACGACTGAAAAACACATACCAGATAGCCGCGGTAAACATCATCTTACAGCCTTGCATTGTGTGGCCTCATTAAAAATGTATTAAACACTGCAAGTGTTTGAAGCACCTGTCCAGGCAACTGCTATTAGTTTTATACAGAAAAGCTACTGACCTCCCCTGTGTGAGCCGACTCAAGCAGACTGAAGCAAAACATTCAAATCCAAACCCACATCATTACTTTACTTAAATCCTGCATATGGGAATGATTCACTTTAAATCTTACCAAACATTTCACCCTATAATTTAGGATTACAGTAGCACAGAAGTGTCACAGAATGATAGTATATCTGTCGTATTTTTCAACCCATAGTGTATATTCAGCCGCTGCCATTAAACCACTTTAGCTCTGAAATAAATGTGTCAAATGTAATTTTTTAATGACACTGTGTCACTTGCCTTTCTAATGACATGTGGCTCAATTAAAAACTCAGTGGACAGATATGCCTGTACTTTGAGCGTCAGTAGATAATTCCATGTACATGCCAACAAAATAAATAAATGAAGATTGTAGGTTATTACCACTAGGGCTCAGTGAGTAACAGGGCACATAACTATGTAGTAAAATTATAGGCTTAACACCCCCAACCTTCGAAATTTGTTTGTTACCGATCAAACACGCAGTCAGTAACGAAAATCATGAATTTGAACCCCCCTCAAAATTCACTTCTGCACTCCAGTTGGGTCTCCATCCCTGGTTGTTGAAATCTACAAAGGGAAACTATTGGCCTGGTGGACAACAGAGATTCCCATCTCCACCTGGGTTGGGGGGCTTGAATTCATGTTGTGTGAGTTTCCTCTCGGTATTCCAGTCCAAAGAAATGCAATTTCTCGGTGCCTCTAAAATTGCACAGACTGTGTGTGTGTGTGTGATGAACTGCTGTCCGGTCCACGGTGAACCCCACAGCCTCATACCTCAGGCTTCCACTCCCCCATCACTGTAACCAGGGTAAACAGTTAGAACATGGAAGGGTGGAGATGTTTTTACCTGTGAAGCTATTTACCGTTTAATTGTTTGCGTTGAGATCAGCTGATTTTTTAAATTCTCAATTTAGTGTCTTTGCGTTATTTATCAATATGTATTTAAAATGTATTATTTATCTATTAGAAATGTGTTTATCGAGTGGTGGGACAGGCAGTGAGTCCCGGTAATGAGGGCGGTGATTGGCTGTCAGCAGAGATGCCTGCACTGATCTCTCCAAGTGTGTGAAGAGCCACTAATAAAGTCGTGAATGAAGAAGAGCGCGTGTGAAGCTGCAGCCTGTCACTGCTGCAATCAGAAGCAAATCAAAACGCAGACATTGGAACTGCGCAGACATTGGGACTGCGCAGACATTGGGGCGGCATTACCGCCTGGCTGGCTGAGCTGAAAGCTGACAGACCTGATGACCGTGTGCAGGACGGGACCGTCACCCGCAGAAATGGAAGAACGGATTAGTGCTTTCTGTAAACACGAGTCCTCCCAAGAATGCAAAGCACAGTCGCACAAATTTATCAGCTCTCAAGCAATTTTTGGCTGTATTTTTAAAATAAATAGAAAAACAGAATAACATTTCAAACTTTTATTAGACTAGCTTCATTTGACCATGAGGCTGTATTTAAAAGATACGATTAAAAATTCTAGGTTTCCAGTAACTGCAGCATGTATCCTGTTGATGTTCTTTCATGGATAACCTGTCCTGGCACTGTCCCGGTTTGGAATAGGCTCCAGGCCCCATCACCCTGATCAGGGTAAGGGGTTGGAAGATAGATGGATTTTATATTACGTAAAACGTGTATCCCAGTATCGTGACAGTCAAAAGGAAAAGCATATATACATTTTAAAATAAGGTTTAAAAGCCTCTGTCTATGATCGGAAGGTCGCCAGTTCAAGCCCGACCTTGGCAATATAGTCACGACTGGGGGCCATCGTGCGAGGCCTTTAACCCCCAGCTCCATGGGTGCCGCTACGGGTGACTGCCCTTCGCTGCCAAGCTTGCTCTCACCTACATGTATGTCTTTGCCTCATGGAATGCAAGATGGGATGGATGGAAAAAGAATTTCCCCACAGGGATCAATAAAATATCATCAAGCCATTAATCAAGTCCTTACATGTAAAATAAATGACAAGTACTCACATAATTCAGATGTTAAATATATCAGACTGAATTTCACTTCAATCATAATATCAAAATGTCCTAATCCTAATGTCACCTATGTTCCCTGCAATATTGGCTTAATTGACAGAGATCAACAGGCGCTGTTAATATTTCTGAAGCAGGTAATTATGGGTAGTGTGACTTGAATAAGTGGCCTACAGAAACATGGCGAATGAACTACCACAAAGGCAATTAAGCTTTGACTCAAATAGCGATCTAAAGCAGTGGTGGAATAATTTGGATCATGGTAATTTCCCCCATAGTTAATTTACTCCTTAGCTTGTACCCTCTTGCAGGCAGTAACCTTTAACACAGGAGGGATAATTAGGGAAAGTTTGAAAAAAGTAGTTCCGCGCAACTCTCTAGTTTAACAGCACTTTTACATGCTTAATCACAATTACACAAGTTGTAAAGTACTTACCATACAAGGAGTATGAAAAGGATACATTTCTATCATAGGATAAAATGGGGAGGACCAGTAATTGATCAGTGCATGGTTATAAACAGCCTAGTCTAATACTCTTACGAGGACAATAACTGCAAAATACAGTTAAATTAAAACACAAATTGTAGAGTCTATAATCCAAAATTAAGCAAACTTTCTTTCTGCATTTTCCTTAAAATTATAATGGAAATGAAAAACGAAGGATATATAATTTTACATTATTGTATTTCTTCGATAAAGTCAATTTAAATGCAGATCACAGGAAGAAAGATTTGCTTATAGATAAAAAGAAGACGATTTAAAACTGCAAAATCCATGTAAGGGAAAAAATAAGAATGAGGAATAATAAAAATCAGAACCCCTCTGCTTATCTCCATTTTGATAATGGGGGCTGGTTACAATCGCAAAATGAAGAACATGAAGAATATGAGGGGCAGTCCTGGGGGCGCTTAATCGAAAAGTTTCTCGAAAGGGAAGGAAGGTTAATGCTGGGAATCCGAGATTATTTTGCTGGAATATCTAAAATATTAATCTTCATCCTGACGATTTACATTATTCAGCATTCGGAACATCATGCCTCTTTTGTCTGGCTCCATAAAGTGATGTGAACCCTTCTCTGATTCACACAGTCATGGCCTTGGGATAGACTGTTGGATCCTGTATATTTTTCATGCCATCTCTCACATTACAGGAGATGTGCAAACTAGTTATCCGTCATCACCATTGTCGCTATGTTTTGCAGTTCCCCATATCACATGTGTTAACATATACTTCATGTGAAAGGCAGATTAATCACATTTTCTTCGATGTGGACAGCATCTGAGCCTCTTGTTGGTATGAAGCCGGCACTTCACTGACACCGAATGCTGATGCCATGTCAAAAGAGAGAATGACATCCCTTCCTATGGGGTGATTTGTGGCCTGTGATCAGAATGTCATCAGTTTGAATCCCATGCTTGGCAGAGTATGCTATAGCCATGTATCATAGCATACTATAGCCACATCTTTGTTGGGTTCTTGAGCACCTCTGAAATGTGCTCCAGAGACTGCTGGATGAATCTGCACTTGCAGTCTGACACCAAGTTTGCCCTCACCTGTATATGTGTGTATGCCTTTAAAAAGGAGAGCATGATGGGATATTTGAAAACAAAGGTATTCCGATGCACATGCTCTCATACTTGTACAAGCGGCAAATAAAGCTTCGTTTCAATTACACCACTCCAGTGAAATTGGGGTTGTTCAGGGAAGGTGCAGCATAAAACTTAATCTACATAATGACCCAGACAGTCTTCATTCTCCATCAGATGTAATACAATGAACACCTAGTGTCACAAGTGGGTAATAAAGGGGGGGGAGGGGGGGGGTCATTCCTCACAGGAGGGATGTGGACGAAAACATTTTCATTGACAAAAAGAAAACTGATAAGTCTGAGTTTCTTATATATCCAACAAAAATAGTATTTACAAAATTCCGATTACCTAAAATTTAAAAATACTACTAGAACACAGTCATAAAAATGCAATTAGTACGCATTATGTGTCCTTGGCAAATAAAATCCTTCTGTGGGTTAGAATTGGCATCTTTTTTTCCCCCCTCCAGGATTCATGTATATCTTGGCTCATCCGTCCATTTTTCAGCCACTTACCCATTACAGGATTGTATAATCTTGACTCCTCATGCTATATTTTCGGTGCCCTGAAAGAAGCGAGATTTTGAAATTGCCATAAATGAGTGGGTAGGATTAAACGGACATGCCTTCACGTAATATATCTGCCTATTAATAAACAGTGTAGACAATTTAGGTCACAAATAAACCAGGTTGTATCTCCAGGTCTGTGCTTACAGTATGTGGGTTGAACAAAAATCCAAATTTATGAGGAGAGTTTTAATTATATCAGTAGACCTGCTAGCATCAATTTACCTTATTAATATCATTTAAGTGGTGTCTATTCCACAGATTCATCATCTGCCACAAAACTCTGGTAAGTCTGCTTTGATAAAGCTGGCAGTGGTGCTTTTACCTTGTATATGAGCTGTAAGTAGCAAACAAACATTCTAGTAGCAGTTATTCAGTTATCAATTTTAATTGTTAAATGTTATAGGAAGATTAGACTTAGATTTAAGATAATATATAAGCATTTAATAAATAGCAATGTTTCTATGACATACACAGGAAGTGTCTGTTGGGGTGGTGTAGGGGGGTGCAGTCGCTTCCTACCTTTAGGACTGGAGTATGAGTCTACACTCAACACCCGTGTGTGTGCAGTTTGCATGTTCCCACCCGTGTTGTCCAGGGTTATCTTCGGATACTGTGCACAGTCCAAAAACATACTGAGGTGAACTGGAGTTACCAAATTGCCCGTAGGGGTGTGTATGTGTGCATGTGCACCCTGCGATGGGATGGCGCCCCGTCCTGGGCTGTTCCCTGCCTTGCACCCGTAGCTTCCGGGAAAGACTCCGAACCCCTGTGACCCTGAATGTGACAAGCAGGTACCGAGGATAGATGGATGGATATTAGTCAGTTTTGGCATTGCTTAAGGAATGAGCATGCAAAGAGTTTTAGTTATTGAACTTGTAGTATATTTTTAAAAAACGTTTATTGTACAATGTCTGTGACTGCATTTCACCATCCATGGCTCAACATACCAGCTTATTGTTTCTATTGCTAAAACACATAGAATGAGATGATGCAATGTGATACAATGAAGGCTCCTCACATTAAAGTGCAGCTCCCTGTCAGTGACTCTTATGTAGCGTTACACAAGGGCAGCTAGCTGTATCTTAAAATGACATTAAAGACAATTACTATTGTGTTCATTAGCGATGTTGTCATGGGGAGTCTAATCACGTCGGTAAAGTAAATTAGCAAAGATGTGGTTCAGACATAAAAATGACCTGGATCTGGTGTGTAAGAACGTGTGCTTCATTTGAGGAGCAGAGAGAATAAATTGCACCAAAGAAATTCCAAGGCCAACAGGCATCTGACAGCTGGTTGTGAATGTAATGTCCTTAGCTGACTGATACGTTGGCAAAAAAAAGACAAAAATTACATGAGACAAAATGTTAATCAAACCACTTGGTTCCCTGTATTATTCTAATAAATTTATAGACATATCTTGCAGTTTGGTTGAGCTGCAATGTTGAGCATATACAAAAGATACAAACGCATATACAAAAAGAATTTGTTTAGCTGTTTTATTTTGTGTCTTCCTTTATTTATGGATACCCAGTGATTATGTTAAGTGATGACATTATGCTGAAGGCATGTCCAGTCCTCCAGTCACCTTATCAAAATCCAGATAGAGTGCTTGGGAGGTGATTACAAGACTGCGGGGGGCTTATTTTTGGTCTCCCGTTGAGTCTGCGTGCACGTGCATCTCATCTCCACATTTGTGGGGGACCCTTCTCGAAATTAATCAAGCCATCTGAACCAGCATTGCCCGCCTGCTTTTACATAAAAGTCCATTTTTATTTTCGAAGTGTGTGTGTAATGTGTAACATAAAAGAAAAGTAACTCCACGTTCTTTGTTTTCCTTTCATATATATCACATATTCATCCATTCATTTGTTTTACTACTATTAATATTCATGATTGTACCTGAGTAAATTCCTTTCCAAGGTAAACTGCTTTTACATTTTTTAGGAGATTATATCAATATTTTTAAATGAAAAAAATAATAATAATAATTTGGGTAAATAATGTAGGTAAACATACCTTATTTTGTGAGTGATAATGTTTAGTACCTCCTACCTTATTATGATAATGCTATTCATGTATAATGTTGATATGTTACGCAATATACGTGTGTGAATTATTAAGCATGTATATTATACCAGCAGTGAACTCCTGAGTTTTATGAAATGGCTCATTTATTTTTAAGTTTAAGTATGATTATATTTAATTTTCCATACACTCCTGTACCCCGATAGAGAATTTGTCCTGCACCTTCATTTATTACACATCAATCCTGTGCTTGTATCCATTACAGGGTGGGTTTCCTCAGCCACAGCTTCAACCCCTTTTCCTTTTGTTCCATTATGTTTTTCATGAGAGGATAATTGACACATGACAGTCCCAATAACCACATGTTATTTTTAGAGGGATATTTCCCCCATCAGAAAGTGATGACCTTGTGTGAAAATCTGATTTTTTTTAAAACAAGATGAATCCCCTTCTACATTCTAATCATCCAATGTAAAAATGTGGGTCATAATTCATATTGCAATCTTTAAATGTGTAATAATAGTCTTATATCGGGATTGTTACTGAAATATCTACTTAAATGTATAGTAACATTAATTGCATAAATGCAGAGAGGCAAAGTAATTATTCCGGATTTAAAAATTAACATGATTATTTATTCTCCATCGCCCTCTAGTGATGAATGAGGAGAACACAGTCACCTCTGGTAGGAGCTGTCTGGAGTAGCGGCATTGTTTCTGTTTAACTCCATTCTAGCAACTCAGGTCTTCATATCGTTGTGCCTACTCTAAATATGTCATCTTCTTCACTTCAGTAATTAAATATTAATCTGTCAGCTTCCAATGGAACGAAGAGGCATCTTTTCCGAAATTTAACCATGAACCTCTAAGTGTATCCTGAATGCACTGTAGAGCCAAAGCATAGTTTTGGGTATGGATGGTACCTTACCAGTATTGTGAGAGCACCGTGTGTGAGTCTAGAGGGGCAGGGGGTTTGGGCGGATCTGGCCCCTACCAATGTTGAAACCACAACCACCTCCTTGTGTAGAGCAGTGTTTCTCAAACTGGTTCACGGGGACCCACAGACAGTCCACCTTTTCGCTACCAACCAGGATCTGGATAGGAGCAAACATGTGGAATGCCTGGCAGGGAGCTGGGAGGGAGCAGAAACGTGGACCGCCTGTGGGTCCTCCAGGGTCAGGTTGGGAAACATCGCTGTGCAGAACTCCTACCACGCTGGCTATGGACATGCATCTTTACATGAACATCCATTTATCCATCCTGGTCAGTGTCACATTGGGGATAAAGCATTCAAAGATACACGCTACCTTAAGATGGATGGCCACGTCACTACCGTTCATCTAAAATAAATAGTATTATTATTATCATCATCAGTGTTGTAGCAGTGTGCTGCATTAGCAACAGTTCTTTTCAAAACACGTTCTGTTGTCTCCTGCACGCCCCCTGGGAAGCTAAAGAGGACAGATTATCTACGGGGATAGCTCAGCTGGGTCCCAGTTATGCAGTCCCGCAGATTGGATTACGTGCTATGTCAGTTGCCTTGTATTATAGTGTCCAAATATTTAAACAACAGTAATCAACAATGATGATCAGCATCACATTTTCCAGGACAGAAACAAGTCAAAATTAATTCATCTAAATGTGGTGAGCTTTTGGTAATTCTCCTGCCAAAGCAACTAACATTCATTTTCCAATCTGTTTTAATTGGAGTGGAACTGCTGCAATAATGAGGCTTCAAGGTTGTGCATGGACAGACTCTTTTAAGAGTTAAATTAGCCTCAGAAAAAGTAGATTCTTCAAATAAGGGTCAAAGGTTCTAACAATCCCCCCACCCCCCCGCCCTGACCCAGGTAATCAAAATACCTGTTTAGCTTCCCAATTCATGCACCGACAACAACAGCAGCAAAACAGCAGAAGACAACTATTTTTTTTTACTATTTTGTAAATAAAACCGAATACACTTAATTGTACCATTTAGTCCCTCTATTCTTCTGTTTATGCTTTTCAACACACGTCATTGCTGTGGCGCCCTGCTGAGATTACTTGCTCCATACCACTCATTAAGTAAGCTATTACAGTAAGATTTCAAATAAATGTAAACAAACATAACAGTCCCATTGCTATTTCCAGTAAAGGACTTGACCCCCAACTGTTGTTATCTGCCAGCTGTGCTTAAATTGTTTTGAGAAGGGAGATAACTAACAATACGGGCAGATAAATGTGTATATTCATCTAGGGGTGGGTTTGGCTGTAAGAAAGAACTGCAATTTTTTAAGTTACTGAAACCAGTGTCTGCCTTCTATAATTGATTTCCTTAATTGCTGCTCTTGCCCTTAGAGTAGCTGTTAGGCTCCTCACTGGTGATCAAGAATAAACATTGCTGGTTTAATCCTTGAATGTCCAGTTGCCTGATGCAGTATTTTGAACCTTTTTATCTCTCCATATATTACGTTATGTCGGGGCAGGATGATCCATGTACCGGCTCTCAAACAAACAAGGTTTTATTACACAAAACCTAAACACAAGAGGACAACCAGAAAAATAAAGGGACCACAATAGGTTAAAAACACAAACAGGTAAAACAAGAACTAAGTAAAACTAACCACAAGGAAAATTAACTCTAAAATTACAACTAGAAAGTGGGGACCGACCAAGTGGGGACCGACCAAGTGGGGACCGACCAAGTGGGGACCGACCAAGTGGGGACCGACCAAGTGGGGACCGACCAAGGATGCAGGGGCAACTGGAACAACCAGCTGAGGAACAGACCAAAGGCAGGCCCTTAAATACACTGGTAGTACTACTAGATGAACGACAGGTGAGAACCATAACCAATTAACCAATCACGAAGGACTCAGGGCAACAAGGAATAGGTGGGGTACATTTACAATCAACAAGCATGGAGAGGTCCAAATGCCAAGGACAACTAGAAGGGAACAGGCAACAAGGGGACTGTAACTGAAATACATAAACACATGACCCAATAAAAAATAAGATGAATGGTAAATAATAAAGAACTAGTTTAGGGAACTGCTGGCCAAACAGGGAGAAAACACATGGGACAGGGTCAATCGGGCACCAATCCTGATAATATGTGACTATTACCAATCTCTTCATAGTACTGATAGATTCTGCATTGATAGATTCTGTATTCTGAACAATTTAGTATTTGTGTACTAAGTGCTACACACTTTTGTTAAGCAGCTTGAGGAAAATACATTGGGAGAGGCGCTATACAAAAATGAATTAAATAGAAGTTCAGCATTACACAGCCATATAACAACCAAGTGGAAATGACTTGTAAAACAATACAAGTCTCAAAAAGTGTTGCCTTCCCAAGTTTCCACTTTGCCTGGTCCTCAGTAACATGTTTTTGTGCAAGGAGGAAGCAGCCTGGCTTGTCACTGTCAGGCCGATCCACAAGGGGAGTCTGGAATATGGAACTGTGAGGCAGATGTTATTAAATCGTGGAAACACATCACACAGCTGGGTGTAAAGTGCTTGGGGAAGAAGTATTGCCCTAATTCATACTGGGGGGTCCTACTAAGAAAAATCATTTAAATCCTTAAACCCATGAAAAGAAATCATTGAAGAATCAAATTTACCCTAATAACATAAAAAATGTTTAAGTATTAAAAGGATGGGCTTCTCGTCAACTATTTTGTGTCATTTTATGAATACCACAGAAAAGGGGCATGAAAAAAATTGATTCTTCAGATACAGCAGATAAGCGAATGGGGGTGGAATTGGTTTCATTTTATTGGGGACCTGGAAATTCCTTGGACGGCAAACCGAGTAAACCCAAAAATTTCCCTCCCTGCCTTTAACAATCCAACTTTCTAAGATGCAAAGCTGCCCCCTCCCCCCCTCCAAACACCCCTCTCCTCTCCCTGCTTTTCATGCTGGGACTGAGGCGTGACTTTGCAGATCAAAAATAAAGTAAATTATCTGCGCTAACCAACAAGAACTGATATTAATCAGGGGGCTCAGTAACTCGAAATAAAAACTTCATTACAAAAATCTTGGATTTATTTTGGTTAGTATCAAATAAATCATCATGAAACTATCAAATCTAAAGCTAAAGTTTTAGTGATTTTTTTATATAGCAAATACCCATAGCAGTTTCTGTTTCAATGTGTCTTTGCTATAAAGAAAGTTATAAAAATACAAATATTCATGCACGAATCAACCCATTTTTCATAACTTCTTGTCCAGCACAAAGGCACTGTGACCCTGGAGCCAAAGAAGGGACACAGCAGAGGACACACTGTCAGTCCATAACTGGGCACATACTGTACATTCACACTGGATAGGCCATTCAGTAGTACCTGCTTTAGGTAAGTACCTGCCAGTGAAACCCTGCAATCAACATGGAAAACACATGCAAACGCCATACATTTGGGGGCAGGAATATATATATTAATTGCAATATAGATTTAAGGCATGTTATCTTGCTTTTGCTTCTGATACTTTGAAAATGAATAACATTAGTGAATTTCCTTTTTATAGCTAGATGATACATAGTGTTTACCAGCACTTGACTATGTATTTGGCATAATCTCCAAGCTTTGGTCACTACACTTTAAACACAATGAACATGTTCCTTATTTCGGAGATGCTGAAGCAGCGTGTTCTGTTTCCCAGCTAGCTAGCTACGATCTTCTGACTTTACTGGCCAGCTTAGTGAGTGGGACCCTGGACACAACAGTCCTACTCTGGTGATGTATGTCATACTTAACCAAAGTAGCGAGGACGTCAAATTATAAACCATGGAGCTCCAGATGAAATGTCGAGAACACAGTTTAATAGGGGGACTTGATAAGTAATATCATGGGATGTCGAGGATTCTAATGCCATCAAACGCTTCCCGTTCAGGCATCATGAAATTCTCAGTCCATCACATCTGCTCTTTGCACTCAGCTTGTTTACTCTTTATCCATCACAATTTGTGCATTTTTGGGCAATTTAAAATGTTACTTCTTAATCATCAACAAAGATTGAGAAAAGCGAACAGAGACCTAAAACAAAGTGGCTAACTGATCAATCTGAAGATGAATGAACATTATATTAAACTCACAGATGTACCGATCACTTCAACTGTTGTTATAAACCACGTTATAAATATTATGTAATATGTTTATAATCAATGTTACATGCCAGGGCATTGCTGCAATAGCTAACAAATCTGGTAACACTTTACTTGATGGTGCACAAATTTAGTTACTCAGTTGCTACTCAAGTTCAAATCATGAACTAATATAGTTCCTGCATGAAATATATAAGCTGTCATGATTTATTAATGATGAATAAACATGGACTCAGTACATAACTACCACTTAGTTCCTGGTTAATTCATGCATTGCGTAAGTGTGTACTACTGTACTACATTATTTGTGCCCCCTCAAGTTGTTGCCACAAATCTTTACATTTATATTAGTCTTTTTTTCATTTTAGTTTATTGATGAGAATTTTTCCAAAGTAAGTGTAAACTTCTCAAATGACAAATTAGAGAACATAACTAATCAATCATAACTAAAGGAATATTGTTTTAAAAACTACACTATATTGCCAAAATCATTGAATTCTGGTGTTCCAATCACTTCCATAGCCACAGGTGTATAAAATCAAGCACCTAGGCATGCAGACTGCTTCTACAAACATTTGCAAAAGAATGGGTCGCTCACAGGAGCTCAGTGAATTCAAGCGTGGTACCGTGATAGGATGCTACCTCTGCAATAAGTCCATTCATGAAATTTCCTCACTACATGGTCAGCTATTAGTGGTATTAAAACAAAGTAGAAGCAATTGGGAACAACAGCAACTCAGCCAGGAAATGATAGGCCACGTAAAATCATAGAGCGGGGACAATACATGCTGATGCGCACAGTGTGCAGAAATTGCCAAATGTCTGTGAAGTCAATAGCTACAGACCTCCAAACTCCATGTGTCCTTCAGATTAGCTCAAGAACAGTGTGTGGAGAACTTCGTGGAATGGGTTTCCATGGCCGAGCAGCTGCATCCAAGCCTTACATCACCAAGTGCACTGCAAACTGTCGGATGCAGTGGTGTAAAACACACCACCACTGGACTTTAGAGCAGTGGAGACAGTTCTCTGTCTGATAATCCGATGGACGAGTCTGAGTTTGGTGGTTGCCAGGAGAATGGTACTTGTCTGCCTGCACTGTGCCAAGTGTAAAGTTTGCTGGAGGGGAGATTATGGTGTGAGGTTGTTTTTCAGAGGTTGACCTTCTCGTCCAACATCATTGCCCGACCTCACAAATGCTCTCCTGGAAGAATGGTCAAAATTCCCATAAACACCCTCCTAAACCTTGTGGACAGCCTTTCCAGAAGAGTTGAAGTTGTTCTAGCTGCAAAGGGTGGGCCAACCCCATGTTAAAGCCTATGTATTAAGAATGGGATGTCAATAAAGTTCATCTATGTGTAAAGGTAGGTGTCCCAATACTTTTGGCAGTATAGCATATCTTAGAGAGGTTAATAGGTATTGTGTTTATCAAACTACAGAAGCTACACAGGTATTCAAAAATCCATCGTTTTTCCATTACCTTTTTCCACGTTATTGAAGTCATACTTGGTCAGCTTAATTTCACTTACTGTAATTTACGTCTCCATATCTCACCTTTATTTACAGGCATAAAAATTCTGCATTCATTAAAATTACACACTAGAAGAAAACTGAAAATCAGAAAAAAACATTGCTAAATTAACCAGTTTTGATAGCTTTGTTTGTTGTCTTTGATAACTAGTCTGCCAAAAAAGCAACAGAAAGTTAACAATTGATTCAGTCCATTTAAGAGAAAAGGTTTTATATCTGCTTCTCAGAAAGAATCATAATGTAAATAATTTAGTGAAACATCCTGCTGTGAAAACAGCATGCTGCATTAATGTTTTTGTGAAAGCATAATGTAAGCAAATATAATGAGTATGTCCATAATGCTTCCAAATCTGAACGGCTACCATTTACCCTGCCCTCTGCAGAACATCCGCTTCTTTTAGTGAACACACTGTTTGTTTCGAACAAGAACCTTTTAATAGAAAATGCAACATAATACCATTTAGCAAACAGCCTGTACAGAATCACACAGAGCATTCTGTCACCTGTCAGATGAAATACGGAGGTATCTGTGCATCTAGTAATTACACTTTTGGACATCTGAGTTATAGCATATGCTAAAAAGTTATACCAAGTCTGGTTTTTCAGCATGAGGGTCACTGTGTTTTTCAAAAGCTGCCTTTGTTAGGTAATGTTCAGCTAATTAATCCCTTCTGATTAAGAGGGGGGTCATAAAGATTCATATTTCTCAATTTATGCTGATCAGCCATAACATTAAAACCACCTGCCTAATATTGTGAGGTCCCCCTCGTGCTGTCAAAACGGCTCTGACCTATCAAGGCATGGACTCCTTCAAACCTCTGAAGGTGTCCTCTGGTATCTGGCACCAAGACATTAACAACATATCCTTTAAATCCTGTAAGCTGTGAGCTGAAGCCTCCATGGGTGGGACTTGTTTGTCCAGCACATCCCACAGATGCACAATCGGATTGGGATTTGGGGAATTTCAAGGCCAAGTCAACATCTTGAGCACTTTTCCCATCTCATCAAAACATTCCTGAACAATTTTCATAGTGTGGCAGGGCGAATTATCCTGTTGAAAGAGGCCATTGTCATCAGGAAATACTGTTCTCATTAAGGTACGTACTTGATCTGAAACAATGTTTAGGTGGGCAGTACATATCAAAGTAACAACCACAGGAATGCCAGGAGCCAACGAGTCCAAGCAGAACATGTTGAGAGCATCACACTGCCTCTGCCGGCTTGCCTTCTCATAATGTGTTCTGGAGCCATCTCTTCCCTGGGTAAATGAGGCATACGCCCCCTGCTGTCCGCATGAAGTAACAGAAAACGTGACTCATCAGATCAGGCTGCCTTCATCCTTAGCTCACATGTTCATTGTAGGTGCTTTTGGTGGTGGACAGGAGTCAGGATGGGCAGTCTGACCAGCCTGCAGGTACATAGCCCCACACACAGCAAGCTGTGAGGCCTGTGTGTTCTGACACCTTTCTCCCAAAGCCAGCATTAACTTTTTCACTAATGCAGTAGCTCTCCTGTGGGATCAGACCATAGCAGCTAGCCTTTGCTCACCACATAATTCGTTGAGCCTTGAGCGGCCATGACGTCATTGCCGGTTTACCAATCGGCCTTCCTTGGACCAATTTTGATAGGTACTGACCACTGCATGCTGGGAACACCCTACGGGACCTGCCGTTGTAGAGATGCCCTGACATAGTCATCCAGCCATCACAGTTTAGCCCTTGTCACTCAGATCCTTACACTTGTCCATCGTTCTTGCTTCCAAAACATCAACTTCAAGAATTGAATATTAACTTGCCTAATATATAATGGCACCCTTGATCAGTGCCATTGTAACAAGATAATCAGTGTTATTCACTTCACCTGTCTGTGGTTTTAATGTTAAGGCTGACGGATGTACATCTTGCATCTACGACCCCCCCCGCCACCAGCCAATTTGGCCATTTTGCGGTTTAACCTAATGCCCTTTGGATTACATGATGCGACTTTAGTCACTCATTAGGCATGAAACGCAGGAAATTTTTATTTAGTTTATCTTGATGATGATAATGATAATGATCATGATCATTATATACCTTTTCCCTTCTATGGCTGATCAGCACTTACTGATGAGCACATTTGATTAAAATGTCAAGTGTTAAATGGGCTTCATCCAATGGGGATTAAACAACACTGGTTAGTGGCGAAATACAGGTGTGGGTGAAATTTTAAGCAGGTGATAATTGGGCTAATCAAAGAACTGTAGCTGAAGGTATTCTTTTCTGTAACTTTTATTTTTTTTCTGGGTGTCATTTTAGAGCTCTTGCATTATCACCTGGCTATGGAGTTGGTGTGATGTCCTCACACTCAGGGTGATAGAAGTTCCTGGTTGCTGAAAAAAGTTCCTGTGGTGGGCGAGGGCAGTGGTTAATATGAAAGTTACAGGGGCACTTAAAGCTTCCTAGCTAATGGTCTCATACCTATTGCCCTGTTGCTTCAGTATGCAATAGTGTTACTATTAATACATGTATGGGTTGGCTGCCGATAATCAGAGAGGAACTCATTGTGAAACTTACCGGGTAGCATGCTAAGTTCATTGTCTTTCTTAAAACATGTTATCTTGCTTTCGGTATTCTAGTCATCTAGCTGAAATACTGCTGATGTGCTACTTATGATGATGGAATGTCATACTCTAAGTTGTTAATTTTCACGTTTATATGCAATTTGTAAAAAGTTATCAGTATAGCCGCTGCACACACCTTAACTGATGTTAATGTTCTGTTTTTTGTTGTTGTATACATGTACAGTTTTGGTCAAATTTATTGTCACCCTAGCAATTTGTGAAAAGTAGGCTAAGAAAATAATTTCCTTCTCACTTCGTTGAGTTTCACAACTTTAACAAGATCAAAGAAAATTGGTAATACTTTAAAAACTGCTACATACACGTGTACCTAAAGGAAGAGTGTTTCATCACTGCTTTAATAAGCAAAGACACCTGATTGGATGATAAATGCCACACATATTCCTCACTTCACGCTGCCCCAGTTTCACACAGATTTAGTATCCTGTTTTTATTTTATATCTGGGAATGACTCCAAATATTCTGTGTTAACCTGGAGTTGTGCCAATTTAACCCCAGGCTGGGTCTGCGCATACCTCACTTTTGAATTTTTAAGTGAGAAACATCATTTAATACTAGTCTAAAAGTGTTCCTGCCGTAAGAGAGCCCCTGATTCTGGGCTATGAGTAGTAGAAGCCTATTATATTCACTGGGTATTGCGTAAACATGCTGTCCTTGTTGATGTTCTGTGACCACCCACATTAAGTAATGGTGGTTAATTTGATTTAATTTAATGTTCTTTATTATATACGTAACACTTACGTAATTATATACATAAACCATGAAGAACCTCCATTTCTGCCCCAAGTGGTGCGAGTTCACTTTTGCCTGAGTAAAAGCCATCATCGCTTGTAATAATGAGTTCAGCATATACTCCGTGTATGTATCATGTATGTATTCGTGTGTGTGTGTGTGTGTGTGTGTGTATATATATATATATAAAAAAAATTTAGAATATGTTCAGAATGATAGGCAATACGACACAATTAAAGTGATTGTGTGATGGTTGGACACACAAAAGCAGGATGCGATATAATCAGTTGTGTAAATAGGAGCCTTTGGGTGGTGTTTTACATGAGTTTGGGCTTCTCAGCTCGTAAATACACCATATGTCACAAAGTTGACGGGATATCAAAAGATAATCTGGGATACGGTTGTGGGAAAGCAGCAACCGAGCAAAGAGTATAAGAACATTTCCAGTGTAATGAAAATCTACCAAAAAATAGAAAAGTCCATGAGAACGCAACTGAGAAAATAGGGCACAACAACAGTGAATTTGCACAGAGCGTGGTGTACTCAGGAAAACACGGCAAAAAGAACAGTTAACTAACAGATAAATTGCTCACAAGGCATATGCCATCATCAAAATAATTGCCTTCCATTTTTCACTTTATACAAGATAGCAGTAAAATTTCAATAAGGAATAAATGTAAAAGGAAGTTTAGGATCTGGTGTATTTTTAAAAACTGAAAATGACTGTTCTGTCACAAGTCCTGCTTTTCGAAGATTATTGGCTGAAAAAAAAGATGTACAGTCATGGTCAAAAGCTTTTAGAATGACACAAGTATTGGTTTTCACAAAGTTTGCTGCTTCAGTGTTTGTAGATCTTTCTGTCAGATGTTTCTATGGTATACTGAGGTATAATTACAAGCATTTTTTAAGGGTCAAAGGCCTTTATTGACAATCTCATTCAGTTTTTGCAAAGAGTCAGTATTTGCAGTGTTGGCCCTTCTTTTTCAAGATCTCTGCGATTCTCCCTGTCATGCTGTCAATCAACTTCTGGGCCAAATCCTGACTGATGGCAGCCCATTCTTGCATAAGCAATGCTTGGAGTTTGTCAGAATTTGTAGGATTTTGTTTATCCACCCGCCTCTTGAGGATTGACCACAAGTTCTCAATGGGATTAAGCTATGGGGAGTTTCCTAGCCATGGACTCAAAATGTCGATGTTTTGTTCCCTGAGCCACTTGGTTATCACTTCTGCCTTATGGCGCGGTGCTCCATCATGCTGGAAAAGGTATTGCTCGTCACCAAACTGTTCATTGGATGGTTGGGAGAAATTGCTCTCGGAGGATGTTTTGGAACCATTCTTTATTCATGAATGTGTTCTTAGGCAAAATTGTGAGTGATTCCCCTCCCTTGGCTGAGAAGCAACCCCACACATGAATGGTCTCAGGATGCTTCACTGTTGGCATGACACAGGACTGATGGTAGCGCTCACCTTTTTTTCTCCGGTCAATCTTTCTTCCAGATGCTCCAAACAATCGCAAAAAAGATTCATCAGAGAAAATGACTTTACCCCAGTCCTCAGCAGTCCAATCCCTGTACCTTTTGCAGAATATCAGTCTGTCCCTGATGTTTTTCTTGGAGAGAAGTGGCTTCTTTGCTGCCCTTTTTTGACAGCAGGCCACGCTCCAGAAGTCTGCACTCACACCTGCCTGCTGCCATTCCTGCACTGCTGGTGCCCCGATCCCGCAGCTGAATCAACTTCAGGAGACGGTCCTGGTGCTTGCTGGACTTTCTTGGGCGCCCTGATGCCTTCTTCACAACAAATGAACCTCTCTCCTTGAAGTTCTTTGATGATCCGATCAATGGTTGATTTAGGTGTCATCTTACTAGCAGCAATATCCTTGCCTGTGAAGCCCTTTTTGTGCAAAGCACTGATGACTACATGTGTTTCCTTGCAGGTAACCATGGTTAATAGAGGAATAACAATGATTTCAAGCACCACCCTCCTATTAAAGCATCCAGTCTGCTATTCTAACTCAATCAGCCTGACAGAGTGATCTCCAGCCTTGTCCTCATCAACACTCTCACCTGTGTTAACAAGAGAATCGCTGAAATGATGTCAGCAGGTCCATTTGTGGCAGGACTGAAATGCAGTGGAAATGGGCTTTTTGGGATTCAGTTCATTTTCATGGCAAAGTGGGACTTTGCAGTTAATTGCAATTCATCTGATCACTCTTCATAACATTCTGGAGTATATGCAAATTGCCATCATAAAAACTGAGGCAGCAAACTTTGAGAAAATTTATATTTGTGACACTCTCAAAACTTTTGGCCACGGCTGTATAGTGAGAGCTGGCTGTTATCCTATGGTGCCATGAAACAAACAACGACAATCACAGTGTCAAGGTTAATAATGGGAAGGTTAATAAGAAGAAAAAATTACAGGACAGGATCAATACACAGGGAATATGAAGACTGATTAAAATGAATTTTACAGTTTTAGATATGTTTAGAAAAATGAAGATTCCAAAGAGTTCTATTATACTGTCTTGAGGGTTTACTGGACCAGAGGGTCTTAGCAGATCTTAGCAGATCTTTGACTGGAAAGATATACTCAGTTCAAGGTGGTCATTTGGTCAAAGTTCATTTCAGCCCTGTAAAGTTATGAAAAATAGTGCTTCTCTAAAGAACATTCTTCTTGTCTTTAATAAACTTGAGAAAATGGAAAGCCAGTCTTAAGTTTTTCATATAATGGGAGGGCAGTATGAATTTTTAGATGTGGAGAGCAGAGTTTTAGGTTGAGTGATCATGGTGCAGACACTCTGGAACTGCATATGTTCCACTTACATACTCAGCAGTACCTGCATTGAGGAATCACACATACAAAATCTGCATATATCAAGAATGAGAATAATTTGAACATGTATTTTGTGTAGTAAAACTATCTTGAATTCATTTTATTATCGTAATAACTCACGCAGACAATTTAATTGTATCGTTCAAATAGGTCAGTGGGAAAAACCACATTCATAAGTGAATAGGGGCTCAGTGGAAATTAAGTAACAAAAGTCTGAAAAGACGACATGCAGATTTCTGATTCAGCAGAGCAAAAAAAATTCACACACCCAGGAGGCTTGCAGTGTGGATGTTTTGGTCTAACACAGGGGTGGCCAGGCTTACCCAGAAAGGGCCGCTGTGTATTCGAGTTTTTACTGTTACTCCCTAATTAGATTACTAATTAGAGGACTGGTTGGCTGAAGAGTCCTCACCCCTGGGTTTGAACAGCTGACTTACAGGTTATCCCAAAAATCTGAACTCTGCATACACACTGGCCCTTTGCAGATAAGGTTCCCCACCCCTAGTCTAACAGGTTCTGGTGTGAGGTTTTATTCAATGCAACAGCAGCACATAGCGTGTCCGTTTTAGGTACACTGATATGGTGAGAAAAAGAAGTAATCAATTTAATTTCAGGAACCGTGTGTTATTCATCCATATAAGTGTCATATCCAGTCTATTCCAAAACATAAAACAAAATGTCTCCATGTCAATATTGACTACAAAGTCTGCTATTTCTAAAACATCAAAATTGTTTTCAGATTTTAAGTGCAGTAGACTGCCCATTTGTTTTTATTTAGTGTAATTATTGTTCACCTAGTCCTGCAGGTATAGATTTATTCTAGGAAATTGACCGTTTTATGATCAAATGTTGCATTTACTCTTTATGAACTTGTTTATAAACCCCTTTCATGTCTCATATACTACAAACATCAATGTGGGGACATATTGAACGACTTCATTCTTCTGAAATATGTGCGTGTAACCCTATATGTATGTGTTGCCTGTGATTTATTGCTTGTTTATTTTGTGTATATTGAAGCTTCCCCTGTAGTGTTATTTGTACTCACTGAGGTGTGGAGTACATAGAAAATGCCCTGGGGCTGGAGACCAAAGTAGAGACAACTGCTGTACTTTGTAATGATTATATTAAAAAAGAAAAAAGTTGACTGATATGACCACCCTCCTCCCTAAACACAAGCAAGCTCTCACTGGAAGCTGACCTCAAATAACCTTATTGTTTGGTTTCTGGTGAGCTGTTTTCGAAACAGAACCTTGATAACGTTTTTGCGGAGATATTCTTTTCCAAAACACCAATCACAAGTATGATAACTTGAATGAATGAAAGAATGACTTGAATGAATGAATTAGTAAATGAATGATTAGAACTGCATTAGCAAATGCATGAATGAATCATAAAGAACATCTGTATCAGTAAATGAATGAATGAATGAACTCAAGTTTGCTTCAATACTATCCTCTCCTTTCCCTGTTAAATCCTTCACACAGCTTCATTTATCCCATTTTTCTTCTTTCAGATCTGGTCATTTTGGATGGATTACAGAGCCTTTTGCAAATTTCAGACTAATAACTTTATTTGTATACATTTTCTCTCTGTCAGTTTGGGAGCGATTGTTGTTTTTGTCATGCAGAGCCCCAGGAGAGCCATGTAACTGGGGGCATGGAGAAATGGGGGGGGGGGGGGGGGGGGGGGGGGGGGGGGGGGTGATTAAACAAAGAAAACAGTGATAGATATGTATAATCTGCCATGACACTTGGAATTAATATGAAGCTTTAGAATAACCAACAAGACGGTCTACAGACATCAATTGCAGGTCTATCAAAACCATCACAACTCGACCGATGCGAAACCATCACAACTCAGTGAGGCACCTTTAAGCTGTTATACCTACAGACAGCATTGTAGAAGGATCCAATCTAAGACAGAGCTGAAAGGAATACATGTGTGGGAAATAAAGAATTGTTAATAGTTATGTAAGTGTCGTCCTAGCGTAAAATGACATTAATGTAAAGGTACAGCCCTTGGTGTTACATCTGCAGGGAGGAATACCCTAGTAAAACAGAAAATATGTAAATCATTTATAAATCAATCCATACCCACTTGTCATTAATGTAAAGGTACAGCCCTTGGTGTTACATCTGCAGGGAGGAATACCCTAGTAAAACAGAAAATATGTAAATCATTTATAAATCAATCCATACCCACTTGTCCTACGTAGAGTCATGGGGCTCTGGAGGCTATCCCAGAAGCAACGGGAACAAGGCAGGAGATAGTTCAGAACAGACTGCCAACCCATCACAGAGCCACATGTGGACGATTTGGCAACTTCATTTCACCTTAGCATGTTTTTGGATGGTGGGGGAACCTGACAATAACACAGGGTGAACATATTAACACCACACACATAAAACCAGGCTGGAGACTTGAAGGTGTGAGGCAACAGTGCTAACTATTGTGGCAACGTGCCACCTCTCACTTGAAAATTTTTTTAATTTATTTTAAATCCTTATCCTGTTTTACAATCATTAAGCTCAGTCTTGGCCACGCAGATATATACTTGCGTCCATTTCAGCATGTTGGAATGATGCTTGAATGATGTTATCAGTTTTCTTTCTGTTTAATGAAGGCACATTCATAGTCATCAGGAGTGAAGTTCTTTTCTTGATCTTCGGGTCAAGTAGGCGATATATGTTGCAGTAATAAAATCCTGAATGGCTACTAAAATACGATAAGGAGAACAAAATGAAATATACAAGTGAGCACTTTGTATTTCTTAGAATTATGCTAATTGAATTGATCATTGCAATGTTTTGGAGGGTAAGTGACTTGACAGTTCGATGATAAAGCCTGTTTTTGTGAAGGACACTGCCTGTTACAGAATCTATAATTAGTTTGTTGTCATTTAATTAACTGGGACAGGGATTGTCCTTGGGCAAAGTACTGATCTGCGAAGAGGCAGAATAATTTTGTCATTTTAATGGATAGAGCGCTCACAAACGCTAGCCACAGTGCTAGGGCCCGTCAGTCAGTCCCTCGGAGGAGTCTGGGCATTTCGATGTGTCCCAGCACTCATTTGCAGAGCTTCAGTTCAAAGTACCATAATCTGCATTTTCACAGGTGTGAAATGCAATCGCTTGGTAATTTATCTAGATAAATTCTTAACTCATCTTGTCAGTAAGAATTTGGCCGTGTTAGATCAGATATTTTACTTATCAGAGGGGCATCACAGCGCCTGACCAGCAAATTATACAGTGGGTGTAGTTGTATTATTATTATTATTATTATTATTAATAATAATAATAATAGTAATAATAATAATTATTATAATAATAATAATAAACCTGTTATTTTGAAGTTGGTACCATTTTTCACGGCCCTGCAAAGATCTGTGAATGCAATCAAAAAACTAAAAATGAGAGTTTTCCCCATAGAAATGAATAGAGTCCCCACTAAGATATAATTACATGCCTCTGTGTATGTGTGTGCGTGTGTGTGTGTGTGTGTGTTCATGTTCTTCAGTTGTCACACAGTATCGCTCTGGGTATTCCAGTTTCCTCCCACAGTCCAAACACATGCAGTGAGGCTAATTGGTGTCATTAAACTCCCTGCAATGTGTGATTTTGCGTGCTTGTTCCCTGTGATGAGCTAACATCCATCCCAGGGTATACCCCCGCACTGTGCCCTATGCTGTCCAGGATAGGCTCCCCCCTGCCCCCCAAGGAAAAAAAAAATCTGTACCGGATACTGCAATACATGACTGTAACGCCAAAAGGAAGACCATTACATACTGGGGGCACTTAGTACTCTTCTGGAGAACTAGATGGCTTATATCATAGCAGAAACCTCATTACTCATTCATGATATATCTGCTAAGCAAAGGTGACTGTCAGCTAATGATGGAACAGGCAGATTATCCTGAAGGACAAGCTAATGGATGTTCTTCGATTTACCTCCAAGAAAGAAAAGGCTGCATCACAAACTCATAACAGTGGCAGTTTATTGTGTGTGTCAGATGCAGTCCCTGCCAGGGATAAATGTGCAAGTACTTTACAGTATATTACTTCATTCCAGTGTAGCTTGTTATTATGTTATCATATGGAAAAGCCTTTGTATATAATGTTGCCTGTAGCAAAGGTACACATTTATATGTGGTGTGTGTATGTGTGTTTTTTGTGTCTGTGTATTGAATCCTCATAATCCTGCCATTTTCATAAATATCATAACAAGTGGAACGGACACGTGGAGCCCAGGTTGCTGTGTGTATCCTGTTCTTTGAATCGTATGTCCTGCCTCCCGTTATTTATTGCAGCATACAGACAAATCCAATCTCAACACATAACCAGTATCTTTGGTTTAGATAATGTTCATTTATAGAATGTGTATTCTTGCTATCACAATCATGATTTTATCGTATTGTTTTTTTTAATATATATATACTTCTGAAAGATTAATTAAGATTAAATTGACAGCATACTCACACTTGGCATCTCAGATATCATGTAACTGTGAATGACAGTGGACCAGCATCTATCACTGAAAGCATAAGGCGAGCCTCTTATAGGACTGACACGCGTACACGCACTGCGGGGACTTTACAACCGAACACGGTGAGAAGATGCAAACCCCAGAGATCTGAGCTGAGTGTCGCCCGCCAAACCTCGCTGAATGTGTAAATGTTAAAGTCCAATATGTGTGCTTTCAAATGAAAGAAACTGCAAGGATGAAAATCACAAAATGTAGGACTTAGGAAAAATGAAATTGTTCAGAAGAATAAAAGCAAGAGCAAAAAAATGCCTATTGAATAATCTGTGTGAATGTGATATATGTTCTGTATCATAATCAGTTTTGTTACACAAAACGTCATGATGTGAGGTTGATACTTTTGCCTGGCCTTAAGCAACATGCCATGTGTTTACAGAATGACTCATCCTAGCTCACATGGCATTTTTGTGAGCATTATTTGACGCCCCTGTACATAGCTGGGACTGCACTCAGGCCAATCAGAAATGTGGGAAACAAAAGCTTTCTAGGAATAAAAAAAAGCATCCTTATAAGCAGGGACTGACATAACTGGTACGCAAGTACGAATTGACCTTTAAAAGCGATACATGCGGCAATCGATTGTGGTAACAGTATAAATGCATGTGTATTTATTTTATGTGCATTTATGCCGATATGACAAGAAAATATCGTGCATTTTGACTTATAGAAGATAAAATACACTATAATTTCTTGTCATATCGGCGCAAATGCACATAAAATAAGTACGAAATCACGCTTACAAGTTACAACAATTGCCGCACGTATCGCTTTTAAAAGTGAATGCGTACATGCGTACCAGTTATGTCCCTGCTTATATGTCCCTGCTAATAAGTATATAAAAATAATTACACGCTCCAAATAATTGACTTCATATTTATTTAACGGGACTGGTTTAAAAAGCACTTTACGGGAGATAACAGGAGAAACAGCTTGTTCTTATTTCAACCATACACTGAGCTTATGACAGAGTAATAAGACGCCGAATTTCCTGGCGTTGGCTGAGTGTTCCCTCTTGCGACATTTGGCACTGTGTCGCTGAAGTGAGCTGCAGTTATGTTCCCAAGGTAAACCTGACAGTAGGATACACCTGAGGATTGTAATGATGACATACTTTAGTGGTACCATTTGTTCTGTGGCATTAAGCTCTTAGATTAAAATGCAGGTAGTGATTTATTAATGCCTACCTTGTGCCATGTTATGATATTATGCAAATTAAGACATCTGGTGAATACATTTTACCTGTCCCATCCCTTCTCCACCCGCAGTATAATCCAGCCCAATGTGATATATGTTGTGCTTTTTTCCCCACCAGAATAATCAGAACAGTGCAATTCAGTTTCAATTTAGCAAAAGTGTATCTTGGAACATGAACAGAGATCATAATTTCAGCTGATCATTTTTTTTTTTTTTAAACTATTGATCTTTTTTAGCACACAAAACAATTATCAACCATATTCATATTGGTAAAGATTGCATTACTGCTCCAAGCCCTTGAAATGTTGCTTCCATTAGTTGCCAAGGTAGGCAGTAAACAGATCCCACTTGGTGTTTCTGTGTGAAAATATGAATAGTCACTTCCTGGAAAAATCCTGGAAAATTTACTGCCAGTGCTTGGCTGTAGAGGCTGCATGGAGCGATCACAGATTAATATGAGAATCAGTTTCTCCTTTATTGATTACTCTGAGAAATGTTTTGTATAACCTGTCATGTTTTCAATGGTGGAAGAGGCCTATATCAATGAATCATTATTATAGTGAAATAAACAAGTGATATATAAATAGTTACAACAGGCAAAAATGAACAGGCAACAATAAACAAATAGATCACAGCAAGCCCCAGGAGATCTCTCTTAAGGTCATTTGTCTGACAAAACATTGACAAAGGTTCTGTGGTTTTCCCAACATGTGACATTTTCAAATTAACGAGTCAAAGAGAAACATAGTAACAGCACAAAGCACATTATACATACTGTATGCTGTTTATACTGCAAGCTGGCCATGAATAAACCCTTTAGTATCAGGTTTTGAAAATTCTAATTAATATTCATTATTGCATCATAGTTCACTAACATAAATACATTCACCAACAAAGTATCTGACAACAAAATGCCTTCATAATTCCTTTTAAATAAAATATTATGGCGATAGTTGTAGTACTTGCCTAGACTATAATGACTTATGAACCACTTGCAATCATTCATGTTTTTTTGGCTGAAGAGTCATCTGACTTTGCAGAGATCATTTAGATCACGACATTTGCACATAACCTCTTGAGATCAATACGAAATGCCCTTTGGCGTTATATTCAGATGACGAGAAAAGCATGTTATCAAATTCCACTCTGCGGGTGGGCAAAGCAGGGTCATCTCAGTGCATTAATGATGCAATAAAATGGAGGGTATGCTTTATTTTGTGTCAACTGCCATTGAGTTGCAACAATCCAGCAACGACATTCTAAAAATTTAAAAAGAGTAAAATGCTTAATTCTGTAATATGCGTATCATCAGTATGACCAAGGGACACAGGGGGAGAGAAGTCGACCTGGTCATCCTAAAGAATAGAAAACACTGGAAATGTATCAGTTGTATTTTAATTAGTTTTGCCCGCTAACACCCTTATCACCTCCAAAAATATAGGTGATGGGGGGGGAAAAGTAATTAAGATTTCAAATGGCAGCTCAAAAGTTTGTGTTATCATCTATGACCCTGGAGCCAAAGTCAATTGGTTTGTTTTCAATTATCCCTCAAGTGTGTGTTAGACCTTCGGCTACGTCATACACATTTTCCAGACAGCTACTCAGACTGAAATGCTGCATATATATGATTTTTTTTTCTAGAGATGCGCCAATCCAGACCTATTTGATGGATCGGGTATCGGCCATATGTGACCTATCCACGCCCGATACCTACTTATTTAGTTTTTGGAAGTCTCTAAAAAGATTTATTTCATGTTAAATGAATTCGAACAGTAAATCCCACGACAGCTCTTTCCCAATTTAGATATGTTTTTTTTTACTGCATTCAAGCTGACCGCTAATGCTGCCTCTCAGGTTTTCGCTACTCAGTGGGTGTGAGCGCAGTGACTTCTGCCTTCTGTGACGTCATGCGTATGCCCTTCGTAGTATGAGAAACATCAGATAAGAGGGTGACGACTTGGGAGTATTTTAAAGAAGAAATAATACATTTTATTTAATGGCGCCTTTCATGACGCTCAATGACACATTACAGAAACACATAATAAACATAAAACATTCCCAAAGTAGACAAACAATGTAGAATTTATAAAAACATAGATGAATAATAAGGGTAGTCAGTTTTATCCAAATTCATCTATGCATGTTCCAAATGCTATGTTAATTACTGAATATGCATCCATTTTCTAACCAATAAGCCTGGTCAGAGTATGAGCATCAAAATTGAAATGCTTTTACGAGAACCTAAATTTGATCATGTTTATGCATTTTGACAGCAGACTATCATAAGTGGATGGTGGACCATTAATTTGAAGGACAAGCAGGAAGGTCAGACTTGTCCTGGGTATGACACTAAACTGCACCCGGCCTTGTAAGCGGTCCTCCAACTTGCACAGAAAAGAAATTGGGGGTTGGTAGTGGGATTGGCTGCCCAGCTACTGTAAAACAACACGCAACAACTAGATCTAAATAGACACAATACCATTCTGCTCTCTGTGGGAGTAACCGCAGCTACCCACAGGAAGGCTGTATGCATCTTGAAGGGGATGGGGGAAAGTATCCCGGAGTTTCATCCCCAGAAGAGCAAAAAACGTCGGAGGGCTAATGTTGGGTATCGGGGCTGGTGTTGGGCCGAGGTGTCGCCTGCTGCGTGGCAGCACTGGGGTCCTAATTTGAGGGGGCCCATCCGAGTAGGCATGTGGAACGTCTTGTCTCTCCAGCAAGATGACCATCTTCCTCTGCAGTCACAGGAGCTTCGTAAACTCTGCATTTCGGTGGCAGGGTACACAGACCGGGGAGTGGCCAAATCTCTGTAGGTGGGTATACCTACTTTTGGTCTGGTTGGTCTGATAGCTGCCATACTTAGGGAGTAGTTGTTGCTGTGGTGGATCAGCTCCTTTCAATAGTGTCTGATGTCACTCCTTTCAACGAGCATATTACGAGACCTTCCAAGATGAGACCCTGAAGGTTGCCAAGGGTTGTGTTGGTGTTGCCGGTGTTTCCAGAATGAGGTGTTTCATCGTGCAAGGCGCCCTTGATATTATCGAGAGGAGTCACAGTGCTCGACTTCGTGGCAACTCCAGTCTGTATCGGGAAGAGGACGGCTGTGAGGGCAGATAAGGAGGCGTTTCTTAGATGAATCTGTGAGCAGGTGACACATCATCTGTGGTCTAGTGACCCTGGTCCTGCTTACAGAGGAATCGAAGCATTGCGTACATTTGAATCTGTTCCTCGGAGACTTGCAGTCAGGGTGGGTGATAGAACGGTCCTTATATGGATGACACTGCACTTGTGACCTGCTGGACCGGTTACTTTGCGCAGATGTTTAAAGCTGATCCTCCGACTACGATGTTGGACATCTCTGGGTACACAGGATTGGAGGCTGATCCTCCAATCAGCTGCGAACCACCCAATCTCACTGAGGTTGCAATGGTGGTGAATCAGCTGGGGGAGCTGAACTTCCCAAGGCTGGTGGTAAGTCTGTCCTCCTGGCACTGCGGGCAATCTTTGCTTCCATTTGGGAGTCAGGCGTCATTCCAACTCACTGGTAAACAGGACTTGTCCCTATCTGGAAAGGGAAGGGCGATTGTCTGGATTGCAGCAACTACAAGGAGATACCACTGAGAGCAGTGCCGGGTAAGGTCCTTGCTAGGGTCATCCTTAACAGGATTCGTGATCTCTTGCTCAACTATTGGTGACTTCCTATGAAATCAGCAGACGGATTGGGAGAGCAGGAGGGGTTGTGAGGTCGCTGACATGGGGTGTGTTGCCCTCCCAATATCTTTTCAAGTGGACGAAGGTCCAAGTCTTTGGAGTCCTGGTGCTTGCTGTCTTGCTGTATGGCTGTGAGACATGGTAGCTATCCAGTGAGCTGAGATGAAGACTGGACTCCTTTGGTACCGTGTCTCTTTGGAGGATCCTTGGGTACCGCTGGTTCGACTTTGTGTTGAATGAGTGGTTGCTAGAGGAGTCCCAAATGAAACACATTACCTGCATTGTGAGGGAGTGTTTGTTACGGCGCTATGGCCAGTGGGTGACCCAGCTCATGGGATCCTGGTTGCTGAGTACCTGAGTGGCTGGACCAGGCCAAGGGGGCTCCCACGTAACACCTGGCTGCAGCAGATGGATGGACATTTCCAGAGGGTGGGGCTAGACCGTGTGTCTACCTGGGGGGGTCACCAGCTGTGATCCCGAGGACTTTCACTGCATGAGCTGCATCAGCACGTGCTCCCCAACCTGACCTGACCTGACTAGCAGGAAATGAACTAATTGTGGTTGGCTTTTTTACAGCATGTTTTGATGATATTTGAGCTTGAGCAGTATGTACAGATAATAAAAGAGAAAAGACATTAATGTCCTTTCATTTTGCTATATCAAGACAGCTTAAAAACATCAAACTAGTTTGAAATATCTGTAATTGTATCACAGTAGATCCTTCCATTTCATAAGGCTGAAGTCCACAGAGCCCTGTATGTTCTATGTTATATCAAAAAAAAGCTCACTGGTTTGAGACTATTTTATTATGTATTAAATCTATGTAACCTAAAAATGACCATGAAGAATTTGATGAAAACCAAAAAATGCAATATTGTTAATACCTTAAACAACATGCTAAAAACTAATTTCAGGTGAAAGATATTTGATATAGGACAATAAAACAGTACAGAGTACACCCAAGCTTATGGTAAATATTTTTAATAATAAGCCAGGAAAATTAATAAAGCATAGCAGCTGTAGACTTTATCTAGGATTTGATAAATACCTCCTTTGTTTAATACAAATGGCTTTTCCATTGTGCATAGATATTATAATCCATGTAGTTCTGGGGTCAGCCACTGTCAGCAAGCTGACACCATTCTTAAGATCTGCTCCTTTAGAAGATCGATTGACTGATAAACCTTATTTAAAAAGATGAGGGTTCTGCATGTCATTTTTACCGCTCACCGCATGCTACTACTATAAAAATTAGAGAACATTTCCAAAGCTCTCTTAGTCCACAGGATTTATGGATGGGATAACTTTGTAAGGGATAACCATTTTGGTGCACTTTCTCATCATATAATGAGGAAGCCAGCTTGTAGGTCATTGGTGGTCTCGTCTCAAAAACAACAAAAAATTGACTGAGCGAGTTTTGGAAATTTGCTATTTAATTATCCCTAAATATGGAAAGAAACCTTCTTCCCTGTATTTGTTTGTTAAAATAGTAATGCTATTTGGGTCATGGTTCTCTCAGAGGTACAATTAGTCAGCAGCAATGTTTGAGACTTACTGCCTGAGGTACAGTATATCTACAACCTATTTGTCAATACAAGTCAATAGAAGGGAAAAGAAGAAAATTCTTTGTTGTGAAACTTTTAAAATATATTTCAAATATGTATAAAATTCGTAATGCAGAAGTGAATGAACTTTATGCATGACATCAATCACACATGGACATTATATATATACCACCTGAATCGTTTGACCATTCATGTTTCAAATGTGTGTGTATCTGCTGTATGTACAGTATGAGAGCCACTGACAACCATAGACAAATTTCCTGGATGTGAGAACATAGTTACCCAATAAACCTAATTCTGATTCTGATGTTTAATTCTTGCGGCTTACATACATCACAAGATACATTTTAAGCAAATTTATGGCAGAGTTAAATGTACATTTTTTTATTTTCATTTTGATGGTTTATAAAAAAAAAAAAAAAAAAAATTAATTAAATTAATTACATTAAATATTACCAAATTGCGGTAATGCTACTTAAAGCTGTCATCGATAATGCATTGTAATGGTTGGTATAAGAATTAATAAGGCATTACAGCAGCTTCTATTGACAGACATAAGACATTATAGTGTTGATTAAAATACGTCATAAGCTCCAGTGAAGCTCTCCTCTGTAATGCACTGTAGATACTTTCATAATGCATTATAATGGTTAGTATAAGAATTAAGGATTCTTTGTACTACATTATGAAGGTATCAACAGTGCATTATTGATGAGAGCTTCATAAAGCATTCATAATGCATAATAAACACAGCTATAATGTGTTATGTTTTTTATAAATATTTATAGCCATGATCATTATGCTTTATGAATGCATTTTAACTTGTTATGATTGTGTTTATAGATTATTATAGACATGGCATTCATAGAAAGTGTTACCGACATTGCTTTGGCACATTTACGCCAAGGTAGCAAACTCCTGTATTAATGTAGATCAGGGGCGGCCAACCAGTCCAGCATTAAGAGCCAAAAAACCCACAGTATTGCAAAGAGCCGCAGCAACAAATGCATGCAGCAGCACGTGGCTAATGGCACTTCATAGCCTTACAGTTTTCATAGGTCGTTTCTTACCTCTGTTTACTCAGTGGGACACCTGGCAGTCTTTGTTTTCCACGGTCCGTCTCAGCTCTGGCTTGTACTGAGTTGTGGCCACTGGAGGCAGGTCTTTCACATATGTCAATAAGAACAGAGCGATGTTTTAGTTTAGAAAACAGATTCACGAAAGTAAGCGGATCCAAACATTGACATTAGCTTCAGTGCAGCTTGCTAGGCATTGGGATTTCTGTCTGTGGGCACAGTTTTCTAGCTTGGCTAACAAACTTCTGCCTAAGTACTGTATGCGCATGACTTGTCTCTCAGTCACATGAAGACATGATTATTTTTTTATTAAAAACGTTGCCAGCTTTACTGGCAATATTGTTAAATATTCAAATGCATTTTGATTGATTCAAAATGTATTTTAAACAGTAAAAAACTCATATTTGACCATGAAAATAATGATGACGATGTGTTGCGGCCCGACAGAAAGGCGCCGATCAACGTGTGACTCCAAGAGACTACAGGGGTTTATTTGGGGAAAACAAGATGAACGCCATGCGGGGTCAGGGATAAAAAGGGGAAAACGCTGCAAACGGAAGCATAAAATAGACATACACAGGGAAACAAGTAATACAGAGAGCAAAATAAGAGAAACAGGCAGAGAAGCATTTACGGAACAAAGCACACATACTAGTGACTAAGGGGGAACATGACAGAAGAGGGCACAACATGGGACATACAGGACACACAGGAACGGGCGCCGACCCTGATACACCGATAGCCCAATGAGTCACACAGGAACCGGCGAGATCCACATGCGGCTCGCGAACCACAGGATCCCCACCCCTGATATACATCTATCCATTCTCCCCCCTATGCATCTTTCCCTCTTCCAGGCAATTAATCTGGGGTGGAGGGTGAGGGTAGAGGCTAAAGCCTACCCCAGCCAACATAAGGCAAAACACGGGGGCAGACCATGGACTAGATGTCTGTCCATCATTGGTCACACATAGTGGGCAATTCGGAGACACCACTTAGCCTAACTACCTGGTGTTATACTGCAGCGGCTAACACCCGCGTCATGGGTAGCACATACGGACTCTACACACACGGACTGGATGCGGTATTCCAACCCCAGACCCAGGCGGTATGAAGCAGCTGTGCTACCTACCGGGCCAACACAATTTAGCTTTATATGCGGCATTTGATTTTACTGTTCACATGCAAATGTACCATACATAGATTCCTTTTTTCAGTATAGCATTAATGATGTATGTTATTTTTAGTCATGACCTACCTGTCTGTATCAGTAACAAACAGAATGAGTGATCTCGCTCCCTGTCGTAGACAGTGTAAACAATGCCACTTTCCTCATGGAAACTCCGGCTTGATATTCAGCTCTCATCCACCCCTAGGTTGTTTCACTCCCGCCACAGAAGGTGAATTATGAACCTGACTGCCAGAGTCATACGCCTTCCTCAGTCTGACACCTGGCCAGCTCAGAAGTCTGCCTTTTCCAAAACCCTTCAGACTGACAGCATTGTCTTCAAATGAAAGACCTCGATAATATCAATAATGTATTATTAATGTGTTAATAATGGAAGATGATCACGATGAAAGGAACTCAAGGGAGAGCTACAGCAGCTTGGGCTAGGAGATTAGCTATCTGTTGCTGGAAAAAGTACGTTATCTGCAGATGGATGCCAACAAGATCATTTGGGTTCAGTTTGGTGAACTCCGACTAATAATTAAATCAGACCTCAACTGCAGGTTCAGTCTAATAGGTTTAATATTTTTTTTTAATTCATAGACTACATTCACAGGTTAATCTGTCATTAAATATTCGCAAAACTTAATGGCACGCACAGGCAGACACATAGAGCAAATGACAGCAGATAAATAATAGTTTCATAGGTATAGAATGGACTATTTATCATTATTATATAATCACATTATAACCACAATAGATATTAGCAGGAAGTAAGATGTGTGATAGTATTGTCTCCAACGAAGGGCAGGTGAAATGAATCAATGTAACTTCAACATACGCAAATCATTACAGTATGTATTGTCTAGATGTTTAATTACTAAATAGACAAACAGATAGATAGATAGATAGATAGATAGATAGATAGATAGATAGATAGATAGATAGATAGATAGATGTGACTCATTGTT
>JAODLC010000038.1:5163269-5199695 GCA_026781145.1 Hippopotamyrus pictus | reverse complement strand
ACTATTTCTGGCTCCTTTCATTGAATATGTAGCAACTTTCACGTGTATGAATGAGCCATTGTCACCTGGCCACGTCCGCACCCCCCTTTATGGCACTGATGGGGACGTATCTGGATCGCGTTTCACCGTTGCATTGTTCATCAAATTACCATGCGAATGCGATCTGAATACGCGCTAATGCGGCTATTTAGAAAGCGAATAGCGATCTTCACATGAGGGCGGTACTACACGCCCCCGATGCAGGTAGAACAAAGTAATCTGACATTGTTTACTTTTTTACTGATTTAACCTAATTTAAAAAACTTTAATACTTCCGACAATGGACGTTTTGAAAAGAAGACTGATTATGGATTTAGTCAGCGTTTTCATGTTTCTATAATAAGATTTCAGCGAGTTATGAACTGAAATACACCAGAAAGATACTCGGAATCGCTGACGATGTCGTCCACTCCAGAGGGTTAAAGTCCTGTGGTCGAGAAAGTAATTTCACTGTTGGGCCCTTGGGAAAGGCCCTTAAATCCAATTTCTCCAGGGACCGGTTGATCCTGCCCTATCAGGACTATGTTGCTTTGGATAAAAGCGTGTACTACATGAATTAATGCAATATAACTGATATTAATCAATGTAAACGCCATGCCAGCTGGATGCACATTGCTAAAGACACGTTCGTGATGTTCAAGGTACAGAATGTATTGTCATGCATTGGTTTGCTTTAGCTCGGTGCTGTTTACTGACTGGGTCCTGATGATCCCAGTTGGAAAGGGCGACTGTGAATGTGTTGTGGAGGAGGGCAGGGGGCTGGCTGGCACTGAGTAGGGAATTAGCTGAAGCCCGTTCAGTTACGGCTTGCCAAATCTAATCCCGAAGAGACAAAGTGAAACCGGCTGCTGGCATCAACACAAGACGGGCGCAGAACTCCGACTGCATCGCTGCTGCGTGATTGGTTAATGAGCACAAACCGTACCAGCATCTGGCCTGGCCTTCTGCCTTTGCGGGCTTGACCTCCGCTAGGCTCCGCCAACCACCGCCTTCGTCTGTCGCTCCTGTTTCTTTTTTTTTTCTTCTCTGTCTGATCCTCTCCATTATTTACATGAACTCTGTCCAAACCGTTTTCTGAATATGAGCAGAGTAAAACAGCCCTTAACCCGCTTATATATTGCTGTTGCCTGTCAGGCATCCAGCTTAACGGTCTAGATTTTTATTTATTTGCTGCAACTGTCCCTTTCTAAGAAATCAATTAGAGAGCATGGCAGTCATATCTGACTGATCTTGAACATACTGGTACGGATAATAGAAAATAAAATAATTGTAAAAGAGCACCATAAAACCTCCACCTGGACTCCCTCTTTGCACCAAATAACATCTGCCAACATATAATCGATCGATCTATATCCCGAAACGAACAGTAGATAGGGGGCTTGAAAGTTCAGCTACGTATTACCAGCAAGACACTGGTCTGAAATCAGGGCGAGGAACTCTATGGTCAGCCCTGGAAAAACCGCTGGATACTGTCTGCTTTAATGCTCTGTCTAGCCGGAGAATTACTGGATAGGGGAAAATGAAATTCAACCTACATCTGCCCTTAAAAGAGCAAAAATACACTATTATTTTAATCCCTATTACCCTCATATAGTTAATCCTATTTGAGCCACACCCCTGCTACCCTACACATGACATCCACGTATTCATATCATACCCTAATCAACCCTGACTGGAAATCCTCCGCTCAGTGTCATGGAGAAACACACCTTTCCTTCTAGACACGTTCTCTTAGATCAAATGCAGGCACATATTTGGGGACACCCCACTACTTCAGAGCTCCGCGTTAGAGGCTGCAGGTCAGGCATTGTTCCCTGCTCACGTCTGTAAATGGGGCTTCCGATACGGTTACGCCTGGAATTATCGCTCTGCTTACGTAACAGCTGGCTAATTCAGTCTAGAATTAGCATGCCCTTCCTTTATTTTTATCCTTAATTGTTCTTATTTTAATATTTTGTGTGACATAATCTAAAAAGTAACAAATGTTATCATGAGGTAGGGTCAGCAAGGTTTTGGCACATGAGCCATTGGACAGATCAAAGGGTCAAAGGTCAAAACCTGTCCCGATAAGACATCGCTGTCTTGGTCTAGTGATTATGGACAAAGCTTTAAAGGACAGTGGGGCAGAACAGAGGGGATCTGTTACCGGCATTATAGGAGCTTGCTTGATGGTTTCTGGCTTTCTTTTGTCCAGCACCAGTAGGAGCTGGGACACTTCAGATGGGGATGTGTCGTGGGGCTGTTCAGAGCCCAGAAAGAAAGGCAGGAATGTCGGAGCGCTTGCTTATTTCCACAGCTCTATTGATTTTCATTCATGGCATTCGAAGGCCTATTTTAACCCACTGCTGCCTTTTGCCAGCATTTCAACGAATTCAGTTAGGAAAATACATAAATGTCATGCCTCATTTTTCATTATCCTCCTCTCTGTACAGTTCGCGTGTCATTTATAATTGTTTGTCAGTTTGCCAATATGCATATGCTTTTATTTTGAGTATAATTAAGTATTAATTAAACTGCATAAGTATTCATTAAGCTGCAATGTAATTTTATAAGAATTCAAACTCCTATGGACCACCCGGCATGTCAGTTATTAACCCTGTTATCGTTCTCACACTTAATAGACAGACAAATAAGAAAAGCAAAAAAGATTTATATTCTTTCCAGCACTCTGGTGGTCTGCTGCTAGTAAAACTACAGGCATATAATTGAAATTTACCCAGAGGTGGAAAGTTCAGGTCAAGAAAGTACAAATCCAGACCAAGATTTTGTTTCAACCAACCAGTTGAGTGAATGTGACTCTTTATACTCAACTGGTTGGTTGAAACAAAATCTTGACTGGATTTGTACTCTATGAACCTTTCTGAACTTTCCATCTCTGAATCTGACCTTCGCGGTAAGTCATTCGGCTGTTTCCCGGGGTCTCCTCTGCTTATTATTGGTGGTGTGGGGGTACTTCTAGCTAACATACAGTTCACCTTTTGTTAGTTAGTTGGTGTTATCAAAATATGAAATCATAAGCAGAGGCTGGAGTCCTCAGCACACACCCTTCTTTCTGTAGTCAGATTTCCCCCATTTAGCACAGCTTAAATACCTCAGATGTAATGACAATAACCCAAGACATGTCTCAAAACAGTCCTGTATATGTTTTGTTTGTTTTTGTTGCAAATACTCTCAACCAGTTGATACACTTTATTCTGACCTTGACTGCCTGACTTTGTTCAAGATCCTCTACTGCCACCCATAGGTCACAAGAGGTAACTCTTGCCTTAAGTGTTCAGGCATTAATGGTTCTTTGACTCGGCCTGTAACATAGAATTGATTGTTACTGCTCCTCTCCATTCCCTTCTCTGCTGACTTAAACACGGAGAAACTGCTCCAGCTGGATCAATACAAGCAATTTCAAAGCGCATGCATTTCATTTCGCCTCGTTTTATAGATGCAAAGAAATGTTTCACATGGAAAAGAGCAAAAAGCTATTTGATACATGCAGCGTTACCATATCTAGAGCTTTTTTACTACAACAATCATTAAAATAAGCAAATAGGGGTTGCAGAAAGACATAAAATTCACAATTTAAATTTTCACATTTTTGTGAGCTATTTACATTTTGACATATTACATTTAGTTGTCACAATAATGCACAGAATGTTTCCAGGTAAAACATCAGTGATGTGATACAAACTATCATCACAAACAGACCATTATCTTCAGTCAGTAGCCATCGAAGCCTTGTGGCAGCCTAGGCAAGCTTCTCCGCCAGCACCCTCAGTCCGAGGCAAAGTGAAATTGGCTCCCCTCAGAAACCGGCGCCCTGGGTGGTCACCTATGTCACCTAATGGGTTGACCAGTAGCGTCTTGGGCATGCAGCATCAGCAAAAGAGGAAACAGGACACAGTCCACTTCAAAGGTCTACAAAAGCACCTGCCAGTGAGAAGCATGAAAGGAACAGGCCCCAGAGCTCAGAATAAGTGTGATGCCATCTGACAACTTGCCTTTCCCTGTGTCCGTGGCGACAAATGGATATGGGTACAGATAGAGACAGCCTGAGCCCCATAATGAATGAGCAGCCCCTGTTTACCTGGCACGACTCATTCAGACAGCCGGCAGAGTAAACAGCATTTTTGGGCTATATGAGGACAAAATTATTCCGTTATCTATTCAAAAAGAAGGAATAAAAATTGTAACCCTATAATTGATTCTGACCCCCTGAAGGAATTCACGCTTAAGTGGCACGGGAAAATAATTCCTGCGCATGTGATGTAGGTGAATGGAGGCTCACTGATGGAAAGCCAGTTAAATTATGGGATGTGTGGGTCTTCAAATGGGATAGGACAGCTGTTCTGAAATGGTTGCAACCTTCATTGCATTTTGGTTTATCTCTGTGGAATTTCCTTAGGTAGGTTGACAGACCAACAAACAAACAACTGAATACATATTTTTGAAAATTTGTACTTTAATATTTAATAGCACCATTTGTGTGCAGCTCAGAGTTTTTTTTTGTCTATTTTAAAACAAAAATGGCTTTTAGCTACATTACAGTAAGTCTGTTCCCTGCAAAAAAGGTGCTGATCCTATCATCTTAGTCTTGTACTATAACAGGGGTAAAACTTCTCCAGGCAGCATATGAGCAGTAAACAATCTACACTAACAGGTGGTCTGCAAACCATATCAGGCTTTGAAGATTTGGCTGTGGTTTTTAGGGTCAATCTGGTCATTCGCCTTGTTCATAAGGCCTAGGAACTGTCATCCTTTTTTTTTCACTACACCCACTCAAAGGCCGTGATCACAATGTTCAGGGCCTGATACGGGATAGGGCACAAACTGATCTTTCTGCATAGCCTATGTTGTACATTCTGATAGAAAATTCTAACTGTGTCTTTGCTGCGACTGAACCTCAAGGTCTGGAATCATTGGGTAGGAGATTAAACACGAATTTCATATAAAGTGAAGGACAGGACACATGACTAAGAACATGTTCATTATTACAGCCAAACTCCATAAACTTCCGTCATCGTCACTGTGGCAACAATTATTTACATGTTTTGTTGCAGTATAAAATGGGTATTACAAGAACAGTAATGTCTTTTTCTTGAGAGAAAGAAACTCTAGTTGGTAAAGAACCTACAGTAATTTTAGCAGGATAACACAGAGCTTTGAAGCACTGCTACTGTGTGTAACAAATATTCAAAAAACTGCAGTTGTCCATATTTACAGGCAGCAGGATCCAGTGCCCAGCTTAACCATGGCTGACCTTTCGTATATAAGCATTGAGACTAGAGACTTGGTTTCCTTCTCTGCATCTCGATCAAAACATGATCAAAGAAGAATGGAGAGCATGTCGGTTTGGTGAACTGAGCCAGATGGAGGGGGACTTAGAGGCCTCTGTCTGGGTGATGGTAAATAAATAAAGGATTGGAACTCAGATGGCCCCCACTTTATATTCCAAACCAGCCACCAGCAAGTCAAGTATACTGATGACATTTATAATTATCTCTCACTGCACAGGATAGTCGCACAGGATCACCCCGTATTAAAGTTAGATGACTGTGTGTCTTGCTAAGAAGTCATCCAAGGGCCTGGGAAGATAGAATCACTCTCAAACTGTCAGACCGGAAAACCAACGCAATGGCAATGGGATCAGCCTTAGTGACGCGGCTTTACGTCAAGGCGTATATCTGAATTCCAATATTAATGTCTCCGCTACTGCGCGTTATAACTCCAACCTCGTCACAGAAAATTACGGAATGTTCTTGCGCCTGACACCACTCCTGAAGAAGTCAGTAGGAATTCATTAGGCTCTCGGTGTTCAAGAATTTAAATTCTTAATGTGGAAGTGAAGACCACACCATGACAGATTAAAATGCCAAGCTTGTTTAAATATATCATCTGTAGGTAAAAGCTGATATGCATCTCTCATAAGTCCCTGCTTAGCTTTCAGCTGGCAAACATTTTCTTGATAATTCCAAATGTAGCATCATCACTGGCATTTTTAAACAACTCCGCTGGTGTTTCTATCTGCTCCCACATTAGCAGGCTGAAGAACGGTTGTCTTCCACACAGCCGTCTCCCCTGCTGAGCTCTCAACACCACCGTTAATCTGCACCTGTAACCTGCCCATAACCCGCCTGCCACGTTATAATTATTTAAATACGCTGTTTTTTTTACATATACTGTATATTGATACATTGTACAGAGCTCTCATTGTTCTGTATTACAATCTCAGATGCTGTATATACTATTTATACCACACCGTGTATACCGTGTACAGTCCACTAATTAGTGAATTATCATTTCCACTAACATTGAAAACTATTAGCATACCGATTAATTTCTTCTAAATTTAGTTCCGCTACCTGTAATTCCGCTAACATTTTTTTCTCAGGTAAACTGAATAAAGTTTTACGGTCAAAAACATTTGTAAACTGTAAATGATACATATTTGTTCCTGTTTGTTGTGAGCGTGTCTGCAACAGTCTATCTGACACGCTATTGGCTGACTACACGTAAACACAAGATGGGTTAAATGTGAGTGAATAAAGATAAAGTCAGTTTAAACTGGGATACCCTCAACTGAGCAGAGAACTGAGGGCCTGTATCACAAAGCTGGATTTCTTGCTTAGCCGGATAACTTGTCGGATTTAAGGTTCAGTGAAGGCAAAATGGCAGTGTGGGCCGGGTGCAAAATAGGGCTTCTCTGACAACGCAGTATTATTCCAGAGACTCTAAAATTATTTAGTTTAATATTTGTTTATCACACATGCACGTATTGTTTCCTCCAGGTAGTGCTGTTTCCCCCCACAGTCCAAAGACTCCACCGGTGTGAATGGTGTGTGCTTCCGGGAAACGTTCTGGACCCCCGTCACCCTGAACAGAACAAGCAGGTACAGAAGATGGATGGATGGATGGATGGATGGATGGATGGATGGATGGATGGACATGTATACTGTATATTGTACAGTTGTTTTTAGCACTATTATGCTATTTTGCACATTCGGTCTAGACGGCAAACTGCATTTCTTTGTCTGAGTACTTGTACTAAGTGCAATTGAATCTAATCTGAAGGAATCTACTTTACTATTATTAAATATATTTAATAAAGTCCTTAAGTCCTTTGTTCATTGTACACATTTTTATATGGCTCACTAACATTTTAATAGGTGTATTATTATTATTATTATTATTATTATTATTATTATTATTATTATTATTATTCATTGTTGTTGTTGTTGGCCCTGCACAACAATGGACCTTAGCCAGGCAATAGCTTCTTCCTGCAGGTTGACATTCTGTTTCCAGGGTTTTGATATCCTCACCATCTCCTGTATATACAGGGCATATGATTTCCTCTGGAAGGTCTCATCTCATGCAGCACACTTTAGGTATAATATATGTAATAGCTGGCCCATGAAAATCGACGCCTGCACTTTGTTTATGTCTTCAGAGCAGCTACTGACTACTGACAGGGCTGGCTGGCTATGAGGGCTCCCCATGGCTCTGACCAACGTGGCGAAAGTGGCTCCCTGTGTCTTCACTTTACTAATGATCGGGGTCTGCGGGCCGCTGGATGCTGGTTCCAGTGCCCTGAGCCACATCATTGGACTTCCTACTCCAAAACAGGTGGTGCGGTGAAGGAGATCAGTCACACCCTTTGTGAGAAGATGCTGGAGGCTGCTACAGGTCCTCCAGATGTGGCCAGTCTGTGAATTCTCATAGATTGATGGAAACTCTGGTCTGTACCAAGAACTGAGAAGGATGGCTATGAGGGCAGTGAGGATCTCACGTCTACTGAGTCATGTCCTGCTTACAGAGGAATCAAAGCATTATTTACATCCAAATCTGTTCCTCAGAGTTGCAGTCAAGGCAGGTAATGGAACGGTCCTTACAGAAGACACCATAGTTGTGACCCACAGGGCCGGCTCATTTGAGCAGCTGTTTAAGGCTGATCATCCAGCTAGGACATTAGACATCCCTGGGTCCACAGTTCTTGGGGCTGAGCGTCTGATTTGCTATGAACCACCCAATCAATCTGGAACTGCACAGGCGGTAAAGCAGTTTAGTTTACAGAAAGCAACACAGATCTGTGGTATCCAGGATGAACTTCTTCCGGCTGGTGGTATGGCTGTCCTTCTGGAATTACAAGCAATCTTTGCTTCCATTTGGGAGTCAGGGGCCAGGTGATCACCTGGATTGCGACATCTACAAAGGGATAACACTGCTCCCTGTGTTGGGCAAGATCCTTGCTAGGGTCATCCTCAACAGGATTTGTGATCACTTGCTCCCCTCCCAGTTTTACACCCAAAAAACACACAAGGAAATGACCATTGACCATATCCTGGCACTGAGGGTTCACATGAAGCACAAACATATTATTGGCAGGGTTTCCTTGCAGCCTTTGCTGATTTTCATAAAGCTTTAAAGTCATTTGATCGAACCACCCTGTAGGACATCCTGAGACTTTGTGGCAACTCCCCGAAGTTGCTGGACATCATAGCCGGCCTGTACACCAGTACTTTGAGTGCTGTGCAGAGTGGAGGCAGAATCTCTGCGTTCTTTCAGGTGAATTCTGGGATTCATCAGGTGTGTGTTCTTGCTCCTACTGTGTTCAATGTTTGCATGGACTGAGTGCTGGGCAGGGTCGTTGGGTCCAGTGGCTGTAGGGCATCTGTTGATAAGGAAAAATTCACCGATCATCACTTAGCCGACGATGCTGTGACCTTCGTGGAGTCAATGGAGGTTCTGATGGGGGCTCTTGAGAGACTGAGGGTGGAATCTGAGTGTCTGGGTCTGTGAGTGTCCCGGATCAAAACTAAGATCCAGGCCTTTAACGACCTCTTGAGTACAGGTGTTAGCAGTGTATCTGCCTGTAGAGAGAGTGTCAGCTTATCCAGAGGTACACTTACCAGGCAGCATCATACATGTCTCTGGTGAAGTCAGTAGATGGATTGGAAGAGCACAGGGGGTCATGAGGTTGTTGGAAATGGGGTGTGTGGTTGTCCCAATATCTTTGAAGGTGACAAAGTCCTTAGAGTCCTGGGGGGTATTCCATGAAAGTAGCTAAAGAAAGCCAGACTTTTCCGAAAAGTCAGCCTCGAAGATCGATCAAATGAGTCAGAAAGCATGTAAAACAAGAGCGGTGTTTTTTTCTGCTGTAGAACAAACGCTGCTGATGGAGCTGTATGAAGAATACAAAGATGTAATCGTTAAAAAAAGGCAGTACTGTGGCCATAAACACAGCCAGGGAGTTGGCTTGGCAGACAGACTAAATACATAAGTTATGTAAATGTTACAAGTGCCCAGTACAGTGGCACGGGGGTACAGTATATTTATTACATGACATGAGTAGTGAGAGTGTGGAATTTCATCCAACGGAATGATCTTTTGGGAATCTGTTCCCACATTCTTGGAGACAACGCTTAACTAAGCGAGACAGTTAACCTGGTCCAGAGCAGATTTGTTCACTCGTGTAAGTTACCATGGTAACTCAACAAGGATTCATTTAAGACACGTTGATGGAATGGAACTCCCACTTAAATGAGTCAGACTTGTCGAAATAAGTCAGACTTTCCCTTAATCCTGCTTCGTGGAATACCCCCCTGGTGCTCCCAGTCATGCTGTAAGGCTGATGAAACATGGACGCTAACTGGTGACCTGAGACAAAGACTGGACTCCGACTGGGACTGTGTCTCTTCAGAGAATATATGGGTACTACTGTTTTGACGTTGTCTTAAAGGATTGGTTGCTCAGGGAGTCCCAATTGAGCCATATAACCTGCATTGTGAGGGAGCATCAGTTACAACCCTACGGCCATGAGGCACATATCCTTAAGGGTGATCCGGCTCACAGGACCCTCATGGTTGGGGACCTGAGCAGTCAGACCAGACCAAGAGGATGCCCAAGTAACACCTGGCTGTGACAGATTGTCATGTCTGGAGGGTGGGAGTGGACTGTGTGTCAGCCTGGGGGGTCACCATCCGGAATCCCGAGTTGTTTCATCATGTGGTGGGCGTGGCGAAGTGCTGTACCAGTGCATGCTCCATAACCTGACCTGGCCTGATGTTGTTTATGCTTTTCAGTGCACCTACATCACTGAATAATGAAATATTAATTTTATGGCTTGTTAAATTAAATCAGGCAATTAATCATGGTTGCAGATTTATGGCAAGCAATAGAAGACTCATTTTCACCCAAAAGCAATCTTTAGAAATTAATTAATTGCCTTTGAAGGTCTTTTTCGATTTTTGGGTGCACTTTCTGAATCAATATCTGGCCACCTGCAGTTTTTTTGTAGATTAGCCTTGTTAGACAGAAAGGAGGGAGCTCATAAAATTGTGAACAATGGAGAAGGTAGCAATTAAACTAAATGATGAATCTTACGAAAAGAGCAAGATAGTATTATTCACATTATACAGGAGGTGGGGAATCCAGAGCCATTGAAGTCCAGGTGGAAACCCACTGTAGAGCCTTGTGTCAACACGTCTCTTAACTACTTTGTTGACGTCAATATCTGGACAGGAACCAAGCTCACCCATTTGTTAGTCTGCATGTAAATCAATTTGAAATTGTGCAAGGACAGGTAGAACAATGCGTAAAGACAGGGGGTTCTACTGTAGGTCACCAGACATGTCCCACTTGTAGTGAGTCAGAACGAGGTACTTAATGTATTGACAGAATGACAGAAGAAAAAAAAGGAATTGGTAATAAATCGTAACCAATTTTAACATAATAGGACCAAAAAAACTGGGGTAGGGCTGAGATTCTCCATTTTGTTTGTAACGATTTGAATATACTAAGCAACCATATGGAGACAGAAAAAAAAACTTTCTACAGTACAACTGTGGTGAGATACATTACTGTGCAAAAGTCTTAGGCAGCCAAAGAAAATGATGTTTAAATGATCTTCACGTTGATTTAAAGGCATGATATGACGCCTGTCACAGTGAGTCAGCTCAGCCATTTCAGAACTTCCGCAAAAATCACCCAAGTATTTGCAACTATGCAGTGCAGTCTTGCATTTTCAGGCTAAACCACTAGCACACCTTACGTAGCTAATCAATATCTCATTAACTTTTTAGTCTAATTAAATTAATTAAGTGAGTTGGTGGTGTAATTTAATAAATACATGGAATGGCTGAGGTGGCCCTGAGGAGAGGTTTGGGAACCAGCCATCTAACAAGATATCAGTAACTTTTCGGAGAACAGAAGAGATTCTTACTAGTTGTTATTGTGTTATTCTTAATTTACATACATTCTAATGCTAAATTGTTTTGTTTTTGTTCTGAGAAAAACTGCACTTACTACCCAGAAAAACAGCTTTGAACATTTCTCTTGGCTGGTTAAGACCTTTGCACAGTGCTGTACATACATGCACACATAGCTCCTGCTAATTAATTCAGTGTTCTCTATGCAACTCTCTTCAGGACAGTCCCACTGCTGAGGAGGAAGATCACTTAGGAGTTCTGTTGCCTCCTGATGGAGGTCTTGTGTTATAACAGCCTTGCATTTTGACGTAGCACATTCACTGGTTCATTCTATTGCGAGATGGAAAAACGGGAGCGAACAGCATATTACGTCTGTCGTGTATCCTTTATATTTAACTGTTTAGTAGCTTACAGTAATAAAATTTGTTTAGGCTACATCAGGTCACCTGACTTCTTGAGATTTTGATGTCCTGTTTTTGAGAATTTCATTCTGACTCAACTCTTCTCCTAATCAACGCCTGGTCCTGGGACCTGGTAATGACACCTGTTGGCATAGCTGAAAATCAATGCCTGTGACATTGTCAGTAGCAGACGAGGAAAGTCGTTTTGCAAATTCAGTGAATAAAGGGTCATATCTCTTATAGCTGTAAGTAGGGTCACAATTATAATACCACGGGTGTTTTGACTCTGGCGAGCTGGGGTTCAGTCATTCAGGCATTTTGCGATGGAACCCTCCTGGTTCAGTGGCTAATAGCACGCAGCATAAATCAAGTAGGTTCACTTAGATGGGGGGGGGGTGACTATTAATGTCAGGCCTGCTAACAAGCTGGCTCTTCAATCTTGTTATATATCCAATTATTAGTGGCTTTGCACTGCTGTGGAAATGTTTTAGCACCTAACGCTGTCTTATTAAGAAGAGGAGGGGAGATTTACAGCCCAGCTACTGAGGGGGCACAGTAGAGACAGTCAGAGATAATGGCGGTCTTGTGCCTGGCTCATTTCTCCGTGATTACGGCGGAGGACTCCTTGGCGATGCTTCATCTTCGAAAGTGCAGCCTCACCACTGTCAAAACACCTAAACGAAGAACAGAATTTGCATGGACTTTTATTTATTCAAATTGTCGTCATTTTAGTGATGAATTAACTCGACATGCATTGCTCAAGGCGCGGGAATGCTCATTTTCCAGAAGCTGAATATTTGATTTTAATTAAATATGATTCATATATAATTAATCCATTTTCCATAAGTGCTTATCTAGTCCAGTCTGAGGAATCATGAGGCAGAGTTTGTTGTTGTGTTTATATGTTAAAAAAAATTCAGATATATATTATATGTTTATGTTCATATTAATTGTTTGGATACTATGTGAATGGGAAAGACGTTCACCCTGGGCACAATGCTGACCTGCATGCACATTCTGTAGGCAGTCCATACTCACTAACAACCAGATGTCTTTGGACTCTGGAAAACCTGAGCAATAGAGTCTGGCTACAGATCCACTGTGAGGCTGATTCACTGACGGACCGGAAGTCCATCATGGGACGTTAGAGCCATCCAGGACTTTTATTTTGAAATTTCGTAGTATTGACACAAGTGACGCCAATCCCAGAACAATATTATACCCAGAAGCAGTAGCACCACACATCCATTATTAAATCATGATTTCAGTGATGTGAAGCCAGGACATTGGTCCATTAACAGTAACCCAGTAATCCATTAGCATTACAAGTACTGTGATAACAACATAACACTAATAGCGAAAAATCAATGTTTGTATCCAACATGGGGCCCCCAAAACCTAAGAGGCCCCCCGCAAATATGTGGTTTGAGTGGGGGTAAACGCCGTTTCTGGTCTGTGGCTTTGATTTTTCATGAAAAAGGAAAGCGCAGATCTGTGCATCGTGCATGACTTATTTACCCATAATCCTCCACATGTGCGCATACAGCCTGATGGAACTTTGGCATGAGCGTGAGGTCACAAAGGTATGGCAGAACCCCGTCCACGGGAAAACTGGGCTTATTAACAGCAAAGTGAAGAAGCTACAGATAGGTCACATAGCAGCAAATAGCAGCAGGCAACCTTTTTGTGCATGTATGTCAAGCACTGTAGGTCAAACGATATGCCAATTTGGGATCTGTTTTCGTATATAAGGATTTTTCCCATTTTTTAGTCCAACTTCATAGCACTCTATTAAATTGCTAATTGTTAGATGGACACATCATTTGATGTCAGGGTCTGTACAGTCTGACCCTCCCCATCGTGTATCCTCCCTGTTTGGCCTACAGGTGGTGCTGGCCATCCTGTTCTCCTCCCTTTCGCTTGCCCCTTAAGCCCCTAGTGTGGTTCCCTTGCCCCCAAACTGCTACATAGCTCAGTGCAGCTTAGAAACTGGGTACCTGCTGGTCATGGGTTTGAGGCTGGTCTCTGGCTAGCCTCATCCATGTATTAGTACAGTATTTATTTGGGTTTCCATTTCCGTCTTAGGTTTTCCTTGTGTGTATTTTAATTCCAAGTTAGGTTTCCTAGTGTAGTAGTTCCTAGTGTATAATTAGTGTTCCTAGTTTCAGTGTTTTCTCTGTCTCTTAGTTCTGTGTTGATTTTGTGTTACTGCTTACACCTGTTTCTCGTTGGTTGTCTGCCTCAGTTGATTAGTTAACAGATTATGTCTTAGACCTGTTCCTTGTTTGCTCCAGTTTTCTATGTGTATCTAAGTGCCTGCCCTGCTCTGTTCTCCAGTCAGTTATTAGGTTTGTGTCACTGTGGATTCAGGCTGCCGTGATTAGTCGACGTAGTTAATGATGTCGATGCTGAAGATGCATTGACATCAATACTTTAAATCGACGCATTGTTTTTTTAATTTTTTTTTATAAAATTACCTTTATGTTTTCTAATTAATGTTTCAATTCATTATTATTTTAATTTAAATTTTTATTTAATATCATTTTGTAATTATGGAAGTAGTTCAAATTATCACAAAACAAAAAGGTGGTTATATATTGTGCAAAGTGCGATGGCGTACCACGGCAGTACAATCGTAAGCGTGAGTGCCTGAAGAGAAAACACACGTACAGGCGCCATTCTAGACCGGCAAATTCTTATTAAAATAGCATTAGTACGCACAGCTTTTTAATATCTTTTGTCCTTGTAGCTGCTAATAACACTCATTATTAAAGCCATAAAGTCATCTGCCTGCTATATTAGAATCTCCACCAAATAAGTGTTTGTGAAAATGTTCAGGCTAAAATCTGGGCTTATTCTACGTGATTGACGGTGCCAGTGTGCGTGTTTCTGGACGTTGGACTCTTTGGGACCAGTGTCGTTATCATAAACAGAACTATATAAAAAGAAATAATTCGTGAACTGAAATAAATTAAAATCATGTTTACAAAAAAAAGTGTCGGACTTTAATCTGCAAAAGTACCGCCACGGTATCTCCTCTTTAAAAAGATGTTGTGGCTGCTGATCTGTCCCTTCAGTGCTTGTGTTGCATGTGGCGTGCTCCGCTAACCGAATTTATTAAGCTGGAGGATACATGAAATTTATACAGATTGCTAACTTTTGGGCATCACAATATGCATCTCATTAATATTTTTAGGCATACTGCTAATCTGCTTATTGAATTGTAGGTGAAAATTATGTTCATATATATTTTCATATAGTGCCGAAAACGTTATCTAAAGCCCTGTAATGGCTTACAGTTTCTTGTTGTGAAAATAAAATTACCTTACTCTAAATGGTCAACTTGATTATCTGGAGGAAAATTAATCATTTCGATTAATCGATTAATCCATACAACAGTCGATAGATTAATCAATAGACAGTCGTTAATGGCATCCCTACTGTGTTCTGTCCCGTTGACTGTTCTTGATCCTTGTTGGTTTTTGTTAGTGTTATCCGTTTTGTCTTAATTTACTGCCTTTGTCTTGGAGCCATAAGTGGATCGTACCCTTTTTCCTGCCACAGCATAAAGTTTGAGGGCAGTTACCAGGCTTAGTGGACACTATTGTATCTTCATGTTTCCAGGGCTGGGGGGGTTAGAATCCTGCCTCTTATCTATGTGTGGAATTTGCATATGTTCCTCTTGTCTGTCCAAGTTTTCCTTAAGTATTTTGCTTACCCCTAATGCAACCCAAGACAGTGTTTACTTGTGTCTCTGGATTGCTCATAGTGTGTGATTGTTTGTGTGTGCCTTGTGATGTGTGGCAGACTAGTATCCTGTCTATTGTGTGACCCCACTTTGTGCCCTGCACCCCCCGGAGATAGGCTCTACACCAGGGGTCTCCAACTTCAGTCCTGGAGACTGGGTAAATACCAGGAACAGGTGTGGCTCATCAGAAGCCAGGTAGAATAGAAAGCCTACTGGATAGTAGCTCTCCAGGACCAGAGTTGCAGATCCCTGCTGTACACTCACAGTGCCCCTGAACTGGATGAGTGCTTATGGAAGGTGGGTGAATGCATACATTGTATGAACAGGCAAATTACAAAGGATAAAATTCACCAATTACCTAGGCTAACAAAGTTAGTGATAAATAAGGATAAATTGGTGTTCACGTATAAAAAAAATCCTCTATCATTTAAATGTAAGGCACGATTATTAATACACATATAAAGAACACCCAGCTACCTTCAACTGATTAGGGGAAGATGAATGGATGGAAGGACAGATGGATGGATGGACATCAAGGTTTTGCAATATGGCAGCTTGGAAAAATAACATTATTACTCATGCACTAAAATCGGGATGGTGTAGCCCTGTCATCTTGCTCCTCTTAACCCTGCGTGCCTTAACTATTTGTCTCTCTTCTTATCAAACAAAATAAATGAACTGTGGAGGAAGTAGTTTAAGCATGAAAGCTGCTGTGTGGGGGAGGAAAATCTACTGGCTGGCTGTTTCTCTGCTTTTACACTAGTCCTAAAGCACTGGATGAAATATGTGACTGTCAGCTGTAATTCCTGTATAATAATGAACATACAGTGACTATACCACAAGGGTAACGGACAACAGGACACAGCAGGGAATCAGAAAGTCAGTGCCTGTTTTCAGATTCCCCCATACAGTTTCTGTAGGTCACAGTGTCACACTCAAAAACAAAATAAACAAATGAATGAATGAATGATCTATTTGATACTATCGTTTAAAGACCTTTAATGTTTACAGAAATATTTTGGGAGAACTTCTAAGCATTGTTTTGACAATATCTTTCATGTGGTTTTTGGGGTGGACAGAGTGAGCTATGCATTAATAGTCTCTCACACTGGAGTGAAAATTCAGAAAGACTAGCTAGCAGAAGAGAAATTGCAGTTATATTTTCCTGTTTAAAACAATGTCACCTCCTGTCCTGACATCCCGACACCATAAAGTTCTGCATCTTTTGTTGACAAATAGCTGTGAAGAAAACCATATTAACACCACAGACATAGTAAAGAAGAAGGAACCTTGTTTGCCCAATTCATCATTACGAGCTTTTAAAAGGTCAAGCCACAGAAAATGAGATGGCACTTTGTATATGAAATGATCATTTTTTCCTATTATTCAGGGACATTTAGCCAAGGAATTGGAAACTCTGTGATGTATTGCATGTTTGTTAGTAGCATTAATCTCTGAGTTTGATAATGCATAAGGATGGTATTTCCAAAAAGCACCCTGACCTGCTCTTCACCTTCTCGGATCTGTTCATGGCTGTTCGCGCCACTGGACGTGACTATGAATCCATAACAATAAAGTTGTTAGATCAGCGTTTCCCTAACCTGAACCTGGAGGACCCCAGATAGTCCGCGTTTTTGCTCCCTCCCAGAAAGTCCAAATTTTCTCTGAGCAAAACCACGGATTGCCTGGGGGTCCCCGAGGACCGCACCGGGAAACACTGAACTAAATTAGTCTTCCTTTACAGCTTCTTCTCTCTCAGCCATTTCCCACATCGTTACCTGTCAGCTATATTGTTAACTAATCACCATCTTGCCGTCAACATGTACAGCTCTTCACCATTCCATTGCCAAACCGCCAAGTACATAAGCATTGCTAATGACTGTGATCTGAAGCTAGACCACTGTACACTTTCCCCAGTGCTACTCGTTCGATTCTCCCTTTTTCCGGCCAGGGACTAGATTCAGTCTTTGACCTGTCCACCGCAGAAACTCCCAGTGTGTGTCACCAAACTGCTACAGCTAATCGATAACCCTGATACTTGCCTGGTAGTCAGCTCCCCTGTATTTAACAGCATCACCGCAGGGATTCTTTCTTGCACGCTACTTACCGGACTCCTCAGGAGACCAAATTCACTGACAGGCAGGGGGCGGCCATTTCCAGACATTTCAATAATCAATAGCGAGTGCATTTATACGATCATAGCTAGCCAGCTGGTTAACATTAGATGCTGCTTCAGCATCTACAAAATAAGGATCGTTTATTTAATATTTAGTGTAGTGCCTGTTTGTGGCCACCAGGGGCCCTCACCCACATGTGCCATTTTAGTGGTGGCGAACGCTGCTGCTATTGACAGGGTAAACTGCCTTGATATTCAAAACCATGCCCAATACATCTGTTCAGTAATGACTGAATGTCCTGCTTCCCTCTTCCTACGGTCTGTTGTAGTGTATTATCTCCCAGTCACAATAGATGTGTATTGACATACATTACTCAAATCTCCTATTTTTCTGTGGAGTTCTGCTACCAGGCCAGTGCCACCTTGGATTTAGGGTGGGAAATTACTCCTCATATTCAGGGATGCCTGGCAGGGGGGGGGGGGGAATTAATGCATGGGCTGTCCTAGGCTATAGCCCAAGGCCCCAGCACAATCAAGGCCCCACCCCGCCGAAGGAAAAATGAAACTGTTAGTTAAATCGGCAACACCTGATCGTCCGTGCTGATTCCAGCCTAGGGCCGCCAGATAAGTTAATCCGTCCCTGATGCCAGGGTCTCATTTCATACTGCATAGACAAAACATCACTTTCTGTATTAGTTTTTGAAGAAGCTGGAATACTTTTGCTTGGCTGCTATTCAGAGTGTTTGCAAGTGTTTGACTGTGATTGACCTCAATTAAGAAGCTATTAGAGATGTAAATACAACCCTCCTTGGAAAACAAGTAATTTTACTTTAGAATTTGTGTTTGGTAGTCAGCAAATATATCATGCTACCCGTTAGCAGGTAAATAGTTTCTAAATCAACATGTCTTTGTATGTTGTTGTATAATGTGCTCATTTATTCAGTGATAAACATCTCTCCGGTGAATACTGCTTGCTGGCAGGTTTAAATGATTAGCATATCGTAAACCTCCTAGTAATGAAAACATATTAAATGTAAAGTTTCTGTCCTCCCACCCTAACATTCACGGGAAATTGGCCAAGCAATTTACTAGGATCTGTGAAAATTACTGCAACTTAATAAAGACATCGTGCTGTATAGGCTGTAATGAAGGTCACCGATCAAAAGTTTAATGGGAATTAATCTGGTGGTTATCCTGCTCTTTAGTAGTGTACCAATACCCTTGAAGGTTTTAGCAACTGGATCTTTACCAAATTTGTATATAGCTGAGCATATTTCTGATCCTCTTTCTTCTTTCTTTTAAATAACTTTGCTTTTTTTGTTTTAATTATTAAGAATGGTTTGCTGTCAAATAACTGACATTATCCCAGTTGCAATAAGCGAATTAGGGGGGTGGGAGTGGGGTTAGGGATGGAATAGCTGTGCAGAGCCATTGTGACCCTTAAATCGGATCATGATGTGTGACTGATTGGTGCTGAAGGAGCTCATGTAGGTAAATGCAGTAGGCAGTCCTGCATGGGTACCTGGCCTTGCTGGGAGCGCATTACCATCAGAGTGCATTACCCCACCCCCCTTACAGAAATGACAAATGATTATTAATCTACAAAGGGGTACAGCGCTAGGTTTACACCTCTGCTTATTTTCAATATTTTTAATAAATAATAATAATCAAACCTCATGCAGTCGATGCCACTGTTGTACTTTGAGGCAGTGCTCAATTTAAAGTCTGAATGACAATGAAAGCCATTTACATCTATTGTCTGTAGTAATTAAGACACACACAGTGACGTGCTTGGGGACAGATAACAGAAGACAGAACATTAAGTGTTGCGGCCACTAAATCACAGCGATTCTCACTGCCAGCCACATAGGTGAGTCATAATGAGTTTTTTTTCCAGTCATCAGGATATCAGCCGGAAAAAAACATTTGTGATTTTGTGCATTTTCTTCCACATAAATCGTGAAGGAAATTAGAGTTTAAAAGAGATCAAATTATAAAAATACTTATTTTATATGGGTGAGAACATCGTCGAAAATTATGACACAATACTCCACATGTGAACACGCCACACCAGGGACAGCGATTTAAAGTCAAAGCTCACTGAAGATCTGCACTTGGGATAGCCACTGCACCACAAAGTTACAGCCTTGAAAATGAGACTAAAACAATCAGGATTTGTGTGATATCATTCCTGTAAGACCTGAAGCTTAGCCTTACTCTAATATAGTTACTTGACATTCACAAATTCAAGTCTGTTAAGCTGCAGTGACATGTGCACATAGAGCACTAAAATCCTACCTGTCAGCCCCCCTGATTTAATAATAATAATTGATACTGTATTGATCTCTATGGGGAAATCCTTTTTGCCCCCCCCCCAAGGCAGCCACCCATAGCAGCACCCAGGCAGCTGGGAGTTAAGGGCCTTGCTGAAGGACCTGCAGTCATGCTGAGGCTGGACTTGAACTGGTGACCTTGTGATGACAGGGTTAGCCCACTGAGCCACATGCTGCCTCGCCCCCCCCCAACCTCCTCCTGCTGTACTCCTGTTTTACTATTTCTCCAGAGAACCCCCCAAATTTCCATATCTGAATATCTATATACACACACATATTACAGCACATGATGTGATGAAAATGATTTATTACATAATGTGATGTTATTACATAATGCGATGTTATTACATAATGTGATGTTATTACATAATGTGTTGTTACAACCCCCTGTCATATTCCTCACTATTTTTACTTGAGATGAGTTAAATGTAGGTATACTGGAAACAGCATTTTTAATGAAACCTAAATTTCTCTATAAGACATTTGGCTTTTTGCTGCTGGGACAAATCGACTCACATCAACATTAACAGGAAGCCATAGTGTGAGGTTCGACCGCTTTGTACCCTAACCTCCATTATCCTACCCCATGACTCATTTTTCATTTAGATTAAGTTTTAAAAGACTTTTTTTCTTTTTAATGCTTAGGATGAGGTCAGCTTACAGCCTTTGCATATACTAAGCAACACCAAATGTGCTGTGGGATAGCACTGTGTCCTTACCTAATGCTTGCTGGTGCATATTTATGGACAGAATTCATCTTCCTCTGGGTGTATAAGTACATATTCAGATCTGACTGCAGGGTTTGGCTACAGGCTTATCTAGACAATATTTGTCAATTTAATTCTAATACGCCTGGGTGAATTCCTGCAGAAAAATAAATTTGCAAAGCAAATGTCTAGCGAGATCCAAACATTACAGACATCCTTCGTGTTTGTTTTCCTCTCTTGCTAGTGAGTGAAAAGAAAAGGTATTAGAATAAAACAAAAATCCCAGGCAGCAGTGGCGTTTATTTTTTTTTTCTTGCTTTTTCTTTGCTTCGGTAATCTTCCTGTCAGTGCAGCAGTTTTGATTGCCTGGGTTCAGCAGCCATCCTGGGCTTTTCAGCACCTGTGTACTTTCAGATCGTTGAGTCATGAACAAGAAAATCATCATGACTTTTTGGTAATAATATTGTACCGATTTTTTTTCATATGCTAAACAATTGATTGAAGGATCATAAGTGAAAATAATTTAAGGTAGTTCACTTGGTATAAAGGATTCATAATATATACAGTATGAATGAACGTTACACAAATTGGTCTGGGGTGAGATTCCCGAAGCCTTCGTAACGCTACGTCATGCGTAGGTTCTATATTAAAAGACAGAACTTACGAACGACGTAGCGTTGAGAAGGTTTCTGGAAACTCAGCCCGGTCCTTTACCGCCCTGTCTGTAAGTGTTACAGTATAAGCTTACAACAATGCCTGCACACATCGGGTTAGACTCGTGAACTATTCTTGCCGTATACCAATGTAGCCTATTGTCGTAAACTTGTCAAAAAGTTCTGTGTCCTCCACTATATCAGAAGTTTGGCAACACTTCACTAAAAGCTATAGTCGTAATGCGTTTACCTGTCATAATGGTTTTCCATTTGTTGATTTGTACCCTATTTTACGTTTATGTCATAAATATGACAACTAAATTGCCACGACCGGCAAATGTTCTGACATGGTTAAGACACTGTTTTTAATGCTTTTGGATGACAATCAGGTTTTACCAAAATGATGCATTGTGCAAACCTATTGAGTTCTCGTCACTTTTTTTAAGTGACATTCTAGTTTATCTGCTGTCATGTAAATATAACGTCTCCTTATAACTAACGGTGAAAATCTTTCCTGAGTGACAGACATCTCTAAACCCATTCACTGCCCTTTCCTTCATTAGAATACATAAGGGCTACTGTTTACATTTGGCAGGACTAAGGTGGTATATTGCCATCCTCAGTGCAAGCAGTGTAAACTAAACAACTGATGACTCAATCAAGGACTATGCATGTCTTTGCATTAATGTATTATGATCGGATATATCTCTCCTAATATTAGGATATATTCAGATATGCATTATTATCTTATGTCATAGGATGTATTTGCATAAAGATATGAGGGATCCTTCGCAAATCCTTTACATGCAAATATATGTCTAAGACGTTCAGCCTTTCTGTCTGCCATCTGGCTGCATTGCGATTCGTGTCCCCTCTGCGCTACAAGCATCAGAAACTCTTCTGTGACACTAAACAGCTCCGTCATTTGTTAACTGAAAAAAACAGGCACATAATATAATAAATTATATTTTTGCATGATAATGTTCCTACTGTTTGCCATCAATCTGCATATTTATTATCATTTTGGAAGAAGACAATAGATAGATTTCAGGATATGTGTTTTTCTACTTTTGTTTTTCCTCTCTGTACTTTTAGAGGGGTTGAGCATGTAATTATCACCTTTCCTTCACAAAATTTGTCAAATCTGTGTACATTTTCCAGCTTTCTATAAAATGACATAATTCCATCTGCTCAGTGTGTTGTATGCATATTTGAAGGGAAAGGTATAAATATTATGAGTGACATTAATGTTATTATTTATTGTTGATAATATGTATGTGTGCAGTGAAGAAATCTTAGATTGCCAAGTTGATGTCTTTCTGACGCCTTTGATTTTGGTGATATTTTCCACAGTTTGCATAGCAAACATTGCTAATGTCACGCCCCGCTCCATCCGATCCTCGTGTGTGCCACGTCCACCTCGTTACCCCGTGTTTCTATCTGATTGTTCTCACCTGTGCCTTGTTCAGTTTGCTTTGTCTTTTGTATTTAGTCCACGTCTCGGTTAGTTTCCCCAGATCCGTCATTGTATTGTCGCGTTGTGTTACATGCTATTTCCTGTCGTTTTCCTCTGTCAGTCCCAAATAAAACCCCGTTTGCCTGCACTCCTGGCTGGACTCGCCTGCTTCCCTGCTCGCTCACCCGCCAGTCGTGACAGCTAGATTCCCCCAGCCTTTGTAATAGATTGAAGAATGAAAATTGTTGCTAATGTCAATGGAAATTCTAGGTTAAAATTGTAATAAATACATAAAACTGCAATGTCCAGGAAAAAAAAAAATGTTTCATTCTGGTTTAAGTGTGCTCAAAGAGCTTTACAGAATATTTTCTCTCTGTAGCTCATTTGGATGGTTTTCCATGCTAATGTTATTAATAGATACTCTCTCTGTCCTTATTATGTCATAGAGATTCAGTCTTGATATGAGTTACCTGTCATTGTCCCTGAAAGAAATCCCACATCAGCATTCTACAGCTTTAACAAGCTTTTTGTCAACACCTGGATGAGAAAGCCTGCTCAGCTTAAGACCAGAAGTGAATTACACAGAGAATTTGATAAGGTCAGCCCAGACATTATTATTGGCAATTCTACTGGGGAATGACAAACTACACAACGAAGAAAAAAAACAGGTAACCGAAACAGTGATCAAAGACAAACAGAATGACGTTACTTCAGCAGACAAAAAAAAATCAAGGACTGATCGGGTTCTAATAGTTCTAAGGAACCTTGACTTACTGAACGGCATCAAAAAGAAACACACACTACTTTTCAGCAGAAAAAAATATGTGAAAATTGATGTAAGGCTGTGCAGTAGCTTGACCCATATTCCCAGGGCAGCGGATGCTTAGAAGCCATTCTGAAAGATAAAATAAAATAAACATTTACTGCTGAAAAATGCATTATTAAATTCAGAAGTTGGAAGGAAAAATGCCAAGTAACAGAGCTCACTTAAAAAATTTTAACAGTAAGTTTGGCTCTTGAATGTTTACCTACAGCTGTGCAGATATGACAGAAATTCACAGAGTATAGAATGGATAGCAAAAATAAAACAGAATCTAGAAAATAACTGCCAGAGAATCTGGTCTCCTTTACCAGCTTCTTGGCGGCACCTAGAGCTGCAAACACAGAAATGTCCCACGACTTATTATATTATGTATGTCAGTATGCTTCATTATTTATTGAATTATATATTTTTTAGTTCTTTAGTTATTTATTTCTTATGCCAGGAGTCAGAACACAAAAACAGGTATAGTTATGGAAGCTCTGAATGTCACCTCTCAGCGGAGGGTGGAGGGGGCGGCGGGGAAAATACAGCCAAGCAGCTCGAGAATAACTGTCATCACGTGAGAGTCATATTTAACACAAGGGATCTGTTTTCTAAGATTCGTGGGCACATATAATGTAGATCTTTATTTCACATGCTTGCCCAGACACTGTAGATATATACATGACTACCACTCAGAAGCATCATTGGAATTTTCAAGTTTGAGACAATTATCGTGCATTTCCAAAGAAAGCCCAAAAAAATCTGATGGCAGTGCAAAATAAGGCAGCATATTTACATGACACACACTAAGACATTCTATGATATTCCATAGAAGTATCTTGCATAAATAATTCTGAGGTTCAAGCATGCACAGCTCTGGGAAAGAATACATATTAACAAAAACAAAGGGATATACTGGGTGGATGACCTGTGAGGCAGAACGTGGACTGGATGTGACCTTGAGAAGTCTGTTATTAATTATGCAGAATATCATGGACAATAAACTTAATCCCAGACTATGAACATTATATTCTGATCCTAGCCAAACATTTAAATAAAGCTGGTAGAACATTAAAGTAGTATTTTTGGACTGATGGGCACTGACTTTTATCTTTGGGTCATACAATTTTAACAAGTGCTTTAATTTCTGAGCTTGAACTGATGTCTGCTTTTTGCACTTTTTGCGATAAGGGCGTCGTGGAAACACGCTGACCGGAGTGCCTTAAGGGGTCTGTTACTCGTGTCGGCATGGCAATCATTATCAGAATGGCAATCATTTAGTTAGGGCCTGGTACTTTTTACATGCAAGGAAATTAGATTGGGGTGTTGTGCAAAATAATCAAAGATAATCAAGACAATATAATAAATCACGTACATAAAAATAAAACGAAGCGATGCTAATTACGTTAATTTTCACTGCGTGGGTTCAAACATAATGATGCTGTAGGGATGAGATTCACTGAAGTCATTGTTATTATTGATGCATGATTATTCTAATTATAAAAATGATGCCTGAGATTTTATTGTTTGTTGTGTGTGAAGGTATCCTATGTAGTATATATGTGAAGAATAATTATCAGAGGGTCCATTTATGTCACATTTCGAGATACAAAAATACTTAATACCACCCCCCACCACCCCCACTGTACTATCAACATACACATTTATTCATCTTAGTTCAATTGGAAATTTGAATCAAATTTCCCACAGCCCCATATTCTCCGATATGAGAGCTGAAATGTTGACCCCTTGGCTGCCCACTGAATCATTTCCCTCCTTGATTGCCTCCCTCCACTGGCAATTCGAAGAAAGTTGCCAGGCCATTAAAACGCTACGCAAATTGATTTGGCAGTAACTAGGCACGAGCCTCCCTCTTTCTGTGTTGCTCTATTGTTCGACTGTTAAAGCCGGCCTGCTGTGAAATGTCCTCTGGCTATCTTCATCTCCGCAAACCCCGTGACGCAGGCAGGCCTCCGTCAGCTCACGATAGCATAACTGCCACAGGTTCCCCCATTTGATACGCCTGCAAGTTAATTAGCCTGAAGTATCGTAATTCGGGCTAGCAAGTAATGAAATGTCCCATAGACTAACTTCTGTGCTGGTTCGATTAAATGCCATGGGTTTAAAGTGTACTGGGTAAATTATTTCACACAGATTTGTGGATGAAAGGGGCCACTTTTTCACACTGGAGCTTTTTTGTGCTTTTCCAGCCTAAAACTCTTGTCTGACAGCAACTGCTCACTTGGCATACTTTGGCTATATGATCCAGCCATTTAAAAAGTCGGTCCAAATATCACCATTTTGTCATTTTGTTTCCTGATCTCTTTCCTCTCCTGGTACAGGTTAGAAATAGACCCCACGATTTATCACATCCAACGCTGTGTGTAATAAGCTCAATTTATCCCACGACCCTTTATACTGGGAAGAAAGCCAAACAATTCATTTAATATATTCAGGACAAATTCCATCCATCCATCCATCCATCCATTTTCCATACTTGCTTGTCCTGAGTAGAGATGTGGGGATTTGGAGCCTATCCTGGAAGCTACATGGAGGGAATAACCCAGGACGGGGTGCCAATATTCAGCACTAATTGACAGAATAAAGTATTTCTTTCGCAGCATCTAGGAAAATAGTGCAAATAAGTGAACCCAAAATAATAGGAGAAATCAATCTGCTTATTCAAGTTTTTTTGTCATACGTTTTTCTGAAAAACATGATGAAATTCTTGTGCTGTAGTTACAAAGTACGGGTTACACTTTCACCCCCCGACAAGCAATTTAGAGACACCGACTGACTTAACTGCATGCCTGTGGACCGTGGGAGGAAAGTGGCATAACATAGGGAAAGCATGTAAAACCCACACAGACACAGAGCAGGGGCAGGATTGGAATCGCCTGCCGTGGAGGGGTAAGGAGACCAGGCTGCCCAGAGCCATCATGCCACACTCAGGAACGAGGGTACGGAAGACCAAAAGAGAGTACAAAACATGTAAATACACAGCCGCTGTTATATAGTTTTTGACGTAAAACACATAAAGGATGTTTTAATACTGTGCGTATCAGACTTCACTCTAGAAGTCCTCTGAAGTTCATATGAGTTTATGACTTTCATCACCATGGTTACCATTTTCTGGTGTTACAGATTTTCCTAGTAAGAAGAAACTTGCAGCTGTAGTTGAAATCAGCTGTTTACAGTAAATCTGTGGTTTTCTACTGGTGGTCATTAAAATAGATTTCAATCGTACATGATTTAATATATCAAATCGATCATTTAACTTACTGTCATGCACAATGTTGTGATTGGTTTTATCTTTAAACTGTCGATTTTCTCTCAAATGACAAGTAATATTCTAAATAGGTTCTTGACTATGATGTGTGTTTCCTCCTGAGGCAGGAATGGGCTGCTGTGTCATGGGGGTGATTGTAACAGGAGGAGTCAAGCAAGTCTGTCATAAAAACAAAATAAATATCTAAAAATTCCAGTCTCTAGCTCTCTCAGGGCCTAGCATAAGGGATGTCCTCACCTCTGTTGACAGATTTCTCATTCACGCACTGAGATTGAAATGTTTTTTGCATTATTTCAAAAGATATAATGCAAAAATATTGTAGTAATGGAAAAGCTGTTATCAAAACACAATTTGTTTTGTCCTAAGGCAAAACTATTTTAACAAGAAACTGTCAGTAAAGGCAACGTGGTATCTTTGCCATAACACTAATACATTTCAGAGTCCTTAGGGCTTTTTAAATATATTATGAAAACGAAACTGGCAACCAGTCCTACACAATGCAATGAAAAGCATTTGATATATTCACAAAATGCACTGTCAAGAATTTGAAAAGGCATCGAAACCTTCAAAAACTGACACGTTTGAGTGTTTTTGGTGTTTCTTTTAGTAGATGGCACACATGAAATGGGAACACCTGAAATATGCACTATGAAGTGATGAAATGTAAAATTAGGATTTCATCTTGGCCCTTTTTCATTCCATACAGGATGCATTATAATCTGCCCATCGCTGCAGGTGACAGGATGCTTTAGGGGCTGGATGTTCATCTGAAAGAACAGTTCCTGACCCTGGAGGATAGTTCTGTGGTTCTCTTGAGTAAGGTACCTAACCTGACCTGCCTCAGCAGAAACACTCTGCATGAAGTGTGAATCTGCATCTCAAAGAAACAGAAGGAACCAAAAGGTAACAGGTCTTTAAGTGCTATATCTATCCATCCATCTTCCAACCACCTATCTATTGCACGGCCACAGAGAGCCTGTCCATCCCTGGAAGCACGGAGCAGGAAGCAGGGGAATACCCTGGATAGCACACACCACAGACACGCTTACACGCTATGCCAGTTTGCAGCCCCACTCCTTTTGCCAGTAATTCAACTGTGAGGATGAAAGCCAACTAAAATATCCAGGGAGATCCTCAGCGTATGACACGGTTCCAGAAGTTTCCCCAGCTGTCTTTGGCTGACCTTGCATACCACCACATTTTTCTACTCTAGGATCATGTGTATACATAGTTGTTTTTTTTCATACATCCATTTCGCAGTAACTGGTATGAATCATACATGGAACATGATTCATGTTACTTCATACATGAATCATACAGGAAGCGACTGGAAGTAACAGCGTACTGTGGTGAGCTAGCATCCCTACCTTCTACCTTCCCTCCTTCCTGGGATTGGATCGGGGCTCCATTACCCTGTCCTGGACAGACAGTTATGGAAAATTTATGGATGGACAGTCCTCCGGCTGTATATAGTATATTCTTAGAATGCATTTGATGTGTGCTGTTATTGTTATAAAGATTTGTTCTAGAACAAATTACGCCATCATCGCAGTGGTAAACATTCTACTTAGCATTCGCTAATAATAACTAGATTATTCTTTTATTGGTGGGTTTGGTCAGACATAAACAAACTGAGCTGTGCTTTGTTTGTGTATGATACCGTTCTCCATTCCTCATGCCTCTACGTTTCAGTTTTTCCATACTTTAAAAAAATTATATACACACACACAGATATACATATAATAAGCATATACAGGAATTGGCATCATATGGTCATACATTACATTTATATCATTCATATGCGCAGCTATTGATCACCACCTCAAAGTTGCCGTTTGATTCTCCTGGTGAAACCCTTTGTGTTATTGGTGCACACTGTTTAATTTGCAGTGTTATTTATTGCCTGCCTGATTTACCGGCCCTGTCGCCACTGTCGTCTGATGCCGCCACTCTCTTAATGTACCGATAGCGATCATTCTGCAGTAGGTGGCAGGCACCTAAGGTGGCAGTAAATCTGAACCCGAACGCCGTGTGAAATGTTGAGTCTGGACTTCTTTTCTATTGTCACTCACTTGAATAGATATGAGTGGCCGTCTCCGAGCCCGAAGTGTCCCGAATCTCCACCCGTGATCGGTCCCCGTGAGAGGGTGAAGCTTCAATTCCCCTCACGTTACCCCGAAGCCCCTTTGATGTGAAAAAGGGTGCTGACTCCCCTCCCCCACAACGGCGTCTGACAGCACGCGGATTGGGATGGGGGGGCACGGAAAACGCAGACGCCGGCGCCGGCGGCGAACAAGACAGGTCTTCTGGGTGAAGGTTGCCGAGACGACGGGCGAATGAATAATTCACACGGCCGCAGGTGGGGGGGGGGCTCCCGCCGTGGCCATCCCACACGCGGGGGAGGGGGGAAGAGATCGTGCGAGCAGAGGGGAAGGTGAAGTACCTGCACGGTCCGATGCCCGTGTCACCGAGCGCCAGCGCTTACCCTGGGGAGGATTTATACACGACTATTCATCCACCCCCACACGGTCTGCCCAAGGCGGGGCACCACTCACGCATTAAGGTCGGCCGCCATTCCCACCCCAACGCGCATCTACAGCAGCCGCAAGTACATTTAGATTATTTAGATAAGCAGAATCATATGAGCGAACAATTGCATTAAAGTATAAATCAGATTCGAAACTCAATAATATGATATATGTAATATGCTATATGACGTCATGCATTATATTATGAATTATTCATATTTAAGGCGTAGTCAAACATTCAATTATGCAAAATTATACCATTTTACAACAAATGATAAATAAATTAATGAATGAAAAAGGACAGCATTGATGTCATTTTTGAGAGTGATGCATTTCAATTGGAGTTTAATTACATCGCTCATCTCTATTGTCGACTTCTATTGCTTTCTTGTTTTACTCCCCCGACCCGTTTACCGTTTCACCCACTTTTCCTCCACGTGTCCCTCTCTTGCTGTCCCACCCCCACCAAAGCCTCAAGGGGCTTTTTAAATCTCCTTCAGGTACCTAACATCTGGTGTGACTTGAGGACAGGCTGGTTTTGCATCCGCCTCGTGTTCCCCTGCCTGCATGGGTCACCTCAGGACGTCTACTTGGGCTTCCAGGAGCTGTGATACCCCTGGATTCGTGCTTCCCAGCCATCCCCCAGTTTGTCCATCTCTATCCAGAACCCCCAGGTCATTTACAACAACATCAGCGCCAAGAAAAATGAGCTCCAATTTGCTAGGCCAACTAATTACTCTTGTGCTGTCAGCACTGTGATCAAGCATGCAGCTTTAACCTCAATGCCTGCTCTTTAAATAAATTCAGATTTTAGTTAATGCTAAACTTTACATTCCTAGTATTTAGGCCAGCTTTCAGGGAGCTCAACGTGTTGATGACAGAAGAAAAGCAGGGATGCATTTTGCTTGAACATGAAAATGCAAATCTGTTGATATCATTCTTGCTGTTTTTTCGAATGGTTTGGAGATGGGTGATGGTTGAGTTAAATGTTTTATGGCTTATAGTGGTGTTACATTGGAAGTGGGTGTTACATTAATATTGAGAACAGCAATGTACATATTATATATTGCTAAACGTGAGCTTGATGTTGGGCCTGATTCATTGCTGCTATCAAAACACATTGTAGAATCCATATACAGGGAAATGTTACTGAAAATACCAATTTCTTCTCCTAAAATGAGAAGAGGGGAAAGTGATGCATTACAACAGTGCTATACATCCTGCACAGAAAAACCGAGTATGTAGACAGAATTTCACTCACTAAAAAAGTGAGTCTTCAGTAATTCAGATGCCGTTTTAATGTATTTGACAACTTACTTGAATGTAGGGATTCATAACTTGAAGCTATAACACTGGCAGCTGTTTTTTTGTTTGTTTTTAAAAATTAAAAAAAAGTAACCGAAGGGTCCTATTGTGACTATGAAGCCTTTAGCTCTATTGATGCCCCATTGACTTGCGCTTTCTCTGATGCCAATAAATGCCTGGCATCGTTGCAATAGAACAACAGTGACATCTAAAGGAAGTGTGCTGTATAACTAGCAGTGGAGGTGACTGAGCATGCTTCACATAAACCCGGACAATCGAGTGTGACCTGATCGATGACCTGAGAAGGACGATGCTAGCATGACAAATGGCATGAGAATTTGGTGCCAAATAGGGGCAGAGGAAACTCCGGAGCATAAACAAACCCGCGTCGTGTGTAACAGCAGGGGTGGGGGGGCTGGGGGGCGATAAATAATAACCAAGGGAGAGGCTGCTTTTTTCAGAGATGCACATCTTTGGCTAAATAAGCACAAATTTGTTTACAGGGGTCACGATCGGGGTTGTGATTCAGACCTGAACTCTGAAAAAAATTAAACTCTGATTTGCAAAACAAAATCTTCTAAGAATAGATTTTTTTTTTCCCCATCTACAGGATCTCTCCTTCCAGCACCGTGAGTCTGAGTTCTCGTCATGAACTGAGTTTCCTGTATGGGAGACTAGACGTGGTGCCACGTTGGATCCTCTTTGTTCCAGTGTTTGCACGATCCCATGCAACATAATTTCACTCTCGTAAACCAGAAATGCAACGTTCAACCCACCCTGAAACAGCAGTCTGTTAGAGTTGCCTTACACGACACAGCATCCTAAAGAAATGCAATAACAAACATGAGGGTTTCTTCATCATAAGTAAAAAGCAACTGCTACCACCCTGTGATTAAAAAAAAAACAAATTCCAACTTGAATAATATTAATCTGAATGTTTGCTTATCATTAGATTGATAAAATCGGGTATAATATAATTAAGACGAAGCTACAATTAATATAACAACAGGGTGGCTCATCTGGCAGGAATAAGCTAGCAAGAGTAAGCACTTTGGGAAAGGGTAGATCAGAGCAATGAAGAGAATCTCGAGTTTATGTCCCAATGAATCTTGTTTTAATGACATGTAGTAATAAATTATGACCGTTCATTAAAACATGATTTAAATATATATAGCTTTAAAAATTGTATTATAAAAACGTATAACTACAATATTTATGTGAAAGGGCACATTAGTTATAATCGTCTATTCGTGCATAAAGCACGCAGCTGCGTCCAGATTCACTATTTGCAAAAAGCAAGGGCCACAGACAGCGAAAGATCGGTAAAGTACCTGAAAGAGCCAGGGGTGCAGAGCTGTAGACTAAATCGAGAGAAGCTCAGTGTCCGACAAAAAAACAACATAATACAATTTGTTGTAATTCATTGCATATCGTGTGACCCAAGCCATGCGTTTGATCATTTTAGTAGAAATTGCTCAGTTTACTGACTTGTGTATCCATCCATCCATTTTTGCTGTGCGCTTGTTTTGTGCAGGTTCAGGGGGTCCAGAGCCTATCCCAGAAGCTGCGTGTGCAAGGGTTAGGGTTAGGGTTGAATAACCTAGGATAGGGTGCCAAACCATCACAGGGCATTTGTTCAAATAGTAATATAGTTAACAGAATCTGCTGTTTCAGATTTATGCATAAGTTTTCTTGTTTGGATTTGCAGAAATGTGAATGGGTATAAGGGAGCAAGCAGGAAGTAGGAGGTTTTTGGTAGTTGGTATGATTAGAAAACCTATAATGGTTAAATGAATCCATTTGCAGTTATTTGGAAGTTGTTGCAACCTCCTTTTACACATGTCTTCTGGTTTTCCGTACCATAGACTAGATCCTCTCCAGCTGCAAGCAGGAAGTGCTTCAGCAGCTGGAATTGCAACAAAAGGTAATATGAATTTTACAACTATCGATATGTAGCCCATCCTGGAATGGTAAATAGCACGTACATGCCTTACTGGAATACTCTGCACAAGTAGTTATTTGGCCACAATATATGAATCCAAACAGATTTTTGCATCTACTATTATCGGGTTAATATCAATTCTAATTATATAGAAGCTGATTATCATTTCATAATTAGCTCTATAATTGGTGGTTTGTTACTGCACGCTGTTGATATATTTATTTGCAAATGATATTTAGTTAAAACGTATATAGTCTTTTTTTTGTCATTAATCTTAGTCATTTGTAGTATGTAGTTACATGAATCTTGTCAGTTTTTTCTGTTAAGGAAAATATGCAATATGCTGTAAGAAAATGACATATGTAGTTGATTCAGTGTGGCAGTATATTAGTTGCCAGGGTGTTTTTGCTAAATCTATCACCAATAAATAGTTGAGGTCGATAATGCGGTTAATAATCTCGCAAAACAAATTGAGGTTGCAGTTGTGATATCCTCACAATAGCGCCACACAGAAAATAAATTATCTGTGAGCTCAGCTGATGCTCACACTGCAGTCAGACAAATAGCAAGCCTCCTAATCCGTTTATGCCATTTTACATCCGAGAAAATAACATTTCCAAACATTTTGGACAAACTGAGTTGTGTTTTGCTCAGAATCACTGATCCTTGGCCTTCCTTGCAGTCTAAAGGTCCAGGGCTGATATGCTTCTTCCCTGCAAAATAACAAAATTCAGAATCAGTTCTACATATAAATTATAGAATGTAAACAATAGGGAAAAACACATTTGAAAGGTGAAAATACCTCTTGTTTTAAAACCCCAGGATTTGTTTTAGTGTTATTTATTTGTTGGGAGTCTGAATTACGTTCATGCCACTTATAATGTCCTTTACTGGAGGTAGTTACATTTCTTGATTTTGCATATTTGTTTGGCACAGAGTTTTCCCAAATTAAAGCACTTCTGAGAAAGAGGGGGCTGTCGTTTCCTGGAAGAGCTGGGCTCCTTATGGCGATAGTAGGATTTGAACCTGTGACTTTCTCATCACAGGAGTCTTATATCCCAGTGAGCAACACGCCATCTCCATTTTCATGCTCATCTTAGGAATGGCACTAAAATTTGTTCACATGTTTACTCAGCTTAAACCCAGCAGACTCTGTCTTGCTGTGGCTACTGTGACAAGCCATTGATTTCCTATTGCCGCTAAATGATGCATGACAGTATCGCTAGCCTTTATGAGGGTATTCCCAGCCAGCTCTGTGTGTTTAAGAATAATAATAATAATAAAAACTGCACAAAGCACAGGTGTATTAGCAGTATTTATTTCCTTATGACACCCTTTAATATAGAATAACACATTTTTTTAAAAGAATATCACTCTATTGACAAGTCTATTGATTTGTCATTTTGAAATCCTCCTAAAATGTTGATTAATGAATAGATAGAGTATTATTATAGAATTATGATTAAAAGCCCCTTTATGACAGGAAATGAGTTATAATAGAGTGTAATTATAATGGAGTGTCATATTAATAACATTAGTAAATTTGGACTGACTATGAATGTGATTTCCAGGCATGGATAAGAGCTTTATTGGGGAGATGCTGCCACACGGATAGTTAAATGCACACGTATCTGTTTCACTCCCCCCGACTGGACGCCATGGCGATGTCCGGCGTTCCGGTAGCTTCCCTGAGTGGCTGTCTCAGCTCTGTGGCATATAAGCATAAAACACGCTGAGAGCAGGATGCATTTCTGACAGCTCCTTTCCATTACTTGAGATTCCCACCAGAGACAGAGAAAGAGAGAGAGACAGGAGAAGTAGAAAACTGAGGATATGGGGGGGTTCAGCTTGACTGATGGCAACCCCGACCGACTGAGTTAGACTTCCCTGCTTATGATTACGACTTGGGCTTCTCCTCAGACGGCTGTCTGACATCTACAAAGATGGAGTCCTGTCCTGGGCTATAAACACGTCGACTACAGCATTTCCCTACTTCAAATTGCGCAAAAAAGGTAATTTCAGTCGCCTAACCTGCATTGGTCCGATTGGCAGACATTAATCACAGGGTAGAGGGCCAGTCACACGAAAAGACCAAGGGATCTGCCAAGGGATCTGTCATCGGTGTATGTGAACAGTCAGACACATCATTCCTGGGGCGACTTCTCCACAGTATTAAAATGCATCGGCATCTTGGGGGGGATTTCGGTGTATGTGTGTGTGTCGTCCTCGAGATGGCATCTGAAAACAAGGCAAATGATTTATTATTCATCTGTATGCATTTCAGATTTCTCACGACTGGATTCCAAGACAATTATACCCTTTCATTCCTTGTACAAAGAACACCAATAACAAGCCCTGCTCAATCCTTAAAAGCCAGACTTAATTCTGAGCTCCCAGCCTAAAATTTGGATGGATATTTTCTTCCTGTGACAGGCCTGATATTCAGTTTCATTAGCTTTGATGGTTTTTATAAGGATGTTCCCAGCCATGACTGTGTATATAAAAAAAAAAAAATAAAAAAAAATAATAATAATAATAATAATAATAATAATAATAATAAAGCCACATTAATAACAGATGATTTATTTTCTTATCATACTCTTTAATACAGTAATACATGTGAAAGAACATCTGTCTCCAGATTCATATGCAGTTTAATTTAAATGAATCAGATGCTGTCGCTCTTTAATTATTATTCTTACTATTTCAAATCCTGCAAACCGAAATAAGTAGTAAAGCGATGGATGGATACGTTTTGAAGGGGGGTTTCTCTCCGTTTATGTAGGATTAAGTTAAGTGTGGCTTTGCGATGTGGCCGTTGGGCCTGAGGACGGCGTCTCCTCGACCCGCGTGGGCGAGTTGAAGACAGGAAGCTCGGCTCTCCCTGCCGGCGTGTGAATTATTCACACGGCTGCCCGCTGCCCTCGCCCGTCAATACGAGTGTCTGCGAGAGGAACGGCCGGCGACGCGGCGTCTGACAGGGCCAGAGGTAGCAAACTCTGTGTGGCATTTCTGCTTTTTTTTTTGCATTGAGTGGAAAGAGGATTCTCCTTTTTTATTCCTTAACATTTCAGACAGGGTGTATGCATAGACTGAAACCAAATAACAATCAGTAACTGTAAAAATTTAATAATTAATGGCCATCTATAAATTGTTCATAAATTGATCCAAGATCCATCCATCCATCCATCCATCCATCCATCTTCCAGCTGCTTCTCCTTGACAGGGCTGCTGGGCAGCATGAAATCTCTCCCAGGGGCACGTGGGCAGAATACCGCTACGTCCATCATTCAGTCAACACTAAAAATGCAAAGATGACAGAGGGTGCGAAAGTCTTCACCCACAAGTTCTCAAAGGTCCTCCAATATCCTCTCCATTGTTCAGGTGTCTCTGTCGATATATTAGCCCAACAAATAATTCTTATTTTTATTCTGTGATGTCATGACACAAGACCGTTGCCTCAGTGTCTGTGTGTGACTAATCAGATGATGTGTCATCTGCTGCGGTTCACTTTCTCCAGAAAGTATGCATGCTGGGTGCTCCAGCTCACGTTCTACATGAGGGCTGAGTATGGGTTTGTAGAGAAGCCTGGTCTGAGACTACTATACTTCTGTACTATACACTACTATACTATACTACTGATAGAACATCAGCGAACAGGGCTCGACAGTGGGTGATTCCTATATAAGAAAGGCTTGCAGATAATATACTGTACTATACTTCTATACTATACTACTGATAGAACATCAGCGGACAGGGCTCGACAGTGGGTGATTCCTATATAAGAATGGCTTGCAGATAACATACTGTACTATACTTCTATACTACACTACTAATAGAACATCAGCAGCCAGGGCTCAGCAGTGGGTGATTCTTATATAAGAAAGGCTTGCAGATAATATACTG
>JAODLC010000038.1:5121084-5135206 GCA_026781145.1 Hippopotamyrus pictus | reverse complement strand
TGCGGCGGGTGCTGGGCGGTGTGCAGATGGCAGTATATGCAGTGCGGCGGGTGCTGGGCGGTGTGCGGACGGCAGTATATGCAGTGCGCCGGGTGCTGGGCGGTGTGCGGACGGCAGTATATGCGGTGTGCGTGGAAGGCATATACATACTACAGAGTGTAGTTTCCCTGAGTTTCTCATCCATTTAGCTCCATAGACAAAAAAATAAACATCCTGTTTCTCTTAACACACAAATTACTTCACTGCCTGCCTTTCTGGTATTTTTTTATTCTTACTTTATCCCAGGCAAATACCCAGCATGATATTTTTATTATGGGAAAAATTAGACCAGGGAGGCTATTAGACTGTATTATTCACAGCCATTTAAGGAATTAGACATATGGCTGTTTGCGGGTAGCATGCCCTTATGGTTCAGTGCAGCTAGAACCTACACTTTAATCTACTCTGCATCCTAGGATAAAATATTCAAGGATTCAAAGGATTCAAAAGTGTTTATTGTCAATTGTACAATGATATACTTGCTTGCATACCTCCCTGGAGACTTCAACAACATGTAACAATAAAGAAAAATAAATAGCAACATATTGAGAGAAATAAATTGAATTCAATATACATACACATGTACAATAACATGCAAGTAGGACAACAAGGTTGTCAGGTTAAAGTGGCAGTGGTTAATAAATGACAGTGGCCTTACCTGTCTAGTTTTGTTTTTATGTAAATGAATCCTTACTTAGTGGGGAACAGAATTAAAAAAGGGTAATTTTCAGTGTTTCATTGGTCGCTCACTGCTTATTGGTTACAGTGTGTCCAATCAGCTGCCGCTTGACTTGAAAGCCTGTGATGACAAAGTGGCTCATTTTCTCCATAGAGCGTCATCAAGCCACCTGGCAAAGCATGCAGGGTAATTAGAGTGCTTCTGAGTGCAAGCCAGGCAGAGTTTAGCATTTCTTATCTGTGAAGATCTTGTGAGGGATTAAGGAAAATGAACTCCCCTAAATTTTAAATAATTATGTGCATTTTCTGAGTCGTCAGTGGGTATTATAAAGATCCATACATTTTTTTGGGGGGCCTAGAGAAGTATGATGGATTTCTGTCATTTGTTTGTATGAATTCCCCATTTTACAGCACTGTTATAGTTTTGGTGTCTATTTTAGTACATAAATATTTTCTCTGCTAGCTGGCATTGCTGCTTTTGAAATACACGCACTTTATGTCCAATGCCTGTTGACTAATAGAATAACAGTAAAGAGGGTGGAGGACCCCATTACGAGTATATTAGTGGGGTGACCAGGGCCCCACTCTGGAAACAGGCCTGGGTAGGGAGCTCGAAGGCAAGCACCCGGTGGCTGAGCCTACCTGTACCCAGGCATAGCCAGAAAGGGCTACATGGGCACACCATCTGCAGGGGGAGCCGTGGGGGTCGGGTGACCAAATCTGGCTATAGGTACATAGAATGTAAACACTCTGGTGGGAAAGGAAGGCACAGATATACCAATTAGATACCGTAGAGTTGGGGGACGGGCATGGACCGATGTCTGTACATGTGTACCCAACACCAGTTCAGAGTATCTAACCTTCTTGGAGACCTTGTATGGATGCTGGAAGGTGCTCCTGCTGCAGGTTCCATTGTTGTTCTTGGGGACTTTAACGCTCACATGGGTAACCATAGTGAAACCTGGAGGGGTGTGATTGGGAGGAATGACCTGCACGATCGGAATCTGAGCAGTGGTCGGTTATTGTACTTCGGTGCTAACCACAGTTTGTCCAGAACAGGCACCATTTTCGAACATAAGGGTGGTCATAAGTGCACCTGGCACCAGAGCACCCTAGGCTGCAGTGCAATGATCGATTTTGAAATTATATTATCAGATCTGCATCTGCATGTTTTGGACACTCAGGTGAAGAGAGGAGTTGAGCTGTCAACTGATCACCATGGTGGTGAGTTGGACAACAGTGGGGAAGATGCTGGATAGACCTGTTAGACCAAATCACAAAATGAGGGTGTGCAGGGAGTCTCTGTTTGGGAGATCTTCAACACCCACCTCCAGCAAAACTACTCCGGCATCCCAAGGGAGTCAAGGGACATTGACCCTGAATGGGCCATGTTCACGGACTCCATTGCTGAGCCGACTTTGAGGAGCTGTGGCCGTAATGTTGTTGTGGCAACCCCAGTACCCATAAAGGGAGCCGTCAGGCTGAAGAAGGAGGCCTTTCGAGCTTTGTTAGCTTGTGGGACTCCTAAAGCAGCTGACAGGTACCAGCAGGCCAAGCAGAATGTGGCTTTGGCAGCTACTGAAGCAAAAACTCGGGTGTGGGAGGAGTTTGGCGAGACCATGGAGAAGGTTTCGAAGATTCTGGCAAGTCATCAGGTTACTCAGGAGGAGGAAGCAAGGCTTTACCCTTGTTGTTTACAGCAGGAATGGAGAATTGTTGATCTCAAATGGGGATATAGTCAGGAGGTGGACAGAGTATTTTGAGGATCTCCTGAATCCCTCTGATGTGCCTTCCTTGGAGGAAGTAGAACTGTAAGACCTAGAGGAGGACTTGCCTATTATGAGGACTGAGGTCACTGTCTGGTAGTAAGGCTTCGGGGGTGGATGAGATCCACCCCGAGTTCCTGAAAGCTCTCTATATTCTAATTTGAGGGGGCTCACACTCCTTCAGCTCCCTGGGAATGTCTATATTAGGGTACTGGAAAAGAGGGTTCATCTGTTGGTCAAACCTCGGGTTCAGGAGGAACAATACGGATTCTGTCCTGGCCGCAGAACACTGGACCAGCTCTGGTCTTGGAAAAAGCATATGATCGTGTCCCTCTGAGGGTCCTGTGGGGGCTGCTCCAGGGTATGGGGTTCGAGGTCTGTTATGGGTCATCAGGTCCCTGTATAAATGGAGTAAGAGTTTTATTTGCTTTGCCAGCAGTAAGTCAGATTCGTTCCTGGTGTTGGACTCTGCCAGGGCTGCCCTTTGTCACCAATTCCATTCATAACATTTATGGACAGAATTTTAGGCGTTGCCAAGGGGCAGAGGGGATTCAGTCTGGTGGATTCAGGATCATGTTTATTTTTGCAGATGTTGGCTTCATCGGGCTGTGACCTGCTGGAAAAGGGTGTATTGCCATCTTCTGGTGAAGGATAAGTTACTGGTTCAAGTGGAGGAGTTTAAGTATCTCGGGGTCTTGTTCACGAGTGAGGGAGGAAGGGACGATGAGCCTCTGGATAAGCGACAGAAGATGGGTGGATGGAAGACGGAGGCCGGTTTTGCATGTTTGATAAAGTATTTCTCTATGGGGATCTGGAAATATTTTCACCAAACAGGACAATTTTCATATTTTGCTTGTAATATTTATGTAGTTACCACATTAGTGCTGTAGGGGAAGGTTCACCTTTTCTGACTGTGATATAAAATATTGATGCTCACTGGCAAAGGAGCTCTATGCGTGATGTCCAACAGGTAGTGATGCTGTTATCACTCGTGTATATAATTGAATAATTCCTCGGGAATTTCACAAGGATCCAGGATGCAGCTGCCAGTAGCATCATATTTAGTGAACCTAAGGGTATCTGATCAGTACCACTGACCACAAATGATCTGCTTAATGAGTCAGTAGGTGAATGTCTGCCTCTGTAGTGACCCATGTGAAGCCCTATGGAGCACCAGTGAGGCGTGCAGGAGCTTTTTATAGTCTTTATAACCTTCTCCTCAGATCATCCCAGAATAGCCAGACCCATGGCATGCTTCCAGCACGGAGGACATGGAGTAATTAGGAGATCTGGGCTTATCTGATGACCAGCTTTGCATTAGCCAAGGTCGTGACGGTGCTGGATAACACCACTTAGCTCACGAGTCACGGTCACATCTGCGCTTCCCGTTTCCTCTGGGTTGCGACCCTGACTCGTACGCTGCAGGCTCTATAAACCTCGCCTGGCTTATCGGGTTCAATGATGTGGAAGGCAAACACACAAGATTTGTCTTTGATCTTAATGTGACTCTTAATCACAAATACCGCTGAATATTATCTGCATGAAGTTATGGCAGATAAACATGCAAAGACACCACATTCCTGATAATGTAATGTGACCGCAATTATGCACAAATAAAATAATGACCAGATTTTAAAATATGTACAATACACTATAGGTCAGCGTGAAAGGTAGCAATGGAATACATTAGTATTCAGCTGTATGGACATAACTGAATAACATTAATTTTAAGGGCAGTACAGTCCAATTTTATGCATAATTTTATATAATAGGTGGGGGGAAAACAAGACAGGGGTCATTGGCTTGCTGGTGGACATTTGCCATGGATGCACATGCTTACAGTTGCTCCAAAAACAATGACCCCTGCAATGAGGCCCAGCAAATGCGAGATTCCCACACATCCCCCACCCTGCTCCCCCAGCCCCTAAAATAGGCCCGGGAACACTGTCTTAATCATCCAATGGGCTTTTATGAGGTTTCTTAGTCTCGGGGGGGGGGGGGGAAAGAACGCACAGCTGTAGAGTGATAAGTGAGGCAGACTTGTGATGTCTTTGAGTGTAACCTCTGAATGGATCCCAAAGGCATGTTTATACCGCAGCTCATATTATAGTATCGATACACAGCTGAAGTCAAGCATTGATTAAGGAGTTATCATCACAAGTTGAAATTTGAAGCTTTTTCCATGGCAGCCAGTGCATCTGCGTTTGTGGTATGAATGATGAATGCTTTTCAGATGGATGTAACGTAGTGGTGTTATATTTTGTAACTCATTGGCCATGATTGACTTGATAGACCGATGCATCTGCTGTTGTCTCAGTTCCCCTGGTCCCAAGGTCCCCAAACTCACCTAGATGGTTCCTGCCTAAACAGCTGCTCCAGCTTTATTTGCACCCTTCAGTGCTCAATCTCTCAGTCTTCCTAGATTTGTTTTTGTCAGGCTTCAGCGTTTAATAGTTCTGGGTATTACTGATGGTTATCTCATACTTTGGGTGATATATGCAAAACGGGCATTTGGAGTCGCGCAATCACCCATTGGTCTGATAGCTTCTCAGCCCGGTCCTTTGTGACCCTCAGACTGTCCAGTTTTTTGCTTGCTGTCGGGAGTCCCCATTGACTGGGTGGAGAAATACGGTTTATGATATGACCGTTTCAAAGATATTGTCTGTTTCACTTCCTAGTTCAAATAACCATTCTAGCTTATCTTGGCTTCCTCAAAGCAATGAGGCCAAATCATTTTTATTTAGCCAGCTATTTCATTGACTGGATGAATGTTCAGAGGGCAATCCTTTGGGAATTATCAAGAATCATGTCCAAGCGCCGTTTTGGCTCTGTGCCCTACAAAGAACTACAAACAATTTTTATTCAAGTATTGCTACATCAGCAGTACTTCACTAGGATCTACATATGTTATCAGAAGTGGAAGCAGTTAAGATACAATGATACAATGACAATGGTTCTCATCAGAGATGCAAGGTCTTATTTGTGTGATGAACTGGGAGAAGGGAGAAACCAGTACACTCATCGTAGACTTCTCACAGAAATGTGTGCTGCAGTGAGTATTTCCCTGCATTCATCTTCAGTCCTCCGGGGCTCCTGTGGTTTACTGTACTGTAATTGTCAAGTTAACATGGGCCACTGGGCTTGGGTTACGTTTTGTCAGAGCCTGGCCTGCTCTACCCTGCTGCCTGCCTCCCCACTGTCTCCAGTTTAGGTTTTCAGACAGTGGGATAACGCTACAGGGTTTAAAGCATGGAACGGGGTGTTTGAGTCTGAGTGAGGAAATGAGGTAAGGATCCTGAGTCATTCTTAGCTAGAGGCACAGCCAAAACAAACAGAAGTATGATAATAAATGGAAACGGACACATACTCCAAGGAAGGTTTCTATACACTCCCAGACATAGCGCAGGTTTTTGCAATCTACTTGTGAAAAAAGTGAGTCCTCCAGGCTAATTGAGTTTGACTTTGTGCTGGTGGATGAGCCTTATGACCAGAACATGCCATAGTTTTTCTGTATTATTATTCTGTAATTTGACTATACATGAAATTCCAGCAACAGTACTGCAAAGCATAATAACTAATGCATACTGGTTGAAGACCTTCTCTCGCTGCAGGGTTTCTGTATTTTTTTTTTTTATGCATACAGAGTAGCTGGATTTCAGTTTGTGCTTGTTCGTTTACAAAGAGGAATATAGCAGTTCTGCACACAAAGCTGGGCCAATCCAGTGGGGGAATTAGGAATGGTGTGTGACCAGTTAATTACAGCGTTGTTTTGTTGCTGAGTTTCAGTTGATGCAGCGTTTTTAATTTGTTGAAAGGCTATATTTGAGCTCATGCTAATCCCTTCCCTCAGCATGGATTGAATATTGAAATCACCCACAGACACAAAGGCATACACATAGGTAAGGTTTGATGTGCTGGTATAAAGTATGTGTGTGTGGTAGGGGAATGCAGTGTATTTCTGGTTTCTAAAGTCTGTTTTGTCTCTCAGAAGCGGAACTTTTTTTTTATGTAATCTAGAGGGCGGGTGCTCAAAGGTGAAAAAGGGGGCACTCCGTGCATTTAAAGCTCACACACAAGTTCACCTTAATTAGTTTGGACAAAATGGGTAGCTGCTTTGGAACCACCCCCACCCCCAGCACATGCCTCGCTCAAAGGGCCTAAGGGTGATACAATAACTTTACCAAACTTGGGATTCATACCCATGACCAGCCAGGCAGGTCTCTACCCCACTGAGATTAACACCACCCTATGTCCACTATAGGCTGCAGTAACCGTTATCTCTTTTTCCCACTGGGAGGCTATAATTGTGGTTTGCCAGCTCAGTGGTGCAGAAATATCATATATCCAGTAATATTCACGTGACCTGCAGGAACTGAGAAAACAAGCCTACAGCCAGAACCTGCCCGAAGCCGAAGATGCTGGCTGCCAGAATGTCGCATCCCCTCATGGATTAATGCCCGAGTGCCTTCATTGTGAAATCCCATTGATCTCTAGAGACTGTACACTGGAATAGGTTGTGAAAAGACGGTGACCTTTACAGAGAGAGAATCTGTGTTGTGTCTGATGTACCAGCAAACAGTGTTTGGCAGGGGGCTCCCTCATCCATCATGGTGGGTCTTGACTGCTCTACCATATAGAGGAAAGCAGACCACTGTGTTCATGGTCCACACGCATTAGAGACGTGAGGAGCCTAGTTTGCCCACTAACTCTCACTGCACTAAATAGGAAGCATTCCTTATTTAGGAGATGCAACATCTGCTATCTTCTGGTGTTTACTTGCTAGCTATTATAATTTTCAAATCTCTTTCGGGGGCCCCACTCGAGTCAGTTTGGGACCCCCGAAAGGTCCAGTCTGCCCATGGGACGTCACACTACATGCTAGACACGTCCCAGTATGTCTTAATGGGAGGTGTGGGAACCCCGCTGCGATATGCAGTTTCTTATGTTTTTGGAAATTAAGGGAAGCTGGGGGAGCATGTGGCTCAACAGGTTAAGACCCATGATCGGAAGGTTGCCAGTTCAAATCCCGTGGTCGGCTGAGTGTCTTCCCCACTGGGCCCTTGAGCAAGGCCATTAATCTCAGTTTCTTCAGAGACAGACTGACCCTACTTTCTGTGTTGCTATGGATACAAATCTCCAAACTAAATAAATGGAAATCATGAGCTGATAGTGCAGTGAAATTTGGACATAGCTGTGCTGGCTTCTCCCAAAGCGGACGTTTGTGTTACAGTGACCCACTTCATGTTCCTGGCAACAGATTGTTATGTGGATACCCCACCATGCCAGATGTGTGCGTTTCCCATGCCGACACGGAAACGGCTTTAACGAGAGGCTATTGGACGGTTTGCTGTGAGGGAACAGCTGCACTTTGCTTTAAAGACGCTTTTGGGTGCAATGCTGTGATCTTGTCCTTTTAGAGATTTTGCTTGCCTGTTAACTTCCTGTACAGCTGTTGTTTAACAGATGTGCCAGTGGTGGGAACGCAACCTACCAGTGGGAGATTATTGGTGCAAACTGGTAAAGCTGTACAAAGGATGTCCATTCTCAGTCAGTTCATTTACCTACTTGGAGTAACACCTTCCCAGAAATGAAGGCCTTGAGAGATTTTAATACAGTTTGATGTCCAAGACATTTTCTGGAAGCATCTGTAACACCCCTACTGGTTGAAGTCAGAGGTTTATTATCTGTTTCCGGTAATTTGTCACACTAATAAAGCCAACTGTTGGCCCACCACCGAAAGTCTGTCTAGCTGAGTAAGAGGCAGCAGACAACCATAACGGCAGTGGACTTTTTCAGAACATTCACCACCTCCACAGCTAAAACCATTTTCTGTGTTTATCTACCTTGTCGTTGCTAAATCACTTTTTCCTGTCGCTTTAACTTGCCTTTTACTGTGTGCATGACTTGGAATATTTCTTTCTGTGTGTTTTTATTTGTGGTTTATCGCCACCCCCACCCCCCACCCCCTTCACATTAGATATGCCTTTGATGTCTGTCTGGTGTAAGACCTGCTGCTGCTGCTATGGGGGCGACTGCTCCAAATGGATTGAATATAAACTCAATTTAGATTTCACTCTGAGCCCCATGATTAAAGGTTTTAGGAATGTTATCAGAAAACCTCTTATATTGTGTTCAGCAGATATTAAAATGGGGGAGGTGAGGGAGGCTTAATAGCTGTAAAGTAATGCCAGAATTTGATTTTTATTTTAAGATTCAAACTTCTGAGATATTAAACATCTGTATATTTTACTTTTAAAGTATCTCTAAAATCTTTAAATCTTTAAAATCAAGATAATCTCAATTGTAAAACTATCTTGATTTTCTCTGGCATCTCATATTAGTAATATGAATGATATGCAGTGCTCTGCTTGTTCATTTATTATTCATCATTGCAGGGTAATGCAGCTCGAGGCCAGAGATCAGGGAAAGAGTGCAGTGAAGAATGAGCTCTGTGTATTTTTTTCGTTAAGTTGTCAAAGGTAGAGTCCAATGATTTTTCTTTGTCTGGTGCTTATAAGCCATGACCCAGCTGTTTTCCTTGTTTTCCATTCTACCTCTACTTATCCAAAAAACAGGAATGGAATGAGTTCAAGATCTGTTGCAGAAAGCACCTGGCATGATCACTCCCCCAGTCACAGTGATGCACCATGAGAAGGTTTAGACATTGAGTCACAGAACATGGGAGTAACATGGGAGTAACATGGGAGTAACATGGGAGTAACATGGGAGTAACATGGGAGTAACATGGGAGTAACATGGCACACATGACCATAGGATAGGGATAATTGGAATTCTGAGGCCTAGAGCACCCAACCACAGTGACAGTTAATCAGTTTACATTCTGGGGGAAAGAATAATGAATAAATATGAATCTAGGGCCAGCTGTTATATATTCCATTATATTCCATTTCCCCCCATGCTAACATGGATGGAATATTTTAATGACATAATGATAGACAAAAAAGAAACACTGAAAGTTTCACACAACTGCAATAATTGATCATCTTGTTTGAATTAAGTTTCTGTGCTGGGATGTCGTGGTCTTGTTGTTTTTCAATTTATAAATGTAAGAAACATTTTAGAAACATTTATAAACACCCCTTAGGAACGCTGAGGCGTCTGATGTGGAGATGCGTAAGCCCCCCCATCTGTGGTTTTAATCAGTGTAAGTGTTTTTGTCCTAATTGATTTTGCAAGCAGATCACAAGGAGCTCTTTTTGTGCGTACAGGGCTGCGTCCAGGTTCTCTAATGAGATTGTCAGGCATGGCTAATCGGGATTTGCCTCTGTTACTGTTCATGCAGGCCGAATGGAGGCCCACCAATGACCAATTTTCATCCTTGATGGATTAGCTGTGAAACGGTAGCCTGACTGAGGAGAGAAGCCGACAATGGCAGCCCATCGTATCCGAGCAACAAGCAACAACAATGTCCTCCCTCGCTGCAAGTCCGAGGGGACGCTCATCGACCTCAGTGACGGAGTGTCTGAAGCCAGCCTCATTGATGTCAAAGGTCTGTGCATCTGAACACAGCATCCCCTTGTGGTGTTAGAGGTTTAGGGTCCCTGTGCTAATGTCAGTCTCCCTGCTTTGAATATTTTACTCTAACTTCTGCTTTAACATTAGCATTGACACTTATTGAGCTTCTAATTTCTTTCTCAACAGTGCCTTCTCCCAGTGCCTTGAGACTGGATACATCTGCTTCCCTTGGGACTGCACGGGAAGTCATTGCCATTAAGGATTACTGCCCTTCTAGCTTCAGTACTTTGAAGTTCTCCAAGGGCGACCACCTCTTCGTGCTGGACACATCGGGGGGAGAATGGTGGTATGCTCACAACAACACAGAGATGGGTTATATCCCAGCTGCCTATGTCCAGCCAATAAACTACAGAAACTCCTCATTTAGTGACAGTGGAATGTTTGACAATCTTGGGGATGGCTCTGATGAGGGAGCTAAGGAGCTGGACCTCCTTGGGGAATGGACCGGGGTGATCCTAAAACCTTCTCTGCATTATAATGGCAACCCTTTCATCACTCGTTCCTCGACAAACCCATTCCTCCCTAGGGGTCCAGTGGGCACGCTGGATCAGAACAGCAATGAAAAGAACAATAGTGTGGACCTTTTATTCTTTGATACACCTACACCTTCTCCACCCAACTCTTCTGCTACTACAGCTGCCACAGCTAATTTGTTTAGCAGCAGCTTCTTTGACATGACTCCCACAAGTCCAAGCTTGGATTTTGCAGGGTCAGTTAACAGGGACAATCCATTCTTCAGGAGCAAGCGATCCTACAGTCTATCCGAGCTCTCCATCCTACAGGCCCAGTCCAATGGTCAAACCCCCTCTACTAGTTTCTTCAGTGGTCTCAAACCTCCATGTCCTGAGCAGTTTCAGAGCCGGGAGGACTTCAGGGCTGCATGGTTAAATCACAGGAAGCTAGCACGATCCTGCCATGATCTAGACTCCCTTGGCCAGAATCCTGGCTGGGGCCAGACACAGCCAGTGGAAACCAATATCGTGTGCAAACTGGACAGTTCCGGTGGGGCCATCCAGCTGCCTGACACATGCATCAGTGTCCATATCCCAGAGGGACATGTAGTATCAGGGGACACACAGCAGATATCCTTAAAAGCCTTGCTGGATCCCCCACTGGAACTCAACAGCGATAAGTGCTCCACTGTAAGCCCAGTGGTGGAAATAAAACTGAGCAATATGGAGACAAGGACTTTCATCACCCTGGAAATGAAGGTGTCTGTCATGGTAAAGAAGGAGAGTGAACAGACTGCCAAGGTGCTTTGTGTTCGAAGCGACTGTAAGGAGGGCCCCTACACCCCCATCCCCCGGACCTACATGTATGGAGACACGGTCCAAGTCCAGCTTGACAATTTAGAGCCCTGTATGTACGTGGCTGTGGTGGTACAGGCACAGCAGATCTCTCAGAATTCAACAGTCTGGGATCATATGATCAAAAAGTTAACCTTGGGTGTCTATGGTCCCAAGCACATCCATCCATCATTCAAAACTGTTGTGGCCATTTTTGGGCACGAGTGCACTCCAAAAACATTGTGGGTAAATGAAGTGGGGAAGCAGGCTAATGCTGCCCCTCCTGTAGCCCTCCAGCTGTGGGGGAAGCACCAGTTCATCCTGGCGAGACCTCAGGATTTGCAGCTCGGTGTCTATTCCAACATGGCCAACTATGAGGTCAAAGGTCAGGAGCAGGCATGCGCCGTGCGAGGTTTCCAGCTCAAGTTGGGCAAAGTGAGTCGACTGATGTACCTGATCTCCTCACGGAACATGGAAGACATATCTGACTTCACTCTACGTGTTCAGGTCAAAGACGACCAGGACTGCATCCTGGCCCAATTCTGCGTGCAAACGCCACAGCCCCCGCCCAAAACAGGGGTGCGCTCCACAGGTCAAAGAAGGTTCCTGAAGAAGAAGGAAGTGGGCAAGATCATTCTGTCACCTCTGGCCATTACCACGAAATATCCCGTTTTTCAGGAACGTTGTGTTACAAACTTAAAATTTGGAAAGTTGCTTAAAACAGTGATCAGGCAAACCAAAAACCAATACCTTTTGGAATACAAAAAGGGGGATATTATTGCACTACTGAGTGAGGAGAAAATTAAACTTAAAGGACAACTGTGGACTAAAGAGTGGTACATTGGATACTACCAGGGCAAAACTGGGCTTGTCCATGCAAAAAACGTCCTGGTCATTGGAAAGGTCAAGCCCATTTATTTCTGTGGTCCTGACCTTACCACCACCATGTTACTGGACCAAATCCTGAAACCCTGCAAATTTCTCACCTACATCTATGCCTCTGTGAGGACCGTATTGATGGAGAACATTGGAAACTGGAGAGCGTTCGCAGATTCCCTGGGCTACAACAACCTGCCTTTGACTTACTTCTGTCGGGCAGAGCTGGACAGTGAGCCAGAAAGGGTGGCTTCTGTACTGGAGAAGCTCAAGGAGGATTGCAATAACGTGGAAAGCAAGGAGAAGAAGTCGTTTCAGAAGGAGCTCATGGCCGTGAGTGTCAATGCATGCGTCTGTCATCACTTCGCTGGCAGGAATTCAAGGCTCAGTCCTCTGTAACCGAAACTACTTTCTCATTACAGTAGCAGGATCCCAATTTAGCTGAAAGTCAGGGAGTGAATACATCGTCTTCGGGATTATAGAGTGCGGGGGAAAGATTTTGCTGTTGGGTGCAGTCATAAATCCAGTCCGCTGAGCCCATTTGTCGTCAATAGTATCTGTCCCATGCCGTCAACTCACATCTCACCAAAGAAGGGAGCAGTCTTGACAGTGATTATAGAATATGGTTTCCATTAACATTGATAGAATATAAATGCAAGATAAGAGTATCTCATGAACCTGAATTTTGCATATCTCCCTGGTATTGCTTGTCAGTCTTGGTCAACAGTCTTTTTCTCCTGGTATTGTGACTGTGCTACGTTCCTTTCCATTGTTTGTGGTGGTACAAAAGAAAGCGTTTACCCAAATGTAGCCTCCACAGAGAGACCATCTCTGTGTAACCTGAATATCATTAACCTGCATCTAAGGGAGTTCAGGAGCATTGTGCAAGCACTTGTGTGCACTTAAACGTTCATGTACAGCCTGTTAGAATGAGAACTTAGAACTGTGGTGACACTTTTGGACTGTTACTGTATTATTTAGAACGGAATGTAAGTGCAGGATAGGGCTGGATAATAGCCTTAGTGTTGAGTTTGTGTTGGTAGAGATGCCGGTTTGCTAAGGTTGAAATTGCCCCCCCCACCCCCCACAGGAAAACCATAACCATACCAGTTTCTTAAATGATGCTTGGTGTTAAGGTTCTCTTATGGTGATATCTGTGTAGTCTTCATTATGTAGTTAAGAAGCAGTGATTTTTGCTTGTGTTTTGCTCTGGTTTTATGCCTCTGTATTCTGACAGCTTGATTCCCAGGCTGTCCGTTTGGGGTTCCATTTCCCCAGCTCCTGGCTGAAAGCCGGCCTTTTGGGGCATTTAGCAGTGGGGTGGATGAGACAGTGTAGACATGCACGGCATGCATTTCCAGCTTGATGAACCGCATCGCTCCGCCAGAAGCCTAACAAATCGATCTCACTATAGAGCCATTTGTCTCAATAACGGAACCTCAGCACCGAAACTTACCTAAACGCTTTTCATGCCACATCCCGTTTTAAGCGATTATGCGATGCCGCACACTGACCCCCTCGCGTCATCCTGCCTTCCAGTCTTGTCAGGAGTAAATATTTACCAAATTACAAAAGGCACTGAGATTTTTCCCTCTCGATGGAAGCCGTGTGACATTTAAAGTACGTTGCGTTAATTTTTAACCGCCAGCGGCAGTATCGCGGACGGCTTTCGGCGTTCGCTGTTAAGCTTGCTCTCTGGGGGACAGCCGTACGTGCTGCGCCCAAACACAAAACTGCAAAGTCCATCGGACGTGTTCCCCTACTAGCGGTCCTTCGTGTCTTACTGGCAGAAGGATGGAAGTTTGTAACGTTTCTGCCTGAACTTGTCTGAGGAGTTTGTAATTCATTAGGGGAACCTAAGGCTAGCTCATGCTGAGTCACGGTCATGAGTCACGGCCATGAGTCACGGCCATGAGTCACGGCCATGAGTCACGGCCATGA
>JAODLC010000038.1:5104231-5114542 GCA_026781145.1 Hippopotamyrus pictus | reverse complement strand
CATGTCAATAGATCCTTTAGAAATATATTTACTGAGAAAAATGTTGACGCGTTCAATACTTATTTTCCCCACTGTATTTTCTAAGGATACAGTCGTTTTCTCTCTCTGAACACACTAGGCCTATATATTAGACTCTAAAGCACCACAGGGAAATGGAACACAATCCCAGATTAAACTGTCAAACAGGTATGAAGGGGAAAATAAAAACAAAAGGCTGTGTTGTCCCTGATCACACAGAGAAACAATTCAATTTTGTTTGTTCTTGAGGAAAAACAGCCCATCCCGAATTCTTTTTACCTTGTTGCCACTGTCTTGATTCTCTCTAGTTTCTTAAAGCCGCGAAGCTTTTTCTTTACCAAAATTAAATTTGATGCTTCACAGCTCTTCTCATGAAACAGACGATTTAATAAATCGTGCATTCGTTTGTATTTACCTACATTTCTGTCTCTCTATATGATTTGAACTGCTACAGCTCTGATATAGACAATGTCTCTAATCAGGTGAGGTCCTAAATTAGACTTTTTATATCTGAAACAGCTCATTGATGTCTTTTCCTCACTACCTGTATTCATTTTTTTTTCTGTTTGACTTTGCTCTCCGTGCCAATCGTGTGCCTCATACAGAAATGGGTGCCCCCCCCATGGCTGTCAGACACGTACGTCAGTCTAAACGCATCGACGTCTGACAAGCTGACTTGGGGCTGACCCAAACCGCCCGACTCATTCCAACACCGACCCAACTGGCAGATAGATCCCCTCCTAAGTGTTTACATAATATGCCATCTTCATCCTGACATTTCATCTTCCTAGTGGGACACAGGGGGACTCTCCTTCAGGGTGGGGGGTCTGTCAGGGTGGCAGAGATGTTCTGGAGGATTGTCACTCTGGCTGCACCTCAGGGGTACGTCCCCAGATCACACAGATGTGCTTATGCTGTTGTGTACGTGTCCAAGGGCCTGTCGTAAAATTTACTTGGTTCCATTAGAGTTATCCAAAGTGACATGCAGTCAGGGTCAGACAGTCCCTGGAGCAATTGGGGTTAAGGGACTTGCTCAAGGACCCAATGGTGACATCACTCTGCTGACCTTCTTATCATGCACACAATGTCTGAGTCCCCCGAGCCACACTTCGCTCCGTAAGTTTTTTCCATATATATTTTATGAGATGAGTTTCCCAGTCTGGTACTCCGGTATCTTTCAACCGAAAGAAATAGTGTAGCCATAGTGCACTAATTTCAAATATTTATATGCTGAGAGTATGATGCAATAACCGGTAAAGTACTTTACACAGCGGTAATAAAGAATGGCCTTTTCATCGTAATGGTATAGTAATGCACCTTTGCTGCAGTTTTCTAAAGATGTTTAATCTGCTTTTCTTTTTTGAACAACAAAGGAAAAAAAGCAGAAAATCCAGAACACCGTGACACCATGGACTCTCGACTGGCTCCCTGCTGATTGATCACTGCCTGTAAAAACTGACCATTAATTAAATATCAGATTGTAAGATACAACTTGTAATATTAAGGGCAAATCTTGCGCTGAAACGAGAATAAAAGTTCAAAGTTCAAACTAAGAGCAGTAGCTGAATGTGGTTATGTTTCACCGGCCGTATTCATCAGGGAGTATCACTGAAGAACGTTTATGTTTCTGATGATATTTCAGGAACAAAGCACAGCTTGTTGTTAGGGGTTAGAATGCCACAGGTATCGCTGACGGGAAGGTAAAATGGAGGAAAAGGTATTCTCCACGTACAGGCAACCTGAGGACTCCTGTGATTGTTTTTCTATCCCTGTCATAGCCGGATTATTTCAGGTTTGTTTGTCACACACACAAACATTCACTCCACACCTCTGTAGTGAAACTTTTATCCACCTGGTTCCTGGATTGTGCTTAAAACGGAATACATAATATAGGTGAAAAATAATATAAGACTTACAAAATATATGAAAATATAGATAATAATAAATAAGATTAAAATGACAAAAAAAACAAAAAACAAAAAAGGAAATGTATTTCCTCTAGCGTTTCTGGGGGAATTTTAAGTGGACCTATTAGCCTTAATTAATTTGAGGTAACACTAGTACCGTTTTCTATACATCTGTCTTTCTTTAGAATACCCCATGGTCACTCCCACGTTGCCATTCGTGCCTGAACACTAGGAGATTGTTTCCAGGGTCAAGTCACTCCATGGAGAGTCCTCACCAGTAGATGTTTGAAGTTTTTAAGCAGACATCTAAGCGTCTCTTGGTTCTGGGCAGGTGTTGACTTGAAGCTCTACTGAAGATTTAAAATCTCAGAATAATACGGTTATGGCCAGCAAATCTTCCCATTTTTGCTGAAAATATTACATTACAATCAACAGTGCCCTCTACTGTAACCCGCTCCTTGCAGGCTTTTGTCAATATGGCTTTTTAATTGAACCATTGATCCTAACTGAGCTGCACTTGTCTGCCAGAGGTGGTCATTAAATATTCCACATAATAAAGACACAACAGTCAATTTCACTGACGACATGAGTCCTATATACAGACTGGCCATTTTCATTCTGTTAGTGATGGTGTGTGTGTGTGTGTGTGTGTGTGTGTGTGTGTGTGTGTCTGTCTGTCTGTCTGTCTGTCCATTATTGGCTTTTGAACAGGAGAACAAAACACATGACCAATAACAAAACCTCCCAGACCAAGAAGGGTCCGCGATGATTGCTTGTCTCCATGGCAACTCGTCTATACGCAGGCCTGCTATCAGTGTCCTCCTCAGCCTACTCAGATGCCTCTCAATATTGGAGGGTCTGGCAGGCGAGCAGTACTTTCTGCAACTTTGCCAAATCGATGGCCGCATCTGCACAGAACTCACAGCCCCTACGGCGACTTACTTCATGCTTGGTCTGCGATGCAAAGTTGCATTTTCAGCTGAAGGCCTACTTTCACCCATGATGGAGCATGCTTAGAATCAAAGTAACCTTCCACTCTGTGCTAGAAGGAAGCACATTTGAAGCATGGGTCTGGGTGTGTGGTCAAAATGCGGCTAATATTACATGGAAGGCATTAGCACGATGATGAGTAAAGTTTTGATCAAGAAAACCAGCAGTTGCCCGATTCCAGATACCCGTTCACAAGTAGTGAAAGGAGATGTATGAGTCTGGGTATCGATTCCCTATCCACAGAACATCCGCAGCTAACAGTGAAAAATCTACTAGGAAGTATTCAATGGATGTTTTATCAATCTGTAAAAGTCATCCATGTTTTCTATTCAATGAACAGGTGATGAGTAGTTGTAGAAATCTAGGTATTCCTGAAAATGCACCTGCAGCTGCTCCAAGCCGGGCATTTCTCCAAGTAGGGGAATTCAGGCAACACAAACCTAGCTGTCTGGTGTTCTATGGGGACAGAGTAATGGCCCGGATCTTTATGTCTTTGGTAGAGGCACCAGTCTCACAGGATACAGAGTATTAAACCCTCATTACGGCTGCTGTAGTAATGACCCATGGGGTAGAAAGATACACGCCTTCTTCTGTGTTTACAGGGGCAGAAATCCAAGTCTGTATGCAGTGCATAGAATGCGACCACCCATCTGCATTTCGTCATCCATTAATCATTTTACTTACCTTCCACTATTTGGCCTTCGCATTTCAGAGTATTTTCACTGTACCATTTTTCTTTTCTTTGGAATAATAAGAAAACCATTGTCCCTGAGGAACACAAAAGAATTTTAAATGCTAACAGATGCCCTACCCCCCCACCACCACACACTGCCAAATAGAGTGAATCCAGAGGACAGAAATGGTATTTTGCATACCCCACGTGACTCCCCCTTAACAAACAGCATCTGGTGACAGGTAGACATTTAGACATTGAAACAGAAGCCAGAGAGTATGACTGGGCAGGTCTGCAGCCAATCGCAAGAAAGCTTTGCATCCTTTCCTATTATGTCATTTTAGACATTTTACCGCCATGAGCTTTTTGGAGCAGCCTGAAGCATCTGTGGTGTGTCCGTGTTTCGGGAAAACGGGGGCCTCTGGGTTTCCCCCACGTACGCCATCTGCCAGGACTTCGGTGAAATATATATAGAGATGTTTTCTCTGCCTGTGACCCTCAGGACAGCAACACGGTCGCTGGTTTTGGACCCACTGCGATGGAAATCGAGTGAAAGGGAACGCGTGGTGTGACATGGATGGTGAGCTGGAGCGATTCCAGGCAACATCAAAAGGGCATTCAAGGCAGCGGGGAGCAACGGGGGGAGGGTGGGTGACGGGGCGGGGGGGGCTTTCAATGGTGTCACGGGGGTAACAAAAGGGCAAAAGAAACTTCATGATGACATGATGCGATAGCAGAACACCACCCAGAGAACAGCGTGGGAGAAGTCGTGGGATAGATGGAGCAACGGAAGGGGGGAAGACAGAGAGAGTGAAAGACAGAGACTGGTTATGAAAAAAATAATTAGCTTAATTATAATCATAATAAAGCTATCATGGTGATGCTTTAATTCCATTCCACTACTTGTATTTAACTAAATATAAACTAAATATATATAAAATAGCAACCTAAGAAAGGACCAATCAGAATCGGTAATTATGACACAGGATGAAAAGCTAAAGCGACTTGAAACAAAAGCATGAAGCTTGTTTCAAATCCGGACACCATGGCAACACGTACTCTGGAGGAGCGAGTCACTGCACCCTCTGACACATCAAAGGGATACTGCTCCTTCTGTGTGTGTGTGTGTCTGTGTCTGTGTGTCTCTCTGTGTGTCTGTGTGTCTGTGTGTGTGTCTCTGTGCGTGTCTGTGTGTGTCTGTGTGTCTGTCTGTGTGTCTCTGTGTGTCTGCGTGTCTCTGTGTGTCTGCATGTCTCTGTGTCTCTGTGAGTGCCGCTCTTTCTGTTCATATGCACACACACGTCTTTTTGCTGCGGATATTATTCAATCAGAGAGGCTTTTCACCTTCTCATTGAATGTTACACTTTTTCTGGATTGCTTTAGCACATTTTATGTAATATACTTAACATTCTCAAGACTAAAAGGGCATTTCTCAGAACAGTTCATACATATAGCAGAACACTGCCACAGCTGCAAAAGGCTGTAACTTACCTAAAACAATTAACTTGTGTCTCAAAAGCGAATAATTACACCAATGTATTAGTCAGTGCCACCAGAACAAAAAGTACAATCAGCATTGTTTTAATCATGAGAGTCAAAATACTTAGATATATTGTCAGTATGTCAGTGTCAGTATGTCAGTGTAAGTATGACAGTGTAAGTATGTCAGTGTAAGTATGACAGTGTAAGTATGTACCTGAGCTCCACAATTCTGAATGATCACCGGTTCCCACTTTCTCATTGTCACTAACTGATAATTTTTCATTAGCCAATTGATACTTATTCATGTCTAAGACACCAGCTTCAACATTGTGAGGCTCTACATTACAGTATATAAAGATCAACGGCATATAACTTCTTCACATCTCAAGACACTATACAATAGCAAAAAGGTCACACAGCGCTTTATAACACAAAACAGCAAAATAGCGAAACAAGAAGAACATCATGTACAGTGCAAACCAAAAGTATAACAATGCATACAGACAGATGAAATCTATTTTTAGCAACAAGACTAAATCAACTGAAAATTGACTGAAATGATAATTGTACAAAACCATTTGCTTATATGTACTAAATATTCAGGAATTTGTGTGAAGCAATGATGTTTTGCTGTGCAAAAGTGAAATTATGTTGTGGGGATTTAACTTCTTGTTTTCAAGATGTTACTTGTCATTTGGGAAATGCTTCGAAGCAATCGAGAAAAATTATAAGTCTCGTTTTTTGGAATCCAAACACTTTGGTTGATTAATTGTATCACTATTCAAAGAAGTGCTCTTTTGGGGTGCTATTATTTAGCCAAACTGGGTTACAGCAGGTGACCGTTTAGCTTAAATACTGCTCTAGGTTAATACATCAGGACACATCCTGGGTCTTGATCTGCAACCTACTGGGTTAAATAAACATTGCCACGTTGGCCATTGTTTATCCATTGTTTAGCCATTTATAGGAGCAACACAAACAGTTGTTTTAATACAAAACACCCCACTAGAGTCATAAGACAAACACTACTCAAGCATAACATAAAAAGAAAAACACTGTGACAGACAGACGGACGGACGGACGGACGGACGGACGGACGGACGGACGGACGGACAGACAGACAGACAGACAGACAGACAGATAGATAGATAGATAGATAGATAGATATAGATAGATAGATAGATAGATAGATAGATAGATGGATAGATGGATGGATGGATGGATGGATGGATGGATGGATGGATGGATGGATGGATGGATGGATGGATGGACAGTTCATAACAGTCCCCTAGAAGCAGGACTGAAGTCCCATAAAGCGAGGAAGAAGCCCTTCATTAATGAGAAACGGGAAGATACAGGCTGCAGTTTGCCAAAAAATGTATATTTTACACAGATGTGCATACCCATAGACTGAGAAATGAGTGAAAATGAAAATTTTCTGTGGTCTCAATTTTTTCCAGAGCTGTATCTCTCATGTCAATGACAAAGACAGAAAAATATTGGCTCCAATTGTATATGGAAGCTGGCGATAAACGATTCATTCCAGGCAATCCACTAACGGCAAGTCCAAAAACTTTCTATGATTCATCAAGGGCTCACAAATGAACCATCCTGTTCAAAGCACCTTCCGCAGCTACCTTTCCTCTGGGCCAAGCAGCTCTGCAAAATCTTGGTGGCGTCTCTGCGGCCCTGTTTGGCGGCCTGGACCAGCCAGCCCACCGCGCTCTCGTTGTTCCTTGTGCTGTCCTCCTCTTCTGCTAACTTTAGGTAGTATCTTCCCAGCTAAGGGAACAGAAACATTCACACATGAGACGTGTGTCATTCCATCACCGGGAAGCAACATGAGCTACAAATTCCCAGGTGATTCTGAAGGGGCATGTCTTCAAAGACAAATACAGGTTATATAGAAATTGACCCATCGAAAACAAACAGGACTGCAGGTTCTGCAGGACTATTTCTGCTCTTAAATATGCTCTTTCCCTAAGTATCACTATATTGTTACAAAGAAGAAACCAGGAAAAGGAGGGTGCTTGGCTTTACTTAAAGCATTCATGTATAATACAATATAAAAGCATCTTTAATTTTTATAACGATCCATTACAATGCATCATGAAGATATCTGTAGTGCATTATAGATGAGAGCTATATAAAGCATTTATAATGCATAATAAACATGGCTATAGTGTGATATGCCTTTTTATAAATAGTTCTAGCCGTGTTTATAATACGTCATAAATGCATTATAATGCATTATGAAGGTATGGATAATGCATTATAATGTATTATGAAGGCATGGATAATGCATTATAATGCATTATGACGGTATGGATAATGCATAATAATGCATGCTTTAAGTAAAGTGTTACCCCTTTTAGCCTCGGGCCAGGATAGCGTTGTTATTCTTGCCAGTACTGCCACTTCACATTTTGTATGCAATAAGAAACCAAATAAAATCAAATGGAGGTGAATGGGACAAAACAAAGTGAGAAGAAAGAATATGAGAATAAAAGCTACAAATGGCAGAAAAGAATACAGCACTGGCTGAGTCCTGGAAGCTGAGGATGGCACACAGAGGGGGACTCCATGCCAAGGGGTGGGGTGCCCGCGGATTTTGGGGGTTATTTAGATGGTTAAAATATGCATTTTGTGTTTCCTTGTTGGTTATGTGATTTTTTGACTAACTTTAAATGACTATTTCTAAGTAAGATTTTTAAGTTGGGTGAATATTCAATGTTTTCCCAATGAGAAGTGATGAGAAGTTGACTGTCTCACTCCCACACATTTGAACAATCTGTAACCTTTCACAGTGTGAAGTAGAAATGAGTTTGCAACTTGACCTTAATTTTAGGTTGTTTACCACACCTCAGCAATGAGTGAGAACTGGGTGGACTGGAGTGAAATTATGAGTTGTATACGGTAACTGCGCTGAAGACTGGAATATGCTTGAGGGTTGGGTTTAGGGTTTAGGGCGGGGCTTACACAAATCTGCGCCTGCGCATCTCCAGCCTTGGCCTTCGTCTGCAGCTCTTCATAGTCAAGTTCTGCCTCAAGCTCTGTGCCTGGAGAGCGAAAGATTGAAGAACATTCATATCCATGGAACTGATTGGCTCGTGGAAGGGCTAGAAAATGGTGTATGGGTCAACGTTTTATAATACGATCTCTGTGATGTGGCAAACTCTAAAGCTCCGTGTGTAGGGATGGATTGTAACCGGTTTTGTTGACACCCTTAAAGGTTTTCACTTACTCGTGTTTGGCAGTGAGCTGCCACTAGAGGGCACAGAGGACATGTCTTCTGGCATGTCAGTTACAATCACCTTCTCCTGTGTCAGCTGCTTGGCCAGAGCCTTGATGCCTTTGGAACAACCCCACAACAAACTAGATTTAGCAGGGGTGGGGAGTGGATCCTTGAAGCTTGACGAGGAGACTACAGATGGCAGAGAGACTGAAGGGGGGTCAGAGGGTGACTGGCTAGGTTTGGAGGGGTGATCGGAAGCCATGTCGATCTCATCTGGAAATAGGAAAGTGAAAAGATCAGATTCAGTTTCAGGTCTACGGTCACTGGGCTTGCAGCATGTCTGCCAGGGCATCGTAAATGCAGCACAGGGTAGCAGGAAAATAGCAGCAGTGTTCATACAGGAACATGTGTACTGTGGCAGAAGCAGAGTCTCTCCCGAAAGGAAACCTGGTCTCTGTTACAAACAGGGTTTGTCTACATGCAAAACTGATCAGAGACACTGTGCAAGACCTAGGAGGTGCTTTGACGTGGTGCTTTATAATCTCTTATTTTTAAACATACTTCCTTCTGCAAAGTTTGAAAAATAGCAGTTACACCAATGTGTCTGCTTTACACAAAGGGAGGTTAAGGTTTTAGAAAGATTTTAGATGTATCATAAAGTTACAGTCCTTTGATTTTATTTAAAGAAATTGATCAATACATATATGAAACATCCAAATGAAGAAAATGGTATGAAATCCTCATTTCTTATTTATTGTATACAAAAACAGAACATTTTTAAAAAGGCATAACCATCAATAACACAACACAGCCATGCATTTTGGGAAAATATAGGCAAAAAGATGCAGATTATTTGGGGAAAAAAAAACATCTCATTTAAGTATATATAAACTTTTGTCAGTTTAATATTTATGCCACAGACATCTAAAATTATTATATGACTCCACATAAGTTATGTTTGTAATAACTCTTAGTAGCATTTATTTAATTTTGATTTGTTTTGGTAGTTTTATGACCCGAGAAACGTATGGCTAAAAATAGTCCATATTAATAGCCAATGTTTTTTAGAAAATTATTTTACCATTTTCCATTTATATGTTTATTCGGCATAAATGTTACTTACAGGTTAAATCTGAGCTGCCTTTCAGATCTGTAGTGAAGCTGTTTTCTTGATAAAGAAGTGAACGAAAACCTTCCCGTCATTGCATTTAAAATTGGACAGCTGGACATTCCTCAAATCTGAGCAGTGACACACTAAACCAGCGGCACTGGTAGTTATAAATAGGCAAACCACTGACCAATCCTTGAGTATGATGCGTAAAACCACAGTGTAATTAAATTCTTGCTCTCAATCTCTGTCCTGTTTTCTGGTAAAGACACATTTGTCTTGTTAATGTCTGTCCTATAATACATACAAGTAAATTCTAATAAGAGAGGATGCCCATCCTTCCTTCCTCTTTGGATGGTGGTCCGTTCCTCCATCCCCTATACCCACTTACAGTATAAAGTCAAGCCAAGTCTGCAGCCACTTCCAGAAGGCACATGGGACAAATTCAGTAAGCAATTTGCTGACACCAATTTACCTATTTGCAATTTACCAATTTACTTTGGACTGAAGCAAAAATCCATACAAACACTGAGACAACATTCAACTGAGATACAGAAAGCTGGAGGAGTGAGGCTGCTTCAATAACAAGTGAGTCACAGAGGCAGTAGTGCTCCTCTACGCTCTCCTGGTCATAGAGAGTCACGGAGGCAGTAGTGCTCCTCTACGCTCTCCTGGTCATAGAGAATCATGGAGGCAGTAGTGCTCCTCTACGCCCTCCTGGCCGTAGAGTCACAGTGGCAGTAGTGCTCCTCTACGCTCTCCTGGTCATAGAGAGTCACAGAGGCAGTAGTGCTCCTCTACGCTCTCCTGGTCATAGAGAGTCACAGAGGCAGTAGTGCTCCTCTACGCTCTCCTGGCCGTAGAGAGTCACAGTGGCAGTAGTGCTCCTCTACGCTCT
>JAODLC010000038.1:5077311-5102602 GCA_026781145.1 Hippopotamyrus pictus | reverse complement strand
CCCCCCCCCCCCCCCCCATCTAATTTCGTCCCGACGCCCTGGGCCTCCCAGCTTCAGTTACCCAGCAGCCCTGGCTCAGTCCACATGTCATATTTTCCTGTCAGGCTGGACATTAAAAATGAGCCTCTTTATCCTGCAAGGAAATGAGCCACAGTTTCGCTAAAACATCTGTCTCTTACGCATTCTGTCCTACCATTGTTCAGCTTTTACTATTTAAATATGTCATTTAAAGTTTTTTTCTGTACGCATTGTGCTCTCTGTGAACATTTTCATCCTCCATTAATTTAAAAGATCATTGTTTGCATCATCGTTTTTGCCTTAAGTGTGATTTTTAAAACAAAAAAAAAAGTTATTCCACATACTTGTAATTTTGTATTGATTGAAATAGTTTATAATGGCCGATAACATGATTGTTTTAAAAATGAGTTATACGGGAATTGTGGGCCTTCTCTGGTGCTCTACTGCCATCTAGTGAGTCACACGTATATATGCACCTTCACAATTCACCTTGGTTTGCAGGCACAGGAATCTGTTTATTGTTTTGCTTGCTTCTGTCATTTGATGCCCATATATGTGTGTGTCATACTGGTAGTTATTGTTCAGTTAATCAGTGACGATGAACATTAATTACACAGATGTTTTGACCTCGAAAACAGGCTGTCATTTCTGTTCAGGGAATCCATGAGATCAATGACCTTTTAAGAGGAAACCAGTTTTACTGAATCTTTACACATGCTTTGGATATTATATTAATTAAACTTTCAGTCACTATGGAATTTTTATTATTTAGTAATTTATTACCATCACGTATATGAATACCTACAGTTTTTCTGAATTGCTAAAAGACTAAACCCCATTCTTCGAACAAAACCTGAAAATTACCAAAACTCAGTCACTCTTTTGGCAAAACATTAAAGGGTACTCACCTAGTTAGATGTAATTTGCAGATCTGGGTCACCTGAGTCACTCTAAACACATTCTCACTCATCGAACACACATTTTGCACCATGGTGAACTTTGTTGCGAAATAGAAAACACGGGGTCTCAGAAGTGAAGCAGAGCCAGCAGACCGTAGTCATGATATAAACAAAATCACCCAAAACTGTTCACACGTGTTTCTAAAGATATGTAGAAGCCAAAGAGTGACTGGAACATACAATACATGCCGGATGAGAGTGCAAGAGCCACGGGTGAGTTGAATTTTGGCGTCAAGGTACAAATGGGTCACGCAGAGGATTCTTCCCGCATGGCCAGCAAGGGAGAGCATTTCCTGCGATGCGGACAAAGTTCTCCGTCCTGACTCAGCCTTGAGACATGGTGATGAGAGAGAGGGAGGTGAGGAGCATGCACTGATTACAGCGCGTTGCCGCACCCACCACACGACAAACCACCTCAGGGATGAGAACCTGAGTGCAGCCCTGTGGTGGGTGATACCTCAGCACCACACTAGTCCAAATAGACCAGTGTGAGGTTTTTTTTCTGGTAATAGAGTGCCAATCCTGCCACCAGCCTCCAAGTTATTCCCTGTAAGTCGGAGGACCTCCTTACAGGACTGGATGTAGGTTAACATCATACCCAGGACAAAGCAATTGCAGGTTAAGGGCCTTGCTCAAGGGCCCAATGGAGTAAAATCACTCCCAGCATTCATGAGATTCAAACCAGCAACCTTCCAGCTGCTGGCACAGATCCCCAGCCTCAGACCCACCACCCTGCCCAATGGTAATGAGGCTGAATGAATATTCTTCCTTGACTCAGGCTTGGCAGTTGCACATTACATATTGGTTTAGTATAATTGTGTACAAACATATTTGGTAGACATTTTTTTTCTATAATCTTGAGCTTCCAATTTTGCAGCTCAACATGCAGAAGCCCACATCCACAGAAAACGTTTCTCTACATGCCAGCAACAATTTTGACTGGTAGTGTTCTCAGTTTTTTGCTGTAGTGTGTAATGTCTGCTCAGTAGTGTCTATTCAACTGTCCGGTTTGAATCGTGATCTGAAAGCAGTGCTTGTTTTCAGCAAAGATAATATAGCTTTGAGAAGATTGTTTGATTTCTCAAGACGGGTCAATGAATTTCTGAGTGCAGCTTGAATGTTAGGGTTTGTGCTTATAGTGTTTAGATCTTAGGAAATGTGTATTAGCAGTTCCAGAAAAAATGTAATTTAATCATATAAATCTAACAAAAATACTGTCAGCAGAAAATAGGTGAGGGCATATTTCTCTGATCATGCTGTTTTTGTGAGGTAATTTTGGGACATACCTAGTTGCCCAGGTAGTAAAACGGATACGCGTTCAATGCCACAGCCCCCATTTGGAAGGCAAGGAAGCCATAGGAATGTGAATCAGCTTGTGTTCCTTGAGTTAGCTGGAAGGCTTACCCTTTCAAGTGTGGAGCCTCCAGCGAGTGGAGCGAAAAAGCGGCAGGTGTCTGACAGCGCGCACATCAGAGGCGGAATGAGCTCGCCGGCGCCCCCTCAAGGGTTTGCGTGGGAAGGCCTCTGAGAAGCTGAATAATTAGCGATTCCAAAATGGTGGGGGGTGTAACTTTCCTTACTTCCTGACTTTATGAGGACTGAAGTCTCGGCACACATCCTGTTTGTCAAGTCGGTATATTTATGACTAGGTAAATTCGTACCAGTAGGTGAACATCTGCCAGCTTATAAACCCTTTGGCTAGCTCAGATGAGCTGATAATGTACATCAAGTCACACTTTCACATGTCACGATAAAAATCGGGGGCGGGTGAGTCACGGCTGGGGAGACTAAGGTAAGAAACACATCGCCATATCTTGTAAAGGTGAATACTGCAATATCAATAAGCAGTTATCCTCAAAGCCAACAATTCCGGCGAAATGCAGGAAGCGAAGCAAAACATTTCCACGTCCGCAAACATAAACCATACGATTTTCATAAATGCACGCCATAATCGTGGCATTGTTCCTTCTTCTCTGTTAGAAGAACACACAGATATAAGCTGTTATGAGCATAAAAGGTCTTTCAAGTTTTTGGGGTCTGTGAAATCAGCTTAATATAATAAAATGTACTTTGTGCTTGTAAACCTTGAATCTATGTGCTCTTTTGGGCTTGTGTTGTATTCATTTATATATGCTTAACACACTATTTACATAAAATATGTATGTCTGTTATTGTATGTTTTGACCTTTCGGATTTCATTGCAAGTAGCAGCAGATATGTTAATAAGAAAATAATTATTCTTTCTTTATCTTTATAAGTGTGAATCTCTGACATGAGTATACTGTTTTAAAAGCAGTATTCGCATGCATAGTGATCAGTATTTGTAAACCGTTTCGTCGAGTTATTTCGAATTACAGCGGAATAGACTCGATCTGTGTAATATTCGGTCGTTCCAGGTCTGTCCACTAGGGGTCGCCAGAATACCGCCAAGAATATGGACGTTTCCTAGGAACGCGTTACATGCAGTCAATTTTCAACGGAGCATTAAATGAATTCCTAAAAAAACGTTTGTTTTTTTTTACACGGCACAATGAAAATAATATCCCTGTATTGTAACAGTATCCCTGGATTAAATTCAGCAAGCATGATACCAGTGACGCGCACGCAGGGTATTATGATCTTTAATTTCCAAATTCCACAAATAGTTTAGCTAAGGCAAATCATATATCGCACATTTTGACTAAATCGTATACGCGTTGGTGTATGTGTTGGAAACGCCCAAGAACAGGTATACAATATTTTCTTAGGTCATCATGAATATGATTAAATAATTTTAAGTTAATTTCTTGCTTGTTTGTGTCCATTTGAGTCTTTAGCCTATCCAAGAGGGCATATGACGCAAGACAGGTGACACCTAGGACAGGAATGATATTTTTTGGCACTTTCATAGTAAGTATAAGTTACTAATAAGTGTATCTGCCAGTTTCCATCAGAGAGTAATGGTTAATTTGCAATTTTTTAAGTAAGTGTTTATATTATAATAGGGAGTAGAAGATGGAGCTACTGTCAGAGTGCCCATAGGAGGGGAGAAAGCGGAAGACTTTCAGTGGTCCGGACACTGCCGGCATTTTATCGCCAGGGTTGGGCGGGTCCTAATATCAGGATTAGTATCGACGATACTAACCTTAGTATAGAATCGAACCGAAAATCAGTGGCATTACCCATCCCTACACCCTACAAAGTTTTTCATTTACACCTACCATAGTTATGCATAGCTTGGCCAAACAAAAATTTGTCGACCCCCTTGAGAAGCAGATATCAGATCATGATTTATCATATAACTGTCACAAGCTGAGCTGTCGTTACAGTCCTGATGCAGAGTCTCCGGCCTGCTCAAAGGCACCGCTGTTCATCGTGTTTTTAGGGCCACGGTTTCCCTAAACCGGGCTTTAACCCTTTCATGCATAACTTTAGGTCAGTTTCTCCACAACATAATATATTTCATACGCAGTAGTGACTTAGTTCTCCTTCTCTTGGGAGCAGAGGTGAAACTTCACCGTTTTCGACTGTGGTTTTTCCTCTGTGTTTTCCATAATCTTATGTTTACTCCGAATAGCTTTACACTAACTGTCTAAAAATGCAGACACCTTGCATGAATGGGTTAAATGTATGCCATGCTTTGGCCGGCCCGTGTGGGCGGGGTCTCAGGATAGGGGGAGGGGTCTCCGGATGGGGGCGGGGTCTCCAGATGGGGTGCGCGGCTCCTCCGGCTTTTTTATCGGTGCCTGAACGCCTTTCGCCAGTATGTATGCAGAAAGGGAAGCTGCTACGACCTGAAACATTGTTTTTAAATGTTTCATAGGACTACGCAACATTGAAACAAACCCTGGAGTTTTGTTCTTCTTCTTCTTTAAAATTTGCGTTGTTTTTCTGGATTACTTCCAAAATTGGGGGACCCACCGTCCCCGCAGGGCATTTGGTGGATTGCGATGCGTTTCTAGATCTGCGTCTGCTGCGGCACCGAGCTGACGGACACCAGAGGGACCCGATCGGCAGTCTCGGTGGACGGGGGCAGGGCAGGAGCGGCAGATGCATTGGGATCCGGGTGTAAGGAAATGGTATTTTAAGTAGGATGTGCGCGGAGAATGCTAATGCGAGCGCCGGCACCGCATTCCCACGGCAGAGTCCTTCACTGCTGCAGAGGGACCGGAGGAGGTGATCGTGCCACTGACATGCATGTTTTTCATGCACCGATTCATGCAACATTTTGGTTTAAGTGAAAACCGCAACGCTGAAGAATTTAACCTGCTCTGATTACTGAATATTTCAGCAAACAGATGCTTTTGACCAAGAGCCACTGATATGCTCTAAGCATCATTTTATTTATCTATAATTAAAATAACTGTGGAAAAGATGGGGAATAGTTTTTCCAATATATCTGCGTTTCAGTCCCTTCATATTGTCATGCTGGGTCTGGACTCTGCCGGTAAGACGACAGTTCTTTACCGTCTGAAATTCAACGAGTTTGTGAACACGGTGCCTACGATCGGCTTCAACACGGAGAAAATCAAGCTGAGCAACGGCACCGCCAAGGGGATCAGCTGTCACTTCTGGGACGTGGGGGGCCAGGAGAAGCTGAGACCTTTGTGGAAGTCCTACAGCCGCTGCACGGACGGCATCATCTACGTGGTGGACTCGGTGGACGTGGACCGCCTAGAGGAGGCCAAGACCGAGCTGCACAAAGTCACCAAATTCGCGGAGAACCAGGGAACCCCTCTGCTGGTGATCGCCAACAAGCAGGACCTGCCCAGATCCCTGCCGGTGGCCGATATCGAGAAGCAGCTGGCTCTTCATGAGCTTACGCCGGCCACCACCTACCACGTCCAGCCGGCCTGTGCCATTATCGGGGAAGGACTCCACGAGGGCATGGACAAACTATACGAGATGATTGTCAAACGCAGAAAGTCTTTGAAGCAGAAGAAAAAGCGATAACGCCAGATTTTTTAAAATTTTATTTTTATTTTAAGTTTTTGTATTATTCTTCCTTTTAACACAAGTACTGTAATCCAGCGCTGTCCGAGTATGCCACTGATGCACCCTAAATAAATCTTTACTTTGCAGTGATTTATTTCGCTTAATTTCTATTGATGGATCAGAGAGATGCTGTGAACGCTCTGCTATAATATTGCACGCAAGATGCTGTGTATATAGGGTTTGGTGTTTTCACTGAAGTTGACCAAAATCTCGCAATGGCTATCGAAAAAAAAAAATCAGTAAAACGGGCTGGCTCCTGTTTTTTGCTGCTTAACCATGGATTATTAACGTAGCTTCACGATTTATATAAAGGGGCTTTAAAAAGCACTGTGATAGACATCAGTAGAACATTCCTTACAGTACCGTTAATAAAAGCAAGCTATTGTTTTAAGCTATTTTTAATTTTGTTCCTGTTTTTCCACCCTGCTTGTATATTGTATATAATGCATATTGAACCTGACCATTTGCAGCACGTGTTCAGATTATACGGGAGTTCTTTATGACATTGAATCTGACAGTCTGTAGATGTTATTTGCCTGAGATGGTATGATGTGATATTATTTCACCTACTTAGTATACTGGGTTTGTCATGAATATTAATCTGCCTCTGAAATCCACTTTGGGACTATTAAGTGTGAGGACAAATAGTCTCATTCCTGCTAAGATGTTTACCAGGTCCGTAACAGTTGCAATCACTACTCTGCACTTTAGAGAGAGAGAGAGAATGCATTACACTGTATAACAAAAAATCAATGTACATTATACCCAAAATCATCTGAAGTTTTTTTAAATTAAAGTGTTAAAAACCAACACACCTATAGTACCTTACATTTATGACTGAGAAATGTGTCTCAGTCACTGTTTGTTTTACACGGATCCATGGCCGATTCTGAAAAGCTCAAACAAAATGATCTAAAATATGATTGTGGGTTTATTGACTTTGTGGGCTGGGTTCTGGTGTTATTGTTTGTCCCTCAGAAGATTTTAAAGGCCATTTACAGGGAATGGATCAAAAAATAATTTTTAACTAAGTAACTGGAATCGCCAAAAGACCTATATTGGTCTTGAAATCAGTATTGAACTATATTTAAATTTTGTTTTCCAGCAATTCCATCTACATAATGTTTTGGCAGGTTGGGTCCTCTGGGATGTACTGTGCCCATGACATCTGTGATGATTCTCCATCAGGAACCAGCGTGGGGCTTCCGTGGGCTCTTTGATGGTCCAAGGCTAATTTCTGAAATTTATGCAACTTCAGGGCAGATCTTTACTGCTGCACAAGATCGGGAGCCTGTATTACAAAGCCAAATGTTTTGCATAGCTGTATAACTTGTCTGATTTAAATAGTCTGGTCTAAATGTAGGTTAACGACGATAAAGTCCATTTAAACTGGGGTAACATAAAGCCAACAAGTTTCCCGGCTAAGCAGGAAAACCTGCATCATGACACAGGCCCCTGGACTCTACTGGAGCTTCCACCTGTCATTTCTGCCAAGGTGGATCTTTGGGTTCTCCGTTGGCTACTAATTAAGGCATTTTCAAAGGCAGGAATTAGGGGCATGATCCTGTGATCACATCATGACAAGGCTGAAGACCTGAGCGGGGAAAAGACATTCAGTTCTGGATATGTGCCGCGTCTATGGGCTTGTGATCCATCCCAGCAGAGAATCCCAGTCAAAGTGCTGTTTTAGCAAATGAGAGGGGGAGACTTGATGGACGGTGTCCTCTTTGGGTCAAAATAGAGTGCCACTTGCAGCTGAGCCCTGTCACACTGTGAGGGTGACTGCCATGATAAATTGAGTTTGGCTGCACACAGCTGTACTGTTGTGCACATGACTGATATTTGGGTTTTGACTGATCAGAGCTGCGTGGTGAGACTCATGTCCACCCAGCTTTCCAGTTTATCACCCTCTAACCTTTTCTAAACCTTACCTGACTGGTAGAAGTATGAGTAATATAAAACCTAAAATATCCATATAATGATCTAAACGATTCTTCCAATCTTACGTAAATTCCATAACGTAAATTTCTTTTTTCTTAGTCTTCAGAATCGCCACATTGCCATCAAAATTCCAGCTCTTATAACTGGAATGTTAAAAACATTTTTAAAGCAGTTTTATTTAGTTGAATTTAGCTAAATTAGCTGCATTGAAAGATAAATATAGATTTAGTTAATATGAGCTTTAAGTAAATTTGCCAATGAAATGAATAATGAATTTATAATATCTTGTCACTTATGACAACTATGCAAATTTCGAGAAGATCAGAAATGTCTATTGCGGAAAAAGATACCAAACACCTGAGGCTGCATTGGGTGGCTTTGTATAAATAAGCTGCTTAACCCTGCACATTGAATAATTCAGAATATTAATATCACATTGAGACTTAAATACTGTTATGATGCACTAAACTATAAATAGTAAAGGGAGATTTTACTATTAAGCATTTATTTAAGAGCTCTGAGGAAGTGATACAGCGACAGCCTTTCAGACATGCTGAACCTGAATGGCTACAGTGCTACTTATGATAATATTATTTATTAAGACGTTTATTGAGAAAAGACAAGGACGTGTGAATGTATGCGTATACATTTGGATTATATTTATGTATTTTTACTTCTAAAAAGTCCTGTGTGTCAGGCACTTTGGGTGTCTTTCCCTGGAGGAATTGTATATTCTTGGTGTTTTAAAGAGACACTGGTAATTATTTGTCTGGAAAATGAGAGCACAGGCTAGACAGGGGAACCTGCAGTGCTCAGAAGGTGCTGAACATTCCACGTACGTCCTGAGCACCAGCAGTCACGTTCAGGGCGCCAAAGTGAGTTGAATTAAGTTCCGTATAGACAATGGCAGGGACGCCTGCTGGGTTGTTCCATTTTAGGGGCTGGGGTGGGGGGGGGTAAGTTTCTTTTCTTAGTGGGGAGGGAAGTGGTTAGCCTGCACTGGTCACCACCGGCTGAAGCGAGCCCTACCCTGTTCTTTCATTGTCCTTCATTCCGTTCACATTTACCAAACTGTCACATTTGGCCAGTGGGAGGAGACATGGTTGGTGTGGTTCACAAGACCCATTATCTCTCTGTAGGTACAGAGAGTACCTACAGAGAGTACATTTTACTGTCAGTATGTAAATCACTTGAGTAATGTGTACAGAGTAAAAAAAATGTAACCTAGTTAAATGGTTCCAGTAAGTATGTATTAGGAAATTGCATATACTTCTAAAAAGTGCAAAAACTTTTTAGTATGTGTGTTGTGGAAAAAAGTCTATATGTCAACAGTCCGGTATAGAAACTGTGATTTTTCAACCAATGTTTAGCTTCCCCCCCCTCCACACTGTAGCACCTCTGAAGCTCATCAAGTCACAGGGCATCCCTCCATCTTTCATAGCAGCTTATCCACTAAAACAGTGTCTCCCAGTCCGGTCCTTGGGGACCCAGAGACAGTCCTTGTGTGGGTCCCTGAGGACTGCATTGGGAAACACTGCACTACAAATCCACAGAGAGCCCAAGGCCCATCCCCGGAAGCACAGGGTACGAGGCACTGAGGCACCGAGGCACTGAGGCAGTCAGCAGGAGAGACCACCGTGCTACCCACTGAGATACCCACTGTTATATTACTTATATTAATCATGCCATTATCCTAGGTTTATACAACAAAAATTTGACAAAATGACATACTTAGTTTTCACAGAAGTAATAATTGTAATTAACCTGGGCAGTATGTCATAATCGTGCTTTGAAATGTGTCTTTGGAGAATCTGCTCAGCCCTGGCAGCGTTTCAGTGAGAAGCCCTGCGAATGTGGCAAAGGCTGCTGGGTACACGGCCCCAGAAGGCCGGCTCGCATTCACGCGTCTGCGCGTCGGTTCCATACCCGCTACGGGCCAGTGTGCGGACACCTCAGCTCTCTTTGAAGCCGGGATGTGAAAGAAGCGGTCGTCACGCCACAAAGCCCATTACGGGAGTGAGGGCCATGATGGAGAAGAACAGAGGAGGTCTAGGCCCAGAGCTTCTGGGATGGCAATGCTAAGCTGTGCTGTTTATTTAAAATTTATTTGTAACAAGTCATTCTTTGTTATACCTGAACGCATCTCACACTGATGATACCACCCAATCATTATAGATTTATTGAAACGATTTCAAAGGATCTTTGATTTCCTCTTCAAATGCTATTAGCTGCATGAAGGGCTAGGTTTGTTTACAGCCTACTCTATTATCCACAAACAGGCAAGAATAAACAGAGCAAGGATCTGAATTACAGTTAAGTTCTCCCCAAACGAGCCTGATGGGCCGAATGGCCTCCTCTCGTTTGTAAATTTCTTATGTTCTTATGTACAGCTTCAATGAACATGCTTTGTTACATCAGAGTACTATTATATTCTATTTTTGCTTCTTTATTTTTGTGCCATAGTCTTAACTAGGCAGGATAATGAGATGTAAAGCTGGCTTCGCTGGCCTCCTGCTGAATTTCTGTGTGAGTAGGTAGAACAATCCTACTCAAATCTGGAAGAAGGATGAAGATAACAGAAGAACAAACTTGCAGAACTTTCTCAAATTTTGTCATTCTGCAGTTTTTCCATCTAGGCTACAATTTAATCAGTAGAACAAAAGATGGGACTTAATGCTGTAATTCACATTAATCTCACAGAAGATACATAGTAATTTAAAAATAATTCTCTGTGGAGACTTCAAGTCTCACCTTTGTCTGATTCCTATAAGATGCCAGATCTATCTTGACATCCATTAACCATCTCAGCTATTTTGCAAATGACTCAAGTGAATATTTAGAGTTTAATGTTATGGCTCATATTTAAGGTAATTTATTCACGTGATACCAGTAATTAGGTGTATTTTAGGCAACAAATGATCCTTTATTGACCTAAAAGTGAGATACCTCGAGTTTCCCCAGACAAACTGGAATGTACAGATACAAGATGAATCGGTATACAGTGTGTGCTTTGATGGGTGGGGACATCTTTAGTAAATATAACTGCTTGTCTGTGATTTACTATAGTATCAGTGAGAGGAGACAATGCTAGTGGGGGAGGGAAAGCCCCATGTGGGTGGTAGGGTAACGATGACATCACTGTTAAGGTTTGGTTAGAACTAAATGGGGCCATTTTTAAAGTATTGATCAATGACTGAATAACCGGGACCTTTTTACAAACATTCTAATCACACTACATACAAGAATTAATATATAAAGCAACCCATAAACGTTGGTCTCTAAATCTGGCAGAACATGTATAACAAAAAGAAAACAGACTCTGCATCCATATCATATATCAAACTAATAATTACAGTCAAAGGAGAAATACTTCATGCATGTCTACAAGACAAGACACTCAGTGACAGGGGAGCCAAAATGGAGTCCCGCCAATGGGGTCTTTCAGACGCCATGCCGTTTTGCAGAGAGAGACAGATACCTTCAGATAATATGACAAGATGAGATTCTATTTGAAACAGGACAGCTGTGTCACATGACTCCCATAATAATGTTTAAAAAAAACAGCTTCATGTTACGGTGAAACTGAGTTCCTAACAGAGCGTCCATAAGTGTAAACGTTTTTTTTCCCAAGTACCTATTAGACTATTTCGGTATAGCAACATTATTCAGACTATTACTTAAAAGACTGAACAGAGAAGTTTATTTATGGCTCTGCTGAACAGTCAGTATTGTTTGGTTGGCAGGGAAATCATTCAGAAATAGAAATAGTGGCAACGGGATTATTTAATAAGGCAATTATTGTTTTACAATGCAAGTGGTCTCAAAACAAATATATGCGGTCTACAGAGTTGGGTAACTCAGGTCCAGAGAGTACAAATCCAGACCAAGATTTTGTTTCAACCAACCAGTTGAGCGTAAAGAGTCACAGTTAGGCAGTACTTAACTGGTTGGTTGAAACAAAATCTTGGTCTGGACTTTTACTCTCTGGACCTTAAATCTCCACCTCTGTGATAAGTCTAGCTAACCATATATTTCCCATAAACAATAAAATTATGTCATGTAGCAGATTTTATTCTGGAGTCTTAGAAATCTATGACTGACTTTATTTTCCAAGCCGCTCATCTCATGCATGTTTGGCAAAACTACCTTTCACGTCAGTGCACAGTTGTAATTAACTTCATGACAAACAGGTTTTGTCGAAGCTACAGGAATGCTGCTGATAGCAGTCAGTCATTTCATTCCATGTTGATTTGTGAAACGGTATCGTCTCTATGTATGAATTACCAGGACGGGGACACTTTGAGAAGTTGTCCCTCGTGAGAAGGTCTCCAGGGATAACAGTAGATATGGGGTTTTTGTGCCCAGTTGCCAGCCCTTTGCCTCAAGCATTCTTCTGCTGTGCTCCAAGCCCTAAAGATCACTCTAATTTCAGGGTTAGGAACACAACCTGCTTCCGCTCTGACGGCACCTCCCCCACCCTCAAAGCCTCCAAATGGAATAAAACAAAAGTTAACCTGCAAGTCAACCTCTAAATTGTCACTTAGGCCGTTGTGTAGACGAGTGCTCCGCTGTAGGATTCAGGCTGTAGGCCCAGTTCAAATGGGGACTTTATCCCCGTGGTTAATACTTTGATCTGAACCTGAAAAATAATGTTGAGATAACTAATTGCTGGCCTTAAGGTTACACAAATATAGAATATGACCGTGACCCATATTCACAGCCGTAACCTGACCCAGATATGTCACGAACATTCTGCACGCAAATGGCTGTATGTGCTTTTTATAGGTGACGTAATCAGTGATACAGGATATTACTGTAAATGTAACCGTTTTCACAGATAACAACCCCCCTGTAACTCTGATCAGGATATTCCATTAGAAAATGGATGGATGGTTCGGAATGACCTGCTGGCCAGATCAATTTCTCCAATAATCCATTTAAAAATCTCATCCATTAAAACATGGTACGCACATCCAGTTTCTTCCTGCAGCTAAAAACATTTGATTAAACATCCCTGAATTACTGATGGGCTCCAGGATCATGGTGACCCTCTAGTGGAAAACCGGGGTGGAAGATGAGTGATGGGTTAACGAGTGACAAAAATACAGCCTCTGAATTTTAAACTAATTGTTTAAAATGTAAAACTACTACTGCTAATGCTAATGAAGATCTACAGGTTTTTGGCCAAAAATCTTGAATAATAAACCTATAATAAAATAAAATCACGACTGTTATTGTAGCTTTCATGAGATGTGAGATTAATTATGTAAAAGTGGCCCCTGTTTACACTGGGAAGCTTGGATTTGGTTTTCCACAGAAAATAATTGCCCAGGCCTGTGCTAGATAGTCATCACAACTGAAATGGTTAGAACAACGATGCTTCTGTCTCACAGGGATCTGACTGGTGGCAGAGAATCACAGAAGCTTAATGAAATCCGTAAATTTGATCCATAGTGGGATTCTGGAAGCATGTAGCCAGTAATGGTCCCATTATCTGTACGAGACTGCAAGACAAAGCCCCCGTTCAGTCTGGAAATTGCTCCGTCCCTTGTCATGGTCTCTAATATGGTGTGCATGAGTGGGGTTTGGGTGATGGGGGTGGGGGAGGAGTTTAGGCACCAAGGGGGGATTAGGGGAGAAATCCCAAAGCAGGCTGATGGTTATGCGTAAGACAGAGACTCACCCCCTTACCCCCAGGAGAGGACAGTACTCAGTGAGGGCACCCCCCCTCTCCACACACACACAAAGGGAGTGATTTATTAACAGCATCTCCTCCCCCCTCCCCACCCCCTTAGAAACACCAGTATGAATGGGGAAGGCGGGGGGAAAGATGAAACGCACTGTCACTGCAACACTGGAACTCTGCCAGAGGTGAAAGGTACCAAAAACATGGTGATCTTTAGTACATGAGTAACACTAACATTCTCACAGAGTCACACGTACCCAGGCATGCATACGCCACTGTGAAGGCAGCTGAGTGCACAGATAACCAGTGAAAATAGGCCCCATGACACATTCTGGCATCTGTATGTGGCGCTGAGCGCGGACACGAAGGACGTTTGTTTTGATAAACATGGAAGATCACCCAGTGCGAGCGATGCGAACATTATACGCTTTTCTATATCCTCCTGAGACCCCACCCATTCATTTATGTCCATTGCAGTGGACATTTTGTTTTTGCAAATATCTTTTCACTGATGCAAGGAAACGTATTTATTCCTATTGTACACTAAAGAGGACATGCTGTGAAATTAAAAATAAAAATAAATTCGGAAAAAAAGATGTATTTCCTCCAAAGACATAGAAAATCCCAATTAACCTAAAACTGAAGGATACTTTTTTCCTTGCGTCTCAGGAGGATATGACTGCTGTCTCTTTTTTAAAGGAATTCTGCTTCGTTTGCACCAGTACATTGGAATGTGTATAATTTTTGCAGATCTCGTTTGAGGTATACACATGTATAGAGGTGAGGGCAAGCTTGGGGTCAGACATTCATCCAGCACGCCTAGACCACAGCCTCAGCCAAAGCACAGGATTTGAACCACAGTCCATCAGATCACAAGCACAGAGGCCCGACCTGTTGAGCCACACAGAGTGATGCGATTTCAGAGCTGGATCAACATGCACGGGTTGGACATCTTCTTTCCCAACAGGTGCTCTGTGCTCATGCGGATGTTTCACCTATAAGATGTGCAGGATGTGTTCACTGTGTCCATGCTCGGCCACAGAGGGATGCCTTGGTGTACTCAGTCACAGCATCCCCCGATGGATGACCGTTGTCTGCTTCCACCCGCTGCCTTTCTCCCCATGCCAACCCAACCAAATGTATCTGGTGTTAATCTTCCTGTAAGACTTAAACGACCACCGTACTCATTTAGTCAACGGAAATCCAGCCGTAACTGTATGAGTGGATGTCTCTTTTTTCCATGTAACTAAAAAGGTATTTGCAGTAGAAAAAGAAAGCTAAACTCCCCATTAGAACTGTTTGTTTTTTTTCCCTGGCAGTAATGGATGGATAAATAATTAATTTCTCTGATGACAGAAGACCGCTGTCAAGCAATGAATAAATAGGCAGATGATTAATTTGGAGAGCACGATAAATTCTCCAGTTTTGGAGAAGGGTGCTTTGAATCACACCATCAATCTGCTGCCACTTGGCTGGGTATAAAAGATACACATTCAACGCTTCTGTTTACTGTCCTGAAACTGTTCTGGATCTCAACCACTGCAGTCACTAAGATACTTTGTATCACTGGTCATTTTCAATGTGCTACCCCTTGTTTATCTTATATAATTTTTTGTATTTAGTGTATTATGGATATCTTTAGATTTTATTTCACTGTACTACTATTGAACATGTCATCTTGTCATTTTGTAGTCCACAAGGAGGATATGCAAGGAAGAATTTCATTGTACTTATTAGTACATTGTACTGTGTGCATATGACAACAAAGCTTTGACTCTTGAATGTTGTTTGCGTGTGGCTTTCTGCAAGCAAGATAACAGATGGGAGCACACCTTGTTCTGCCTTCTGTGGGAACCAGGAGCTGTACTCCAGTGTTTCCAAATCCGGTCCACGGGGACCCACAGACAGTCCACATTTTTGCTCCCTCCCGGCTCCTGGTAGGAAGCAAAAATGTGGAGTGCCTGGCAGGGAGATCGAAGGGAGCAAAAACATGGACTGACTATGGGTTTCTGAGGAACGGACTGGGAAACACTGCTCTACTTAACTGGGAATCAAAGAGAATTCCATAAAAAAGACACCAACATACTTTAATCATTCAGATAATGCCATTTGCCATATTCCTTTGATTCCTATTTTCAATGTTTTTCTTTCATTATTTTTAAATCTTAATTGGCCTCCTTCTTTTTCATGTTGAGACTATGGCACATTCGGGACGCATTTGATTAGTTGCTTAGCAGATTCTTCATTGTGAGTTTTATAGCTTTTAATGTACTTGTACTTTACTGTAAAAGTGCAAAGTAATCCATGAATGTAACTCCAGCCCTTTGCCTAATATAATGTCAGAGAACTTTACTCGGATGTGAACAGGCTGCCTTTCGGTTCAGTGCACTTCGACGGCCACGCTAACTGCTGCTTCGAGGATGGACATATTGGGAGTTTCAGGCCAACCGTGCTCTCCAAACCCACGGCAGTGTTAAGTGGAAGCAGCGTCTGGCTCTGCCTATGATCGGAAGGTCGCCGGTTCAAATCCCAGTGCTTGCCAAAATGATTTCACTGTTGGGCCCCTGAGCTCAGTCTTTACCCACCAATTACTCCAGGCACTATCTGACCCAGCGTTATCAAGAAAAGTACATTGCTTTGGATAAAAGAGTCTGCTAAATAAAATGTGAATGTAAAGAGAAAAAAGAGCTTGCCCCCCCCAGCCCCCAGAGAAATCCACTCTCCACAAACTGCTCCCAGCAGAATTCTGCAAAGAGCTTTCCCTCAATTCCCTCCCCCTCCATTCGCATTATCTCTCCCCCACACCTCCCCAGTTTCACCTGGTCACTCTTCCCTCCTCCCCTCCCCCGTACCATCACCCCATCCAGCCCTATGACTCACCGCCCCGTGGGCTTTCCCCCCTCGCACACATATCAGCTTAACCTTCCTCACCTCGAAGCCCAAACTCACACAGGAAAATAGGGCAGAGAGGGCTGCATTCCTGCAGAACACCTGCGCGTGCGATGTTGTGACACGCTGCAAACGACAGAGCAAACGAGCGTAACCTGTGGCTGAACCACGCTCAGGTGCCGGGAATGAAAGCGTTTTGTCCTGGAGACAGGAAGGAAACAGCGGAGCGAGAGGCTATTTTACACTCTATGGAAAGTGCGCTTTCTGCACTGTAACTTCCTACAGGCTTGTTAGTTTATAAGAATATTTATTTGCTTTTGTTTGATTGTTTGTTTGTTCAACTACTCTTTTTGTGGACATCCAGGAGCTGTCAGCCATTTGATGTTTTCCAAGAGTTTCCCCTTCCCACTCTGTCCAGCCAGATTTCAGTCAGATCACATTACTGGTTTCGACTGATACCAGCTCATTGTCTTCTGTTCAGGATGTTCTAGAAGTTTTTTCCTTGACCTTTAGCTAATTTTCTAAAGTGTGAAGTCAGTGATATTCCACAACCCTACCCATTAATATGATTGGAGGTTTATTATTTTCTTCAGTGATACCTAACAAACTTCTGTTTGAGAACTGTTTGGTACAGGAAGGAATATCACTAGAACCCTGACTGCTGTTAGGACTGTGAACCCGTTTGCCATCTTCCACTATAATGTTTGAGAAGGAACCCAAAAAACAATTCCAGCTTGCAAACGTGCCAGTTTCCCAGTCTCCTACAGACTGGCTGGCTAAGCTAAATCCCAGCACTAGTAGTGGATTTTTTCTCAACAAACGGAGTTGTTTAGATGAGCAGGAGACCAGACATGGAGGACGAGATGAGGAGAGTCCAGAGCTCGACCTCAGTGACCGTGTTTCTCTCCAAGCTTCTGCTGGGTTTGTTTAGTTTTCATTCTGTGGGGGGGGGGCAGTGGCCTTAATGAGCCTGCCTCTGTGGAGCGGACGGAGGCAGTGAAGAAGAAGATTAATCCTCTGCCAGGAGAAAGAAAACAGACCAGGTCTTGACAGGGTCTCCGTGTGTCTGGTCCCGGGGCCTGATGGGCACTGTGACGTCCATCAAAGTGGAACAGGAGTGACGAGGAGCATGGAAGATCTCCGCTGGGTGCCTCGGCAGTCGGCCCTGAGAGCCTGCTGAAGTAGTGGGAGGTGTCTCGTGGCGGAGTGAGGGGAGGCTGAGATTGGGGGTCATCAGGGGCGGTGGGGTCATCCTCACCCCCCAGCGAGCTCCAGCAAAGCAGCAGCTGATGCCAGAGCGATTTCCTCCCCCCAGCCCATGCAGGCCAGCTCCTTTCGCATGGAAATAGAACTGAGTTTTTGTTGCCCACGTTTTTTTTCACTCTTTTCTCTCCCCCTCTTTGCAGAGCTCTGTCCCAGTCCTAATTCATGCATGAGACTGCATTGTCAGTTGTTATCTGAGTTTATACATTTCTAAAACATATTATCAGTTCCCTTTCCCCATATGATTTTGCCATTTCCTATTTCGCCGCAGGTTTTAAACAGTCTATTTTTTACCTGGTAATCCAGAGACTATCTGTGCTGACATCAGCTTGGTTCTGCCACAAAGAAAAGACTGTTTTTTGCTTTCACTCTGACTCTCAGACTGCTGAAGTTGTATATTTCCCACAATGCACTGAGAGCCATTTCGCTTGAGTTTGTTTTTTGACAGGGTAGCATCAGGTCAGTCTTGGGGGGGGGGGGGTGGACACACAGACACTTCTTCACTTCTTCCATCCATTCCACCTCTCAGATCAGTTTGTGAGATGAGAGTTTTATTTGTAGTGCAATTCACAGTCCCGTTTTAGCCCAATACTCTAAAAGGTGTCAAGAACATGACAATATGACGTAGAAAGATTTTATTTCTTTAAAAAAAAAGGAGCATGTTCATCAGAGCAGCAAAAATGGTTCACCTAGCATGAAACTGAAGTAAATTAATGGACTTTGACTAACAACGTTAATCAACACAACCCTAAACGAGGTGGTGACACTAAGATCAATTGCTGGTTTATTTTCTGACAGTCCTCCCAGTATTTTCCATCATGATTAAGTCCCTTTGTTTTTGAATATGCACACCACGCTGCGGAAATATTGAGAACAGAAAAAGCATCAGATTTGTGAATTATCCTGAAGCGCTGTGAAATCTGATAGGACCTTCCATGCCAGAGCTTCCACAAACAGTCTGGCATGAACTGATTGGATGTTCACACTGGGGCAGCTCTCACCTTTGTATCTGCCACCGTGGGCGTGTGAATGCGAGGCCTCCCACCCCGAGGGTCACCAATTGGACCCCCTGCTTCCTGGGGACAGCTGAACCGACACAGGTCAACCCTAGGTTGCCTCGACCAATTAGAGGGTGTTTATGGGTGTTTTGTTTATTTGTTTTTTTTAATTTGTCTTTCTGTCTGTTGTTTGTTTATTTGTCTGTTTTTTGTCATTCCTGTTATTATACTCACTCTGCCAGGCACCATCCATTGCGATTGCTAAAGTATAAACAGAAAGCTTTCTATTTATTTATATACATGTGTGTGTTATGTACTGTACTGTACACCATTATAGTGCATAATTTTCTGTCAGTTGCTAATACTTCATGATGTTAATGATGCTAATAGTGCTTTGAGTTTATTTTATCGATCTTTGCTGGAAACCTTGAGTTGCTAGCATGGGAGAGCAGGTGAGGGGTAATGGAACATTCTGAGGAGGATCTACCTCTCTGTGACGGCGCCTGACCAGGTTAGCTGGCCTGATCCTACGATCTCCTCCACCTACACTTCCATGCACTTGTTTCTGTTCCAGAAAGTAGCTTTAGAAAACATCCACTTGTCCACACTGCCTTTGAAGGCGTTGGATAAACAATAGGGGCCGTCACGTCATGTGACTTAACTTCCCCGTCAGAGGGAAATTACTTGCTTGAGGTTAGATATAAGTATCCTTACTTGCATGAAGCTGATTGGATCGAGCAGTACACAGAAGATCCTGTTTTTAAAAAGCATTTTTAAATGACTGCTGCCTTCCATTTACCTCAGAGGTTGGAACTTGTAACTGGGAATGACGTCAGACACAAGTTAACCACGTTCCAGTACAGCAAGTCAGAAAGCCATTTAGCAATTCCAGAGACATTTTCAAAAAGCAAGATTTCATGCTTAGCTGGATAATTTGTCAGATTTAATTTACCCCAGTTTAAATAGCCTTTATCTTAGTTCACTGACATTTAGCCCAGACTACCTTAAATTCAGTGAGTTGTCCAGCTAAGCAAGAAATCCTGCCCAGTTCTAGCACGGTTAATTGTTAACCACTGTAAGCAATATCAGTTGACAACGACATTACATGGTATTTTGCACATATTAACATTGCAGCAACACATCCAGAGAAATCAGTTGGACAGTACTGTGTGTACAACCGATTTAATGAGCCAGAAGTAAAACATAAATGCTAATAAACAGTTTAAAATTTCCGCTTCAACTTCTGTTGATAAAGGCCTTGAAATCTTGAATTCTGATATGTGAATTGATTCCTCAGAGTTTGTGGGTTGGAATTCCGACTTTAGGGGGCATCCCAGTTGAAATTTCTGACTAGAAACTCGGAATTTACAAGTTACAAGTTCAAATGGGGCACAGCACTCGCTCTGCACCACAATATGTCCTGTTTCCTCATTGTACACACTTCCTCATTATACTATACATTTTCATTTCACCCTTTTTATTTTTCAAAGGATTCCTGCCGCCTTTTTCTTCTGTGCTGGTTCATCTGAAGCTTGAAGAATCTTAATTCCAGGGCCTGTCTCCTGTCTCATCTTTTTCAACCACCTCATTAGACCGACCTTCGCATTCCATGGGAATTTTTATGCCGAGATGAACATAAAATGCAGCACTGTGCAGAGAGTAGGTCGCGTGGATTCAGGCTCTGCTGAACATCCTCACTCTGCAAGATCTGCACCTGACGACTGCTCTGCTTAGAAGCTGAAGCCTATCTGGGAACGAACGACCTGACGCGTGTCGCCTTAATATGCTGACGCCTATTAGGCAACAAAGACACGGGATTTCAGACAGATCTCACACTCTCACCCTTTCTTATTCCCACTGATGCGAAGCAGTAGCAGCAGGTAACAGAAGTAAAGTTAAAGGGTTCTGCTGGTAAAAATAACTTGCTGGTTTTGAAATAGAGATGCATTCTGTTTTGAACCAGAAGTAAAAAATGAGTCATGATCCAGGCATTGGCTAGACGTGCAGACACTCAGGATAACACATGGTTACCAAGGCCTCTGCACAGACACTCCTCTGTAATGCTCTCAGAAGTCCTCACCACCAGCAGATGTGAAGAGCAGAACCGGAAGTGCTATCTTCTCTCGAGCTATAGCGTCAAGTCCCAGATATCGCAACATGGGTGTGATATCCTTATCATGGCCTTATCAGGATCTTGTCAACCATCAAAGCAGGCCTTTGGATCTTGGTGAAAAATACAGCCTAAGTGACAGGTCTGCAGTACCTGGATAGTGATGATGTTACTATTTAATTCATCGTACTTATGGAGCTTTTTCACTGGCATACAGAAACTAAGCCGTACCTGATCCGTAACACGAAGAGAGACTAGTTCCAGCACAGTTCCAGCTTGCTATGGTTTTCCACTGCAGAACGGTCGGTTCAGTAAAAGCGTTGTCAGTTTTGGAGAACAGAAGTGACATAAAACCAAAGAGACGCTTCTTGACTGTTCACATGGTGTGCATTTACTCTGCGCTAATTTCTGCTAGCACATCCGTGAGAATCGCCCTGTTATGTTAGCATCAAATGCTAGAGGAATTAGCATTAGCTTGCAGAAATTTGCATTACAAATCCATACTGTTCTGCCTTTCTCTATTATTTTTATAAAGCTGGAAATTTTCAAGTCCTGAGTTTTCATGAATGCATTAATAAATATGCAATACTACTAATAATGATTAATATATAGAATATGCTCTTTTTCTTTCAGATAGTCCATGTATATTGATGCAGAACACTGCTATCTCCTTGCATATCGACCAATCAAATGGCAGTGATGCAACTGGCTTAGTAAGCAGAGCCATGTCAGTGCTGGTATGGTTTGGGTACGGTTCTGATAATTTACAATGGAAAACCGCCATTATTCTCATTTCTCATTTATACTTTCTGGTGGCCAAAATAGCAGAAATACTACCAGACCTGGTAGTATTTTAATATCTAATAAGGAGTAGGGACAGCCTTTGCCTTTAGGACAGATTTTTTTCTCTTGTTTCTTCTTATTCGGTGTTAAATGGTCTTTGTGCATCGGCCTTGTAACAAGCCGGTTCTGAACGTATACAGTTCATACACACATCATACACAGAGGTCTCTGTTCATCATTGAGGTATCTGGTTAAATTCCCCCCTGGGACCAATAAATTTTATCTAATGTAATCTAAATGTCCAACTACCCCTGTCAGTGAAGTTCAATCTGCAACTACTATACAGCACAAGTCTGCCTTACTTGGCCATGATTTTTAACACTTTAAGTAATTTAGCAGTTTTTGGGACTGACCCACCTGCAAATTTGAGCAGCGATGATTTGGAACTTGACAATTAGATCACGCTGTTTTGAAAACTCATACATCAAAGTATGAATGGGAAGATGTCTTTCACAGGTGACACACGACTGACTGGTATTCAGCCTAATATGACCATAGTCCCATTTGTAATTATGATTTAGGTGCTTCAAACATAAAGTCTTTTTTCATGTGTCGTTTACATTATTTTATCCACCTCTCGTACATATTTTAGACAAAATGTTGCTGTAGTTCAGTTCTGGGAAACGCCTGTATAACCATATTTTACTGCTTGGAAATAGAGTATCTTTTTGGCAGATTGGCTCTGGAGGCACATTGGAATCTTTGGTCAACAGCGTAGATAATTTATAATCACTAATCCTTTTAGCAGTTGACATAATTTAGGTGTTTCAGCTGAAGAAAGGGAAACTGGAATGTGCAACAGAATGTGCTACCTTGGATCAGACCTCGCATAGCATTTTTTAGCTTCAAAAGAGAAGCAATTATTTTAAAGAAGTAAAACCGTTTGAAGCTGAATAAACTCAAATACTCCCTTTGCATTATTCTTTAGGCAGCAGTTAATGTAAAAGAAGTGTGTACTGTTGTCTGTCCAAAAGGCAAATCCCTTTAGCTACCAAACAAACCCCTGAACCCCCAGCACACATCTTGCCCCAAATGCCATCTCAGCTGTAGGATATAACATTTGCCAAGTATGGCCAGTCCCTTCAAAAGCCCCACCCTTCCTATGTCCTTTAGAATTAAAATCACTAAATCCTAGTAGCAAATTCCCAGAAGCACTTACGGGTATGAAGCAGAGCCATTGAGATTGGACTATTCACCTGTCAATCAATCTTGCTTAAAACTATAAAGGTGGGAAAGGCTGGGGAGAAAAAAACTAATACATCCTTCCTCCAGGCCTTCATAAGCAACCTATTGCCAAACAAAAATGCTGTTTATAGCCTGAGAAAATTCATCTGGGTGAATTGGGCTGCTTTGCTGACTCCTCTCCTACATCTGGCGTGACGCCAACGCTGTCAGACTCTCATACTCATGTAAGAAATGTTACGGGAAATCTGTATTATTCCATTACAAACCTAAAGTTAGCTACATCAAAAGCGTTGGGGTAGTTTGCAAACCCTACAGACTATTTACAGGGTGATAAAGCTGTTACATACATGACAACTTAATTAATAAAGTTAGTCTGTCTGTCTGTCTGTGCGTGTGCAGACTTGTCTCAAACTGAAAATCTCCTGCCAGCCAGCTGACCAATGTTGTGAACCCTGGTGCTGATAATGTTGGACCTTCTGCTACTTCTACAACTGCAGAATAAAGCTGGAAAGATGTGAAACCTAGTTAGAAATGCACACCTTATGTGGTTCTCGATTCTATAATAATTAACTTCATGAGCCTTTGTAGCAATGGCCAGCAATGGATTCCTCAGAGATGAGTTACCGGTGCTCCTTTGTTGGTTCTTTGATGTACTTAAGTCCTGGTTTTAATTTGAGTGAATCAATTTCCAAGGTAGTTTATGTTAAGCGCAATGTTTCTTGGACAGTAAACACTACTAAGGGTCACGTTTTAAATCCTCGATTGATGCCCATACTTCCCTGCTCCACTTAGAGGGCACGGAAGGAAAGTACAATCATTCGTTTTTCTGGACTGTGATCCAGTAACCTCTACAGATGATGTCTCTGCACTGTGCGTAGGTCACCACATGGCCAGGTGCCCAGGTTCACATGTTGGGATTTGATTGGACGAGACGCTAAATTTCTGGTACCCTGTGTGTTTTGGGGGAAAAAATAACTGTATGGATTCAAGATTTGACAGTTGATTGTTACAGGCACAGAAAACACTCAGCTACACTACACAATGAAAATCTTACTCTACTTGTTCTTCCGCCAGCATGAAACATAAATGAAATAATGACATCTGTCTATTAACATTTTCTACTTTGCAAACAGCACAATGGCCACTTTGGTGGCTCACTGTCTAAATCTACATTCTGTACTTTGCCAAATATACAGCATTTAGCTACGTGACATAATCTATGAATTGTGAACTTGTGACCTTCTCCTATCCCTAAATTTAGTTCTTTTTTTGGGGGGAGGGCAGCACTTTCAGTTCTCCACCGTGTGTAAAATACCACATAGTGCGAGCTTTTGGTTCCCAAATGTGGCTGCGGTTCTTCCCATCAGTACATTGGTCACTAGGCGACGTTGCAGCTAAGGACACTGCATGGAACGTATTCTGGCCGGAGCGAGCGTGACATGCTTTCACCTGGCTGTCAGAGCAATATGATTAGGGGTCAGAGGTCACATGGTTGAACAGTGGCTCCAAGCAAAACTGAACGATCTACTGTTTTTAAATCTTTGGGGAGAGAGAGAGAGAGAGAGAGCAACAGTCTCAATGTGCATAAGGCTTAACCATCCAGCAAAGGGCTATTTCACTGGGTGACAGAGACTAATCCCTTCATAAGACAAACCATATTCTGGGAATTGGTGCTGAAGAGGGTTTAAGAATGGGAAGTGATTTGGGTTGCCTATTCAGTGTTATACACAGGCAGTTAATTTGGAACAGCTCTCTGCAAAAATAATGACAGTTTTACAAGAAGGTTTCTGTGGTTTAAACTGACAGTCTGAAGAAATAACAGCTCCCTGACAAAGGAAGCCATTGCAAACATTTGTCATGTAACGTATTAATCAATATTCATTGGTATTAGCGTGTCTTTAAAAATCTGTTTTTTCGCCATATGTCAGAACAAAGAGCTACAGCACTAATTCGGGTCTTGCTGTGAATCATGCCGTTTAATTCTGATTGTATAACGTGCATTTATTACATGGGTACCTCAGTTAGCTGAGTTTTCAAGTCATTCCTGCGTAACAATGAACACCAGTTAACACAATGAGTGCAGTAGTTAAATATGAGGTTTTCTGGCTTTATGAAAATACAGTATATGGATCTGCTGCAATCGAGCAAAACCATTGAAAATGTTTCATTGATCATTTAAATTCAGACCAAATACAATGATAGTCTCTCTTGAGTTACTTAAACAGAAACAGGTCACTAATGGATGAAACCATGTACAGGCTACAGGGGACTCAAATACGCTGGAAGATTTCAATGACAAACCGTAGCATCCATTGCATGCAATTAACAGGTAATTATGTGATAGTTTTTGTTGGAGAGAGTGATCAGCCCCCCCCAGCTGCTGGCCCACAGAGTATGAGACACGCGCTGTTTTACTTGCAAGGGT
>JAODLC010000038.1:5060412-5072101 GCA_026781145.1 Hippopotamyrus pictus | reverse complement strand
TTTATGAATGCATTATAATGCATTATGAAGGTATCTATAATGCGTTACACACAGGTGCTTTAAGTAAAGTGTTACCGAAGCGATTTATATTATGGAATGGAGCATTTTGTCGATGTAATGCAAATCTTCAATGTTTCACTCCAATCGAATGGTTTATTGGAAATATATCAATCCCTTCCTTGGCTGAAATCAAGGCAAATTTTTCATTTAGGGACAACCTGACCTACATTATTTAAATAACACACCACATCTACATATCACAAATGCATCAAGAATTTGACTGAGCATTTGGGACAGTTACCATGACTGGCATGCATTCATTTCTGTGCTCATGTCCGTCTCCATGTCTGTCTCCACATCTATGTCCATGTCCGTCCCCATGTCTGTGCCCTGTCTGTCCTCATGTCTGTCTCCACATCTATGTCCATGTCTGTCCCCATGTCTGTGCCCTGTCTGTCCTCATGTCTGTCCCATGTCTGTCTCCACGTCTATGTCCATGTCTGTCTCCACATCTATGTCCATGTCTGTCTCCTTGTCTGTCCCCATGTCTGTGCCCATGTCTGTGTCCTCTGCCACTGTGCTATGTATCAGCTAATCCCCACACAGGCTCAGCAGAATGAGACGCGCAGGACTGCATTAGTATAATTTGTTGTCACAGGTATGAAGTTTTACCACCAGCACCTTTTATCATTAATTTCACCAAATCTACAAGTGAACTTTTAAACTTTGATATGAATGTAGAAACATGACATATATACAAAGTGTCTGTACTGAATTCTGTTCATACTTAATGCCACTCATTGTGCCACTGGGGTCAGTCTAATTTCAGATGTTCAGTTAGATGTTGAAATTTTAAGTTCAAAGCCTGATCTTTCAGGAGCAGACAGATTGCTGCACTGACTTTAGTATTAGCAAGTTTGAAAAGTATAAGATCATATAAAAAGTGTGACTGATAAGTCATCCAGGTGCTGCTTCTATTGTACGAGAGCTTGCATTAATGACACTAATGATCAACATCTTCTTCTCAACAGGCTTTGTGCAGCTAATCTCAATGACTAGTAGGGGACCAGAAAGGGAGAAAGTTCAGGGTTTTCCGGGACGGTTTTGCAACATTTATGAAACACCTAAAACAAATCAATGCTGGATGCAGTAGAGGTGTCGCAATGTTTGAGGATTGCTGCATGCCCTGGCCGTTAGCCTGAAGTTCTGGAGCCAGATTATCGCAGATGAGTCAAAGCTGTTGAAGGTGTGTTGCTCAGCAGGTTAGGACACTGTTCCAGTAAGTAGCAAGTTTCTAGTTCAAATCCCAGGTTTGGTGGAGTGATGTCACTGTTGAGCCCTTCAGGAAGGCTTTTAACCCTAAATTAAAGAGCAAATTTCCAAAACCCACTCAGGATGCAAGAAGAATTCTGAAGTTTTGGAAATTTCATGAAGGTTCTTACATGAGGGCCGAGTGAGACTGTCGCTTTGATAAAAGCTTCCGTTAAATAAACAGAATGGGGGCGATGGGGGTCATACTGGGCAGGGTCTGACAATGGGAGTGAATCATTGGCAACTACTTCCACAGAGACACACCCTTCCATTCTGAAACAGTGCCACACTTACTCAGCATTGAAGAGCAGTGATGGGTTGGGGGGGTTATAAATCAATAACTACCAATTCCAAACTAAACCTACCCATAGAAACAAAAGACGACAACTCGGCATGAGTGCTGGAGATCTACAAACACCAGTGTGACACACCCTCCCAGGAAGAACTACCATACGGGGAAAGGAGGGGGGCAAACCAAAGCAGAATTAATGAAATTTGAGATTTATGAAGCACTGTAAGCAATAACCAGTTTTTTTACATGATGAGAGGCAGCTCTTCGTGAAGGAGTACAGTTTTCAAAGGGAAGGGAGACTCATGGGGATCCATAGATCTATTTGTGAAATTTAGTTGGAAAGAGATCCATTTCTTGACATTTGACATACCTGTGCAGTTTTTTTATATGCAAGTTGAGGCCTGAATCCAGGTGACTGTCCATTAGGTGGGCCAAATACCTTCTACAAAAACTGTCTAACAAGGATCATGTTCACCAGAAAACTGTATAAAACAGCAATTTTGTTTTCTTAATTGCAAGCCATTTTGCTTTAGTTTAAATACAGGCAGTCTATGTCTCTGTGTTAATGATGGTGTGCAGTGTGAATGCTGGCTTTCTGATGTATATTCAGATCGCCTGTGTTCTGTTTCATTCATCCTGACAGTCGCAGTCATCAGTAAATCACACGCCTGTGACGTGTGAGGCAGCCGTAGCAGTTCTTTAGTTTATTCAAAAGCTTATATTTGCCTCAATAATGATCCATCCATCCATCCATCTGATAACCACTTATCCTAGTCAGTGTGGTGGGGGGATTCGGAGCCTATTCCAGGCAGCACAGGACCACCCTGGACGGGGGGCCAGCCCATCGCAAGCAGTGATGGTCACACTTTAATATGATTTATGGTATGAGTTTATGGTATATGTATTTCAAATTGGTAAAAATCACTAGTGAGATCAGTGTTCAAAGAGATGGGTAAACTTCTTTGGGTTTAAAAATCATACTGCATTCTTCAGGCCCTAAGCACATCTAAATTAACATGCTCTGCTCTCACTATAGGCAGCGGTTGTGTTTACTACCACTCAAATCACATTTTTTGTATAGGGCCCCCAAGGTTTGGGGGGCCCCCTGCTGACCACAAGTAGTCATTACAGTAGGGGGGCAGCAGGCCGCCGAAAGGACTCTTTGGAGTGTGACACCAGAAACAACAAAGCCACCTCTGGGTATGAGCTCACATGGAAGAGGGGGGCAGGGTTGGAGTTTCACGGTTTGGTGACAAAGGGGTGAAGTGCGAGAGGCCTGTGCAGACACTGTGACAAAGACGTATCTAGCACTCAGCTGGTGGAGGAAAGCTCTCTGTCTTCAGGGAGGCTATTTAAGGTTAAAGTAGTAGGTACTGAGGGAACCTTCCCAGTTATCCGAGGTCAAACGGTAGGAAACTAACCAGGGAGATAAAGGTTAGCCTTATTGGCTAGCCTGACAAGACACATGAAAAATAGCGGCTCGGAATGCTAAATGCTAAAAACATGATTATCTAAACAGTGAGGGATCGAATTGATACGCCATGTGTGCTCTGTACACCGAACCAAGCAAAAAAAAAAAACTTGTGAAATGACTGCATGAATGTTTTCCTTTTGTGATTCATTTTATAATGTCCTTTATAGAAAAAATCTTCATGAGGTCAACACTTTAGGATGAAGTGGTTTGCACTCCCAGACATTCCCGTCACAGAAGTTCCGTTTGATAATTCTCTGCTGTTAAATGATCTCTGCATGGGTCAGCTTTGAACATCCCAAGTGTTATTCGTTATTCCAGAATTTTCTGCGACCCCCCCCCCTCCCCCCCGTACTGCATCATGCATGCGATCGCTTCGGCATGGGTTAGCCGTCGCAGGTCGGGCATCTGATGCTAATTAGTCGAGGTCACAGTTGAACCTCCGTCACTCTTGCAGATCTTTGCCCCCCTGGTTGTCCTCGGCAATTTCCTGGCCGGGGAACAAAGTGCCTGTGGTAGCTGGAGCGTGAGTAATTCTGAAATCTAAAGAGGCGAGTCCTCCACAGCTGTCAGCTGTTGGAAGCCCGGGGGTGTGTGAGTATGCGGGAGCGTGCTACCGGATCATAGCGACCACTGGGACGCACCTGAAAGAGCAGCAGGGTAGAATGAGGCTTTTATCTCTTTCAGGTCTTGCTTGCTGTTTATTTTTGGGCATACACGGGGACACGGGCAACATTCATCCCTAGGAAATGAAATGAAAATATAAGGAGATCTAAGATGTTTTTTCTGTTTTGTTGCCCCTAGATAAAAGAAGATTGTCTCAACATATATGGGATGATGTTGAGAGGAATGAATCAAAGGCACCCAAGATCTTAAACAGTAATGGGATGAAGATGAACTGAACTTCAATGTAATGTAATGTCACACCTGTATGAATGGCCTTCCATAATTAAACACCTTCTCAAGAAATATAATATAGTATATTTGAAATAAACATTTAGCTTTCAGGGATTTTGTATCCTGTGCTTGGGATAGGCTCCATGCTGACTATGGATGGATAGATGGATTTAGGTGCAGAATCTACAGGAGTGGCTTAGCAAAGTACCATTGGGGTTGTGCATTTTAACATTTACATAAAGTTAATAAAGTGGCATTGAACTCGAATTTAATCCGTTCAGAACTCCGGATCGAGTCCTAAAAAGTTTGAGTTGTGATCGAATTTTCCCCATAAAAGATAATGGAAAACAAATTAATTGGTTCCCGGCCCCAAAAAATTACACGAAATATGTTTTTTTTTTTAGCATTTAAACACAAAATGAACAGGCTAAAACAAGAAGAGCATATACTGTACTAAACACATCTAAGCACATTTATCAAAACTGTAATTTGTAAAGTAAGAAAATAAATGTATCCAAACAATGTGTCCTGCCCCAATTGTCCGCTCCTTCTGTGTGCCACACCCCCTCGTTAACCCCGTGTGGAATCCCCGTGTGATCAGCTGTTTCTGCCTGTTGTCTTTTATCCTCTGTATTTAGTCCGCATTTCAGTTTGTTTCCCCAGTCCGGTCATTGTATGGTCCATCTGCGTTTTGCCTGCCTTAGCTGTAATTAAACCCCGTATTCCCCGATACCCTGACATCTGCGCCTTTGTCTCCGATCCATCCCCGCTCAGCACAACAATATTCTTATAATTAAATGTATTAATGGTTTATTATTAAAAATAGTTCTCTTAGGTCAGCCTTCACGGTTTGACTTCTGAGATTCAGGTCGAGCTCTAGGTAACTTTTTTTTCGAACTGGTTGGTTCAACTTTTAAGTAATTCGAGTTCTAATGAGTTCAAGAACTGAGGTACCACTGTATATGATTATTCCTTTGCATCCTAAGGCTACTTGGCAATCCTGTCATTCTGCTAAGGACCTGAGTAACCAGGCAACTAGACATATCGATGAAGAAGAATTCCAAGCTGGCACAGTCTTCTCCATTGCTAGTAAACACTAAGAGGCCGATTGGGAAGATCCTATCTATATCAGGCACCTGTGATACATTAACATGGTATCATCCGGTGCAGGTTAACACACAGGCTTTTCCAGGCTACAGCCCAGGGCCCTGGCAAACATCAGGGCCCCATGCAGCTCTGGAAAAATGGGGCGGTTAAACATATTAAATGTGGCCTGCAGATCGATCTGCAGGCACCCCCTGCTTGGCAAGCGTTACTGCCGGCACCCCGTCGTTACAGCGTTTTTTATTCTCCCTTGTTTCTCTTTTGGCTCAAAAATATAGCTTCATTTGCCCACTTGGGAGAACAGCCCCTAGCCAGCGGACCCCAGGTTAGTTAAGGCTGCAGCCCCTGGGTTACTTAAGGCTGCGGCCCCCGGGTTAGTTAAGGCTGCGGCCCCCGGGTTAGTTAAGGCTGCGGCCCCTGGGTTAGTTAAATCAGCAACACCTGCGTGTCCATGCTGATGCCAGTGTCAGCCTAGGGCCCACGGTTGAGTTAATCCACTTCTTGTTAACAATGGGTAAAAGTGAAGTGACATAGAAGGAACTGTAAAATCATAAATAACTGTTTAGCAAAGAAATAAAACAAAATGATGCACTATTATCAAATCAAATAAGTGTAAAGCTCCCCTGTGGTCCTTTGAATCACATTTCTCAAATATTACTTGTAAGAATTCATATTTCACAGGTGGTACAGTTAGATCTAAAAATTGATCTTACCTTGGAGGTCTAACATTATCTCCTCTCACAACATCTGACACCTGGAAATGAAGGAGACATTTACTGGTCTTCATGTTTAATCACTTACTGTGCTCATAGAAATTCTTGGGGCGCTTGCTTAATTCAGTAAAAAAATATAGCAAATATATTTGTTTTATAATAAAAAATATAATTTTATTCATTATTTTTGCAAAAATATTACAACACATTAATATTATCACATTAGAAACCATCAGCAGTTTTAAGAAAAAACATTAATTTCAAGTAGTAATAGATTGAAACTCAAAATATAGTTCTAAAACAGCTCTTCTGAGTTAAAAAGTTCATTGGCAAGTAGTCTCATTGGGTGCTTTTTAATTAGTCACACCTTTAAAATAACAAATACCAAGCATCTGTGTTTAGTATCCCTTTGGGAGCCAATGACTACAGTTGCAATTAATAGCAAAATGCAAGAACAGAACTGAATGAGTCAGACAAAAAATGATGACACTTAGTAAAAAGAGTATGTTTGTGCAAAAGATTTGTGCAGATATGTTCAACATCGCTTGTCAATGGACTTTTGTTATTAAACCAATAAATCTGCAATATTTTTACCTAATTAATCAAGTGCCCCAAAACTTTCTGTGAGCCTGTATTTTAATGTCATTTAATCACACCCGCTTGGCAACTCCCTCTTATAGCTCTTTTGGGTCTTGTTTGTTGTGCTGGTCGCATCTCAAATCATCATTTACCAAGTTAAAATAAGAAATATTATATTATTCTGATTGGCCAAATGAAATTTGAGTAGTAAAATATGCAACAGGATATTTATTTAAAAAAAAATACCTCAGTCTTAAAGAAGCAAGGATGAGCCAAATTTTTGGAACCAGGGTTGGAGTCTCCAGGGTTCAGTGTGTGCGGGTTCAGTGTGTGCGGGTTCAGTGTGTGCTGGTGCCCTGTGATGGGCCGGTTGGGTCCTGGGTTGTTCCCTGACTTCTGTGGTCTCTGAGATGGGCTCCGGACCACTGTCACCCCAAGAGAACAATCAGCGAGAGAAAAAGGGAGGGAAATTTAGGCATTAGCTTCAATTTCTTTAAATCTAATTAACTTAAATTACCGTACCATTTCTAAATAATTATAATTGTATCTTAATTTCAGTTTTATCCCCCCCAATTTGTAACAGCTCTCAAAATCTAAGGCTTTCTCTAAGGTTCTCTCTAGACAATGGGGGGGGGGCATGGAGGCTATTTTCCCGGGGCTCTGCATAGGCTACTCGAGTAGTCCATGATGGGCCCCACTGGAAAGCCGATCCGCATTATTTACCACGGAAAACCCAGCCTAGACTGATCCTGGAGGCCAGGCATCCTCACTGGAGATTTCTTTCTCTTCTTTATTTGCATTTACCTCTGTCAACAAGGCTTCCTTTAAAAGCCATGAATCAGGGCCCTCTACGAGAGAAGCGCTTCTTTTCATCGCCGATTTCAAGTAAAGGACCTTTTCATGTGTTTGAGCTAGACTAATGGATGTCTGTTTTATAGGAACATGCTCTTTATTTAAGAGAAGTACCAGTATGTATTTTACCTGGATCATGATGGAGAGTTATCGCTTGCTCAGTAGCAAGGGAAAGGTTGGCCTTTTATGCATCCATCTATGGCTGAAACGCTACAACATAGAGACAAATCAACACCCCCCTCCCTCTCCCAACCAGACAAAAAAGGGATGACCTTATTCAGGTGTAAATATTTGGTCCCTCAGATAATATCTCTGAGTGGGAAAGGCCCAAATACCACGGGCCTTCGGTTTCAACATTGGGTTTGGTTTCAACATAGGTAGGGGCTAAATCAGCCCCGAACCCCCTTAAACACGTACAGTACTCCCACAAAATTGGTCGGTACATGTCCCTACCATCCATACCCAAATTCACACCCTTGCCAAATACACTGGAACTGGAAAAACACACAGACACACACGGTATGTTATCAGCCCATCATCAGTGGCTAACTGCATTTGAAAAGAGGAATGTGTAGATCACATTACACAGTAGGGCCCTCCTACCTGCACATTGGGACATCCATCCATCCATCCATCCATCTGTCCATCTTCCAAACTGCTGATCCTACTGGGTCGTGGGGAGTCCGGATCCTATCCGGGAAGCAATGGGCACGAGGCGGGGAACAACCCAGGACAGGGGGCCAGCCCATCGCAGGGCACACTCACACACCATTCACTCACACATGCACACACACCAATGGGCAATTTGGTAACTCCAAGTAACCTCAGCATGTCTTTGGACTGTGGGAGGAAACCCCACGACGACTAGGGGAGAACATGCAAACTCCACACACATGGAACCCAGGGGGAGACTTGAACCCTGGTCCCAGAGGTGTGAGGCAACAGTGCTAACCACTGCACCACCATGCCGCCCCCACATTAGGACATTGCAGGCATTTTTGCTAACATGAAACCCACTTCTTCAAATTCAAAATTTTGGACTCAGCCAGCCCCTACATAATAACAGGTCATACTTGCAGTGTGCACTCAGATATGATAAGAATCAGTTCTGTTCTGTGCCAGTTGGTAGCATGGTAGTTAGGCAACTGTACTGCTGTTGTGTTTAAAGAACTGAGGTTAAGCTTTGTAGCAAATCATAGATGGTCATTCCACAAACATTTATGAATTTGAAAGTGAGACTGTGTCGTTTCAGTGGTCGAACTGTCACCAGTAGTAGCTTTGCCGTTAGCGATGTCGCTCTCACACAGTATCACTCATGCTTTTCGGTTGACATCACCGTTTTATGCGGTCAAGTTAACCCATCTTGTAAGATTCTGATGACGCTCATCTTTTTCCCAGCATGAATTATTGATTCTTCATGGCGTGTCTTGTATGGTGACATCATCCCCACATTGTTGGAGATGCCATCCCAAGAGAATAGATAACGAGAGCTCTGAGTGCAGATGTGGCTTTTTAGCCCCCCCATCAACATTAATTAGTAATGTTAACACCAAAGTAACATATGTAGATGTTGTGCAGGGGGACTGGGGTCAGAGGCATGACCTCACCAAGATGGGTGACATATCATAACAAATGAGGGTACAGTACAGCCTGGCAGGCTGGCGTTAGACATCACCCACCAGCTGTCTGTCTCGGCGATGCCTACTGACACTGGCTGAATGAAGATTAGTGATTTAGGCTTTTGAATATAAAAAAGAAATCAGCAGAGTATGGCTTCTTGTGTATCGTGTACAGTGAAGATGTAATGCACAGATGGATTCACACATGAACCAGGGAGTTTAGAGTTTTAGAGAGTGCTTTAATGAGCTTAACTGCACAAAATGTATAAGAAGCAAGTTAACACCACGGATGCTATAGTTATTTGTCCCTTGTCATCTCATTTATTTATAAATACTCTTTGAATACTCAGTTCCCCAGCATCTTTAGAGGTGCCATTTATATATTTCAATTTTTGGATTTTTGGAATGGTGAAAGCTTGATGCTCACTGATGGTGAAAGGTCAGAGTTAACCATTAATCAAGTAGATTCTTTTTGCATGGCATCCCATAATATCCCCTCAGTATATGGGAATATCTACTGTGACAAACTGCTGAAGAGTGGGAATGAAGCTGGTGAAGAAAGGAGGCATAGATGTGTCAGTTGGCAAAGTGCTGGAGATGGGTGGTGTGATTTCTTTCCATTTTTTGATTTTGTATTCCCCTTCCTGTCCCTCTTCGCGGCGTGATATTGAGGGGAGCCAACGACAGAATAATAATGCGATGCTTTGCATGATCGTTCCAAAGGAAATTGGATTTGAGTCTAAAATAACTGAAAAGTCTTTTTTTAAAAGCGATGATCAACAGACTTCCGTGGAAAAATCATGGAAATATGGCTGGAGCAACTCAAACAGCTAAAGTCCCTCATATGTTTTTCAACCACAAACTGGTAACTTGTTAACTATAACTGACAAAATCACCACCCTATTCTTTATAAAAATACAAACTGTGTACATTATGGGTGGTCCCAGCTGGTATGTGATATTTGCTTTAGTAAATTTCACCTGATGTTATATTGTCAGAGACCAGAAAAGTCTACATACAAGATCCCAAGTACTAAGATTGAAATCCATTAAATAATCCTGGTATGGTGTAAGCATAAGCTGTTCTCAGGTAAATACCAGGAGCAGGTGTGGCTCATCAGAAGCTAGAAGGAATAGAAAACCTACTGGATAGTAGCTCTCCAGGACGTGAGCAGGAGACCCCTGGTCTAGGACCAATACAATAGCTTACTCAACTTACACATGTGCAGCTTATATATGTAAATACTCTAGATTCATTTGCACTACTTTGCTGCCAATTAGCACTATGAATATTTATATTTATTATTTCATATTCATTCATTCATTCATTCTCCCACCCGCTTTATCCTACTGGGTCGCGGGGGGTCCGGAGCCTATCCCGGAAGCAATGGGCACGAGGCAGGGAACAACCCTGGACAGGGGGCAAGCTCCATCACAGTTATTATTTCATATTTACTGTTTAATTCCTAATATCTTGCCTCTTTCCTGAGTGCAAGTGTGTATGTGACAAAACTTTGACATTGACTCATAAACAGATTCCAAACGGCTGAATCACCATTTTGCTCCATCATAAACATCCCTGTGGTGGTGGTGACCTTCACCTCACTGTGGAGGATCTCTGCAGGTAGTGGAAGAAGCGTTATCCTCACAGATAACAAGTACAGCCGTGGATTAATATTAATATAAATTAATATACCACAGCACATTTTTTTGTTTCACTCATTTCTCAATTTATGGGTGTGTGTCTGTGAATAATATATATTTTTTGCAAACTGCAGCCTGCTTCTTCTCTGTTTCTCATTAATGAAGGGCTTCTTCCTTGCTTTATGGGACTTCAGTCCTGCTTCTAGGAGCCTGATGCGAACTGTCCTTGCAGTGCACTTCACACCTGCACTTAATGTTTCCCATTGAGGTCATCCTACGATTCGTGACAAACTGTCGCATAAGTTAACGGTCATCACTGGCATTAGGAATTTGCTTCCGCCCTTTCCCTGGCTGGTTTCTGGTTGTTCTCAGTGTCTCCTGCTTCACCTTATTCTTGTGTGCAGCTGTCCTAGAAATTTTGAATCTGGAAACAACCTGGTGCTCACTGTTGCCGTCTGCCAGCAGAACCACGATTAAGCCAGGATTTAAAAATGCAGATTTGTTTAAAAATGTAGAGTGGTCTCGTGATTTTTTTCCACGGCTGTATATCTAGGGAGTAAGTGGGAGAGCAGACCGTGCCTGCCGCCACACGGAAAGCTGCTCCTGTTACGGAATGCTGCTGTTCTCTCTGGAATGCCTTAATGAGCATCCCGGCGAGGGGGTGTGGTGACACAGAGAGCCTGAGTGATGTTTGGGAAAAGTGGAGGGGGGGGTGATACTGAGGACATGCCCAGGGCGGGTGTGATGGTAAAATTACGAAGCCCCCCCACACGCTCCTGTCGTCAGCAGGAAGCCAGGGGATTAAATTTGGGGGGTCCAGTTACCGCGTTTCGCTCCAGAGTAGCAGCCGCTCCTCCTGCTATTCGGACCCCGCGCCACACCCCCGGTCACATGCCTGCGATCACTTGAATGCTATTTGTTCCAGCTGTCAGCTGCTCTTGAACTAAAAACTTCAACTCTATAAATTCCCTTGATTACTTTGTGTGTTTTGTCTTCTATCATTTAACTCCTTGGGCAGTCTTGAACAGTTACGCATGAGTGTTTACCACCACTCAACCAGACATTTACAGGGAGCCAAGTTTGGGGGCCACAAATATCCACTACACTAAATATTAAAAAAAAAATGCTCCTTATATCTGCGATGGGCTGGCCCCCTGTCCAGGGTTGTTCCCTGCCTCGTGCCCGTTGCTTCCGGGATAGGCTCCGGA
>JAODLC010000038.1:5039234-5060312 GCA_026781145.1 Hippopotamyrus pictus | reverse complement strand
CCGTTGCTTCCGGGATAGGCTCCGGACCCCCCGCGACCCAGTAGGATAAGCGGCTTGGAAAATGGATGGATGGATGGCTGGATGCTCCTTATATGAGAGATGCTGAAACAGTGTATTCTGCAATCCTGCTAGCTAGCTAGGTACGATCTTCTGACTCTAATTTATTTGGTTTTTGAAACATATGCGGGGGGGAGGGGGGGGGTTGAAAGGCCCTAAAGTGAGTTTTGAGGGGGGTCTCACACACAACAAAGCTCCGTGTTGGAGCAGAGCTCATCTGACATTCTGAAGATTCATAAACAATTCAAGTGGAATTACATCTGTAGATATTCAGATCTAAATGCATTTTAAGTGTGTAAAGCAGTCTACAGCTGCCTCTGTTTACATTTAGGTGGGTAGCTGACGCTTTTAACTATCACCACTTAAAATTTTTAGTTAGATATTTCCCTGAAGCAATTTAGGTGTCTTGCTCAAGGATATAATGGTGCCCTTCAAGCTAAAGTCTATAACCACCATGCTCTTGTCTAATATGTAGTTACGTACTATACAAATATATATTGTATATTTTAGGCCATTTTGTTTGCCATTTTGCTTAGCAACTAGGAAATAAATAGATTTGAACTCCTTTTGACATATGCCTAACTTCCCCAAACAAATACTTATTATTGTATTTTTGAGATTCTAGAAGATTATAATATTTAAAAAGTAGCAGGACATCTGCAGCTAAATGTAGTAAGACTAAATCTTCAGTTCCTTTCTGAGATTAAGAAAGGCTTGGTGATCATTTCCAAAGCATCATCACTGGAATCGCCAGCTGACTTCATGTCCTTAAAGGGTTTGATGGGAGTCTGTAGCCCCTGTAACAGCCCAGAATGTCAGGGTGCTGAATTTGATCGGGGCTTCAGCTGGTCGACCACAAATGTAGGAAGTAATGTACTAAATGTTGGAATCCTAGTCCGATTCAGCAGCTGGATGTTGAAGACGATCTGGGTATGATCTGACATCATGTGTTGCACAAGGTTGATGGTTTTCATTGCATGTGACGCCAAGGTTCTTACTGCTTTTTCACAGGCAATGATCTCCACTGCCTGCTCCTCCACTTGCTTTGAGGTGTGTAAATTGCTAGCATGAAGCACCTTTAGGGGGCGCTGTTCTGACTGGGGCAGTAACTAATCCTTCTACAGTCTTAAGGCAGATGTGGCTGGCTAACAGACCTGAGCTGCTTCACTGTCACTACGGCCCCCAAAAATAACACATGGGAAGGGGCAGTAATGTGGGGCCATAAATGAAGAGGCTGAGGTCTGTTCTCCTGCCATGATGATGGACACACGGCCATTATAGCTAGCTCACCCTTATTTGGTACATTCCTGGTGGGCCTTCATGCTCCTAGTCCAATGAAACGTTAAAAGTAAATTGAACGATTAAGTGAATCCAGACTAACACAAAGATAATCCCTGGTCGCGTGAGAACTGAAAGATCACGTACACTGGCTGCTCATACGAGATGCCCCGCTACCTTTCTCCTTTCTCCGTGTCAGTGTATATGCCTCGTATCTCGTCAGCATGGAGATTATAACATGCCAGGGGTGGTAGTCCCAAAGTGGAACTGGATTAGCAGGATTTTGTGGAAGTTAGAGACAGATGCCAGACCACAGAATACTATAAACTTACCGCCACCCTACTGGCTACAAGCTCCATTCTCTGCCTGTAGATGGTATCTTGAACTTTGCAACCTTGTGACAGATTCATTAGCTCAGGGTCAATGAGACCTTTTACCCCCACATTTTAGCCTGGGCTCCGTGGGGTATCTAATGGGATGCAGAAAGGGCACAAGGAGCTGCTTGTTTGGAGAAGACTCCAAAGCTTCAGCCGTTGGGTTTCACAATGCAGTGCAGTCAGCCGCTTCATTTCAAAGCACCAGATCCTGGCTTCGTGTCAATCCTGCCAACATACAGCATCATTAGGAGTTGACTCACTATGCACCACTGAAATACTGGTGTATGGGGGGGTGAGTGTTGTCAGCAGCCATTTTGGCAGGAAGTCTGGTAAAGTCCCGTTCTTATGCTCTGTGGGTGTGTGACGAGAGGGAGAGACTGAGAAGAGGGGCAGAGGGAGTTCTATGAAAGGCTTCAGCTATGGAGAGACACGCTGACTTCCTCTGGCACGCTTACAGCATCGCTGCACTGCAAAGACTGCGGAGACAAGGACATCACTGTTTTAGCCCCGGCAGCTGCGGAGCGCCTGCGTGCAGCTTCCAAGAAGAGGCGGCAGCCCTCCTAGGTGCAAGGGCACCTGGTGGGTTAGCGCCAGCTGCCCAGCTTGGCCAGTCAGCCAGGAATTCAATTACAGGTAGCCCGCTATGGTACTAGCATAATGGAAATCACTGACCCACTTTCAACTCTGATGCCCGCTGTGTCATACAAAGGAACTGCATGCTTGGCTTCGACATACGATGCGTGTCACCGAACACCAAGGAGTAAGAACCCGTAGCCAATAGCAACGGCATTATAAACGAGAGGCACGATGACACTGCAGCCTAGTGATAAAACCGCTGCCATAAGCTCAATGCTGACAAGAAATGCCACCCTTGTCTTTACCTTCTCTATACAGTGTGTCACTGTATCACGGATGGGTTTACACATTTTATGTCTGGTGACAGAATATATGCTTTGGTTTATTCACACCAGGATATGACATCACGACAGGAAGTATACTTCAGTGTCTGGCTAAAACTCACTGATATTGGTCTAAACATATTACAAAGCCTATATGTGCTTCCGTAGACAAAAGTGTTGAATAATTGGAGGAAACAAATAAAAAAAAAAAACCTGCATTAAGTGAAATACCAAATGTGTGATTTCGAAGAGGTTTGTCTCTGCAAAAGGTGTAGCTATTACTGTCATTACTTTGTTGCTATAAAGTCACGTGTGCCTTGCTGTATTGAGTAATTAGTGTGGCGGAACACTAGCTCGGGTGATCTGCTCCACGGCAAAATGTCCCATTACAGAGGACGGATTCGATTCGCTCCGTCTGTTCTCATTCGCTCTGCGCCAAATCGCTGTGACCCAGATCAATCGCAAGGTCACTTGATGGTACGGCCACTGAAACTGTCCCGGAGGCAGATGTGTGGACCTGTTCTCCAGACATCCTGTGAGCAGATGAAAAAGTTAAGAGAGGCCTTGTGTTACTGACGTCCAGTCTTTGAAACCAAAATCTGTAATGCCGCCCGATGCTGGATTTATGGATTTATTGGGTTCTGCTTTAGTTTTATTGGACAGTTCTTTTATCTCATACTGATGGGTTGCGGTGTGTTCATTGTTCTCGTTCTAAATCTGTTCCTGTCATCCACCATCGTCATGACGATGTTGTACATTGATGACCTGCATGGTCATACACTGTAAAATTCTAAATATAGGACCAGACTCCCCAAAAATGGCTAGAAGATGGAGTATAACAGGAAAATTGGAGCATCCATTTGCTGAATTATACCAGAGTATCTATGCACATTGTAATTTGGCTGAAGATACCTCTTCAGAGCCATTGAAACCCTTGGTTATGTGTTTTACTTTTACCTTTAAGACCACAAATGAAACAATGGGGGATGTAATGACACAGGAGAGTACTAAAAGCCATTTCTTTGTGGACTCCATGTAGGTACATTTCCCAATAGTGTTTTTCATTCAGTGGCACATTGGGTGCATTTCAGAATGGATGGGGCTGAATGTGTGACATAATGGCTTCATTGTTTCCAAGTCAGTAAACACCACTTGGCGTCTAGGGTAATGAAGTTACTGTCACATTCAATTTCCCTTTCTTACCATTGTAATAGTCCTTTTTGCTGTTTATTTTCGCAATGGTCTCATTAATTAAAGTTTGGGAAACTTCAAGGAGTTTTTAGATGCTAAGACCACAATGTGAATGACAGTCAGCTTCCTTTTTGGGGAATAGAAAATATCTGTAACTTTGTAAACAGATTTCCCATAATTGCCCTAGCAAGACCAACCCATAGGTCATACTTATTTTACCCAGCTACCTATATATATAGGAGTACAACAGTCTGGAACCCATATTCAAAATCTCTGGACTTAAGGTAAGAGAACATGAGCTTCACACAGAGCAAACCAGGAGTTGTTATAACTGAACTGAGATGACTCATAATTGCATGTCCTTATGACTACACAATATCCTGGATTACGGCTAATTTAAAATATGACTCCTTCTATCTGTTCCAGCACATTCATCCTTTTTTCTTTCTAGAACATGCCCAAACACTTTTATGCTCTCTGGTTACATTACTCCAGGATTTATGAGGTCTCGCTTACACTTCCCTTTTCCCCTGAGGCTATGTCACAAAAATTTGTGGCAAATGCTGCCCCCCCCCCCCTTCAACTTATAAAGTAAGCCATTTTTAAAGGGCAATACTGGCCATGCTACTAGCTAAGGACATTAATGAGGAAGCTGACCCTTGGGAGGTGGGATGTGGTGGGCGGAGCTTGTGAACTGGCCTCTCATACCCTTTGGTATAGCCAATCAGGTGAAAGACCCACATAAGGAAGTCACTACCTGTATTGAGCATGCCCGAAATACACCAATATTCCTGTCGAACAGCCCTATGTCTTCATATGACTTAATCACCCTTTAAAGCCCTACAAAATATTTGAACAGGGCCCTCAAATGTATTGTCTTTTATGATATATGATAGATTCAATTAAAATATGCAGAGTTCCTATCAGCTGGAGTCATGGTACCAAACCCATGTAAACTGGCCAAAGTCAAAGTGTTGTTCTATAGCTTAAGAAAGTTGAGAATCAGAAAAGAACATAAAAAAAGATTCTGAAAACACAACACTAAGATTAAATCAGACATGAATCTGTACTGAAAGGCCATAAACTTTCAGTTCTTCCTTTCATTGCAGATAACTATAATAAATGACACTTATAGTTAACGGAGCACAAAGGCTGCTTTCTCCATAAATCCAGGGCTGTGATAAGGCAGGACCTTTCAGGACCCATATTGTCCCTTATATATGCATGTATAATTAGTCTCTGTTTTTAAGGGCAGGGGAGGCCTTGGAAGGGATGGGGAAACTTCTAAATGTACATCGAAATCCAATCCCTCATTCATACCCCCCCACCCACCCACGAAAACCATTTCCTGCTCTCTTATTGTTGTACAATAAACTTAACAATTGAGCAACATCATATTTTACCACAGATACTGGAGACTGTAGGGACAAAGGGACAAAGGGAATGTTTTCATTTGGTTTTCTATGAAACCACTAACCCCCCCCCCCCCCCCCCCCCCCAAAAAAAAAAACATCTAAAGCATTAAATTCAGCTGCATTCTAAACAGACAGAATTGCAAAAAATAATAATTCTGCCTTACAAGGAACTTGATTCATAAATATACAGTCTATGGCTGAAATGATCCATCCATCTTCCAACCTCTTATCCAGTACAGGTTCAAGGGTATCCTGGAGCCCATTGCAGACAACACGGAAAACTCGCAGACAGGATGCCAGTCCATTACAAGGCATACACACACACACACACATACACAATGGACAGTTTACAGGTGCCAGCTGACCTGACTGCATGCTATTTGGACAGCAGAAGGAAACCAGACTTGAGGAAAAATCAGGCAAACTGTACATATAGGGAGTCGGCACGGAATATCGGCCCCAGTTATGGGGGGTGCGAGGCAGAAGGCTGCAGCATTTCAGTAATATTTTGCCGTGTTTTAATATTTGATCGTTGGAAGAATAATCAGTCATATTTTATTGAATTCACGTGAAATTTCAGTGCCCGCTCCACCATCCAGTCGACTTGTCTCAGTAAGTGATGTTGCAGTGTACATATTACTACAGGAGTTATAGAATATTTTTCTGGCTTGATGTGGCAGTGAAAATAATCCCTGGGTTGTCTCTCTGAATGCTGAGTCCTCAGCACTGATCTCCTCTTACCTCACCGGCGCTGTGAGCTTCATCAGCTGAGGCTTGTGGAGGCACTCGGTTGCTAGGCAACTGAACCAGGTCATTCATCAGACCATCAGCTCTAACTGGGGTGGCATAAGGGGACTGGGGTGTGGTGAACCTGTCACGGCGAGGCTCTTCTCTAACGCCGCGGCAAAATGGGAGCATGCGGCTCAGCGCGCTGGCGGCTCCGCGATGCTTTAATTACCAGGTGCATGAATTAGCATGAAATTAGCATGCGTTAGCGGGACCGCGGCTGCCAAAGGTGCGGCGGCGTGTTGGGAGTGCATCTGTCCCTGCGCCCGCTCTTTAGTGCTAACAAGACACAACAAGGAGGTTAGCGAGGAACAGATGAAGCACAAAATTAGACTCCCCACACATCCAGTCGAACAAGCCCTGCATAAAAATCATATGCTAATAATAATAATTCTGCAGCGCGCAGAAATGGTAAACAAGCAGGTTTTCCCTGCCGAACACAAACCCTCTCACAGAGTCTGGACAAGGGAAGCCCACAGATGTCCATTGGAAGCATTTTACTCACAAACCACAATGCAGCTGTAGGTGAATTCATGCCAGAAGTGGAACTACTCAAATAAACGAAAAGGCCGGCCAGCCCCCTTAGCATTGGCTCCGTTAGCCTTTTTTGCGTCTTGACAGGTCACATGATGCGATGTGGTTCTTTGTGCACGTTGTGGTTCTGGAGTGCACGTTGAGCGTGAAGGCATTCGGCGGTCTTTTGGCGAGGTCGCGCGGTGATGCTGTATCAGCAGGGCTGGCGTCTGCTGCAGACCTGATTGGCCGGCGATCTGAGATCACTGTGCCTGCCGCTCTCATCTGGCAGTCACTTATGCATTACTAATGCATACAGTGGATATAAAAAGTCTACACACCCCTGTTAAAATGGCAGCTTTTTGTGACGCAAAAAAATGAGACCACGATAAATCATTTTAAGGTTCTTTAAGGGAGTGCACACTTGTGCAACCAGCTTATTGTATGCTTTTTAATTTTTTATATTTTTCCACCTAACAGATCTGTTTGTTTTTCAATTGAATTGAACAGGTTTTAGGTCAAATTAAAAGTGGGAAATGATTTGAAATGATTTATCGTGATCTCATTTTTTTGCATCACAAAAGCTTGGCATTTTAACAGGGTTTTGTACAATTTTAAACCCACTGAATCTTTATCAAGGGAATGATGTCTGTTTTGGACATGCTTAGTAGCCTATCTAATACTGAGAGATAATGTTCACTTTCACTAATCCTTAGTCCATTAGATTCAACACTGTAACACTATCAGCGCACTACTCAGCACAAACCTAAACCTCCACATTTTGATAAGAAAAATATCACTCAAGGTCATTGTGAACATATCTAGTGAACAGGAGTAAATGAACCTACAGTATACAATTTGACAATGCATATTGATTTTGAATTCTTACCTAAGGGGTCATTTGAGACTAAGAGAATGGGGTAATCTAATGAATATATAAGACAAAAATAAGAATTATTATGTGCAGCACTGTGCAAAGACCTAAGCGTCAAGAAAAACGTTTAAAGCTGTATATCTGGGTAATAAGTGTATTTTTGCTCAGAAAAAGTTACTGGTATCTTGTTAGATGGCTAGATGAACCTCTCCTCATGGGCACCCCAGCCATTCCTTGGATTCGTTACATTTCACCACCAGTGCACTTAATTAATTAACTTAATTAGTTGCATAACTCAATCAGGTATCGATTAGTCATATGAGGTCTGGTACTGGTTGAGTCAAAAATACATGGGTGTATTGGATGGTTGCTGCAAACACTGGGGTGACTTTAGGAGAGGGTTTGAAATAGCTAAGCTGACACACTTTCACAGACACAATACCATAGCTTAATGCCAAAATGAAGATCATTTAAACACCATTTTCTTTGCCTGCCTAAGACTTTTGCACAGTACTGTATATATATAGCGCGGTGTTACAGTGCCGCTCCCAGTGTTGTTTGGGTGGGAAGACTTCAAAATGATGTATCGCGTGTCATTAAGCTGTTTGTTGCATGCGTGTTACTGCTTCGAAAAATGATACTTTAACGGCTACATTTCTCACCAGAAACTCTTATTGAAACCCCGAAACACTGACGTCAGCTGGGAGAGAAGCGGCAGCAGAAGGGCAGGTTACACTCCAGCCCAGATATCTCCAGCTGAAGGGCTTGAGTATCTGCCCACGTGAAATTCCAGCCATGCCTGATTATGTTCTTTGCTATTTCCCATCTCGGGTCATTCAAGCCACCGTTCACTCGTTGGTCACTCATGGGCTCTGCATGTCGGTGCTGCTGTTCAAGTCGTTCGACGCTGCCTTGATGACCGCACACCATCAGGGGGTGGGGTGGGGGGGGAAGCATGTTACTGCCTCCTCTGTTACGGCTGCCCCTCAAACACGCTATCGGATGTAACAATCTAAGGAAATGCACAAAGACTGTCTTAGCTCATAATTCACATGTACCGCAACAAGTTGGCATGGAAACACCTGATAGTGTCTGTCCTTCATCTCTTCTGCTCCTGAGTTTTCAGTCAGGCTGGGAAAGGTGGTTTCTGTTAAGCATTTGTTTTGGGTATCCAGGTGGTGACTGAATGTTCTTTGCGCCTTCGATGTGAAGCTGCCAAGTCATGTTTCACTGCAAAGATCTTTTCGATGCAGGCAGCGGGGCCAAGATCACTGGCTATACAATCAGGCCTATATCTCAGCTTTCTTACATCACAATGGGAATGACCTAATACTGAAGTACTGCATTTGCAATTGCACATTTGTGGTCCATGCTGACCTGATCCATTCGAAATTTCTGCCTTTTGTCCTCAAGGATATGGAGATTTGAATCAAACCATCCCTTAAACATACCAAGGTGCTTAATACAGGAAAGTACATGTGACCTCTGACATTTGAGGACAGCATGTCTCTCCTGTGTCCTGTATCACCTGTGCTTCTCCCATCCACTTGTTTCCCTGTACCCACTTATCCTATTCAGGGTTGCAAGGCTTCCGGAGCCTATCCTGGAATTACCCAGGATGGGACACTGGCCGCATCACAGGACACATTCACACACCACAAAGACATGGGGAGACCATGCTAACACCACAAACATAGAGCCATGACTCGCAGAGGGGCTAGCCACTGTGCCATCCTGCTACCTGTCTGTGCATCGTCTTCTTTGTTGCATTTTAGTTTAACTTTCAATGAAGTTGGCATGACTAGAGTCACAAGAAAAGGGGCAGGAGCAGAATGTAGAAAGGAATAACAGAGAAATAACTACTTCCCCATGTATCTAGAGTTAAAAGCAAAAGCCGTATATAAATCCCATGTAGAGCCATATCTAGTCCATGAGAATTGTATCACTTCCTGCAGGCACACAGCACATCAAAGTCAGGCTCCATATAAACTGGGGGGAGGGGGCTGGAGGGAGGGGGGCGTGGCGCTTCTGCGAGAGTAGCCCCCCCCGTGGCTGGTTCAGTGTCGAACCCGCAAATTCCACAACGGGCTGAAAAGCACAGCCGCCCCTGGAGAACAGATGTTCACTCCATCGCGTCGATTAAATCTGGAGGCGGTGCTCTGCCGAGCCGCTCCACGCGTTACGGGCTTTTCAGCGTAAGTGTGATTTTACGCAAGGGTGACAATAACGTGTTCTTTATTAAATTCACTCCGGCTGCAGTATAAATAAAAAACAATGCTTCCACACTGCCACCTCTGCTCAGGTGTCAGAACTGCAGCTGGATCAGTCAGTGATTTCCTGACTGTTCCTAAATAGGTATATTTAGGGTTTTCCTCTTTTACACCCTCCATCCCCATTTTTTACCCCCTTATGAAACTCCCACCCCTAAAAAAATCCATGCCCTTATCTCATTGGCCAGAGCAGTTATGGCAGAAGATTAGCATAATGCTAAGCTATTTTCCTGTTTCACTTCTACGGCGTGATAGAGCATGTTTTATGTCGGCCACGCATCAGCAGATGTGTTGCTTGTGATTTGTGTGGCTCTTCCTGGCATCCCATAGTCTCATTCCTGAAGTAGAAATAAAGAAGTGTAAGATTAAAATGCAGTAAAAATAAATATGACTGGCCTCTGCTCGGCCTGGAGCCATGATTTTAATGTGATGTCAGTCAGTCACTCCTGAACCAGCCTCTCATGATCTTCCTGGTTCTGCTTAGCAGAAAATCACTCATCACCTCCTGGACATCTCTCTCGCTCTCTCTCTCTCACCCTCATTTTATTTGCTCTCTCATTTTTGCCTCTGTATCTCTCTGAAGAGGGTTAATGCACCGTAATACAAAACTGCACCCAGGCTTCAATAGCTTGTGGTCCATAACATAAGGGCAGTATAGTTTTTGAGCATGAGGGACAGTGCCTCATAACTAGGGTTGCCAACGGTCCCGAATTGTCCGGGACATCCCGAAATATGGGTAATTTTGATTCGCCCGTTCACTGAAGGGACGAATCAAAATCACCCATATTTCAGGGTGTCCCGGACAATTCGGGACGGTTGGCAACCCTACTCATAACCAGCCTCATCTGTGCGTGTGCATAAACGGGAATGCAGCTCAAAAAAACACATACACTGGCTCTCTTTTGCATTGGGCAAGGGCTCGCTTGTTCTTCAAAGTTTCAGAGCGCTAACTGCGTTAGATCACAGGACAACAGCAAGACAACGGCCAACCAGACGCGCACCCTGGGTTTAGTGCTGCAGGAGGACTCCTTTGCTGACGTTATCTCGGGGCCACTTGTTCCCGCCTGCTTCCTGGGAGGTCCTGATTGATGTTACCATTAGGGCCCGTTGGAAGGCTGGGGTTACTGCTGATTGGCAATATATTATTATCGTAAGTAGGAACACACATGCTTTGGTGTTAAAAGGAACGGTCCTAAATGACAAAAACCATAAAAGGTTATGGCAAGCTATTGATTTGAATTCAGTACTTGATCTCTGAGATTTAAAGAGCCTGGGACCAAAGGAACAGCTTATCATTACTGGTACTGCTTATGTACGTTTTGGTATCGCCGCAGGCAGTGCAGGTCGAATCCCATGTGGCGCTCTGGGGGGGTTTAAGTTAGCGCCCCCTGATGCTGAATCGGTTGACCAGCATGAGCTACAGGTCCTGTACTAGGCTGCCTGGTGACCTCATAACCTTCGTGTAACACCTGTGTGAAATGCACTCTCCCTGAGCACATGGTAAACTGCACAGCAGGTACAAGCGGTGCCATGTGGGAGGACGGGGGGGGCACACGAGCTGATCTCCGACAACCCCCACCGCCCATTCCCCCCACCAGCTCCTGCCTGGCCGTTGAGGTCAGGCCTGCTCCTCCATATAAACAACTGCCACGGTATATTACTCACGAGAGCAGAATCTCTGTGCATAAACCGCAGTCTGGAGATTGACTTACATTAAAAAAAACTGCATTTGGAAAAAAAAGTCACCTTCCTGTAAAATCTTAGGCATTATTACTCGCTCTCTCTCTCTCTCTCTCGCTCGCTCTCTCTCTCGCTCTCTCTCTCTCTCTCATACATTTCATTCGGTAACCCTTGTTTCCATGTCAATAATTGATTAATGATGATCAGGATCTGGAACCCCCCCCTGCACCTCCACCCCCCCGCCACCAGGCCTGGCTGCTCTTTGATTCTTTGATTTGAGGTTAGAGCGAGGTTTGGGGTCTGAGCACAGGGTCAGCCATTTCTCTGTGTCCCTGGAGCATTTTTTTTTTGGGGGGGGAGGGGGGGGGTTAAGACCCTTACTCTATGTGACTACCTTCTGCCAGGCATTTGAACTGACAACCTTATGGTGCCAGACACAAAACCCTAACCCGCTGAGCCCCACGGCCCCCTAAGGCTAATTTTGGCCTTTGATCAGTCCAGACCTTGACATCATTAGCACTCTGCGCTAACCAGCTGAGATACTGGCTATACTGTTACGGAATGCCAACGGTGTTACTTTGCTGATGTTTAGCACAACCTGTAAGGACTCATTTATGCACATCCATCACACACTGTTTTGCCTGGAGGATGGCATAATAACAAATACGGCTTCTCCACCTGCTCCATCTCTAAGCAGTAATAATAGCAACTGTACTGACAAGCTTTTAGGTGAGAAATGGGACACACTCTATCCTTTTCTGAGTCCCTGTAAGACTGAATCACATCTGCGCTTAGGCTGTATCTTCTCATCAATGCTGATCAATCATCTTCATGTGTTTTATGACGTAACAAGCAAAGTGAGGATTTGGAGCCGTTCCTGGAAGACAGATAGGCGACCAGCTCCGGGGGAACCTCACATGTTAAGGGCGGAGTTAGGAGCAGGGATCCAGATATGTGATTAGCTCCACAGGAATCTCATACAGTAAGGGAGACTTCAGAGGCAGGGATGCAGATAGGTGACCAGCTCAGTAGGAGTCTCATGCGGTAAGGGAAACTCTAGAGGCAGGGATACAGATGGGTGACCAGTTCCACAAGAACCTCACATGTTAAGGGTGACATTAGAGGCAGGGATACAGTAGGCAACCAGCACGACAGGAATCTCACACAAAAAGGGGAGGCTTCAGAGGAAGGGATATACCACAGCATGCATATCTTTGGAGGAAACCCACGCAAACACAGGGATAATGTGCGAACAGCCCACGCATACGTAGCAGGGGCCAGATACAAACCTGCGATAGGGCATCTGGGAAGATGACAGCATCACCCACTCAATTCTGCATCCATTGGTGTTAAGCCACGATTTTTCACATTTCTCTTTATTCAGCAGAGGCCTCTGTCCGGATCGATGTACAATTGAGAAGCTGAGTCAGCTAGTCCCAGGAGCGACTGGGGCTTCAGTGCCTCACTCAAGGGTCCAAAAGCAAAATCACTGTGATTTCGACCAGCAACCTTCTGATTACAGGTACAGCATCCTAGCCCACAGAGCCACACGCCGGACTGCAGCAGGTATGTGGAAGACAAGGTGTGAAAATGTGCTTTTTTGTGCTACAGCAAGTGGTAAATGTATTTATAAGCGGCTTGCAGTTGTGCCATAGCTGAGAAATGACTAAGAAGACACAAGAATTTCAGACGCGTGGGAATCACATTATATGCATGGATCAGATGCTTTCTGCTGACTAATAAATCTTCCAGGCCGAAATGGGTGTCAAAGCGGTGCTCGGGTGAAAGCGATACACACCAGGGAGGGGGGTGGAGAGGGAGCAGCGTGCCACCCCACTGCTTTGATCGTGGCCAGCAGGTCTGGGGGATTTTCTCTCTTCCTTTGATCTCTGAGGCAGACTGGGCCCCACCCCCCTGCCACGTCAACACACATGAAGCCTGGCCCACATGCTGATTCAATTAGAGCCCCGTGCGGAATGAAAGCTTTAATTAGACCGCTATGGCAGGCAGGTAAATATTTAACATCCACCTTTTTTTTTTAAGCGAGTCTGTTTGTTTTTTCTCTTTTTTTTTGTGTAGCTTACAGGCATCCCGCCCCCAAGATCCCCCCGAGATCCTATCTCAGATCCTTCCGGACAGAACATGACACCCTGCGTTCAGGATCAGGTGAATAATGGCTTTAGAAGGACAGCTCTGCTTACCTGAATGAGCCCAAACACTGTGTAGATACAGCTTCCAGGTCAGGCTAGAGCTTCCCTTTGAAATAAAGATTATTCCCTTTTGTACCAGAGTGCACAATCATTTATGATGTCATTCTACTGAAGCAGTGTTTTTTAAATGAATTAATTTACATTCTGGTTTAAAATCATTACTAGCATTGCACACAGTTTCCTAAATGTAGAATATGCATTTTTTATTTTCACCGCCATGCAAGATAGATCCAGAATTAACTGCACAGAAATCAGCAACAGTGACATTTTCCTGTTTTTTGCAGTAGGGGAAAAGGCTGAGGATTAGCAAGCTGGTTGGTCAATTACATTCCTCCGCAGGGAACCTCTATGCGTTGGACAATAAACACGCTACCAGGGAAACCACACATGCAGCACTCGGCTGGACAGCATGCAGAAGGAAACACCAGCGAATCTCTGTGCGACATCCCTCCATCCTGCTGTTCCCCCACACTGCTGAAATGCACATTTAGCCAGCCGTGGCAGACGACACCTGAAACAGCAGCCATCCCGGTGTGTCTACAAACCCGCATCCTCGCTCATGACTGCCCCCCGCAGGCGGCCGAGTGTGCAGTAGCCCTGAATTTTCCCGGCCTTCTGCAGTTTTCGTTACCGCGGTGATGAGCCCACCAGGGCGGCGAGTGGGAAGGCCCATCGTGAAGCCTGCCCAGAATAACAATGAGGGTTGGGGGGGAACTAGAGGGGAGAAGCGCTGGAGCCGAGGCAATGGGATGGGGAAGCCTGTAACTGCGTTAAGGGGCCTCCTCTGATGCGTATCCATGACACCGCGTGTGATAGGTGGCAGGGGATATTTCCTCTCTAATTAGGGCATAACTACAGCAAATCAATAGGTGCAAAAACACCGAAGTTCCAGAACCAGGTCCCGGTTTAAAAGTTCCTGGAACTTTTGTAGCTCCTGGTTACTTTCCTGTGTTGCAGCAGGAACTGGGACCTTTATGCTAAATAAGCATGGGAGACGCAAAAAGCTCGTAGGTTAAACTTCACACATAATTCGAAACTACACCACCACCCCAGTACAATGGAGGGTAAACCTTTTTGTTAGTTATTTGTTAGCCATTGGGCGGATTGGTCACGATCAAACGGAACGCAGCTTTTTATTTATATTTAACTTATACGACCCAAGACATTTGTGACTCTTATTAAATCTGGCCAGCAGATCAATCTTTCATTTTCCATAGAATGAAAAACAATGTACCGTTGTCGCACTACAAAGCACTGGCAAGTTTCACCACTGGCACCAGCGACGTTAGATAAAAGTATCAGAATCTGAATCTTTTGTTTCCCTAGTACAAAGAAGTACAAGGAATTTCTTTTGGTGCAGGTGGTGTCATGACTTTTTAAACATACAAGTAAAATTCTAAATGTGAAAATACAAAGACAGTAAATAGAATAAGGCAACATAATAGGTCTTTTTCAGGAGATACGCTATGATGACGTAAGCATATACAGTTGAAACCAGATATTTACGTACACTTCAGAAAAAAATGCAAAACATTTTTTTATTTATTGTCAAACATTAAATCAGAGTAAACTTTTTCTGTTTTAGATCAATAAATATTAACATATTTTTTGCATTTGTTAAATGTTAGAATAAAGAGAGAGAGAATTATTGTGCATTTTTATCAGAAGTATACATGCACTAAGTTTATTGTGTCTTTAAACAAAAAGAAAACGCCAGATGATTCCATTCTGAGCTTAAGAAGCTTCTGATAGGTTAATTGATTCCATTTGAGCTAATTGGTGGCACTTCCCCTTCCCCAAATTGTTCCCACAATATTAGAAGTATAGAATTGTTCAAAATGTCTTGGTATGCTGAAGCATTAAGAGTTGCCTTCACTGGAACTAAGAGTTCTACCCCAACCCCTGAAAAACAACCCCATAGCATTATCCATCCTCCACCAAACTTTATATTTGGCACAATGCAGTCAGGCAGGTAATGTTCTCCTCGCATTTGCCAAACTCAGACTCATCTGTCAGACTGTCAGACATAGAAGCGTGATTCATCACTTCATAGAATACATTTCCACTGCTCCAGAGTCCAGTGGCCGTGTGCTTAATACCACGCTGATGCTTTATACTGCGTTTGATGATGTGAGGTTTGCATGCAGCTGCTCGGCCACGGAAGCCCATTCCATGAAGCTCCCAGTACACAGTTTTTGTTCTGGGGTTAATGCCAGAGGAAGTTTGGAACTCCGTAGTTATGGAGTCAACAGAGTACTGGTGACTTTTACTCACTATGCACCTCAGCACTCGGTGACCCCGCTCTGTTACTTTACATCGTCTGGCCTGCCACATTCTGTCGTCCCTAAATACTTCGCAATAATACCACTTATAGTTGACCTTGGAAAATCTATCAGGGAAGGAATTTCACAACCTTATTTACTGGAGAGGTGGCATCCTATGACAGCACCACGCTTGAATTCACAGAGCTCTTCAGACCCATTCTTTCAGAAATGTTTCTAAACCTGACTGCCTGTCTAGGTGCTTGATTTTATACATCTATGTATAAAATGTATGGGTCTGAATGAAACACACGTGTCCCAATACTTTTGTCCATATAGTATATTTCAGGGCACACTCTGCTTTTCAAATCTCTTTCACATATGTGTGGATCTATTGTAGCTTTATCACCATCTAAATGTGCAAGATAAACCATCTTCTGTGAATCTCCCTCTTTCTGAACCTACTGAAGCCAGGTCTTTGGACTGTGGTCCTGTTTCAGACACAGAATACCCAGCATTCCCTGTGGTCATCTGGCGTCCGACTGTGTGCAGATGCAGTTAGAGTGCAGAGTGGTAGAAGGTAAAGGTTAACGAATAGTTCACAATGTCTTCAGATTTGAATGACAATTTTGTTATCCCTGAAGCTTTATTGTTGCAGTGATGTTGTTTATTGTTGTGTATTTCTTCTGCATGTTATTTCTATGCTGTACGTGGATGGTTTGTTTTGGCATTGCCATTCATTTCCCTGCATTGTATTGTTGTATTTGTTTTCCTCTAATCATGTGTGGTATTATTTTTGTCATGCAACTTGACAGTCGATTTCCTGGACCAACATGCAATTACAATGAGCTAGCCACAGAAGTTATTTCAGCTAAACAGTAATTAAAACCTTAATCCACAATGTAATAAGGGGGAACATTGCGAGACGTCGTATCTTTGTGTCTTCGTTTGGTGCTTATTGATTTGAGGTGAGGATGGGAATGTAAACCGATGAAACTTGTGGTTTCCTGAGGAATTCCTGGTCAGTGGAATAATGACCAGCTACATGCACAGTTTTTGCTGGTTTTTCCAGTTCCTCCAAATTTAAGCCCTGGGTCTTGGGAAAATGCTCAGAAATTGCAAAGGTTCACAGGCATTTGTCAGATACGACCCCCACTGTGCTAAATAGCTGTATTATTATAGGAAGGTCAGGGACGTGATGGCTCACTGATAACACTACAGCCTCATACCTTCCTGGATGGGGGGGTTGAACCATGCCCCCCCCTCCCCTGTCAGGGTTTGTGCGCAGTTTATCAAATATTCTGGCTTCCCCCCAAAGACATGCAGAAAGACCAACTGGCATCTCTGAATTGCCAGTGTATGATTGTGTTTGCATGTTTGTGCCTGTAATCCCATCTCGGGTGGGGTGAAGAGTCACGTGTTCATAAAACACGGCACTGACTTTGGAATTTAGCAGTAATGAATAATGGAAAAGATGTCATCAATTACATTTATTTGTGGTCAGACAAATTAGAGTAGAACACCAGGATTATTGACTAGGTCATAGACTCACCATGAAAATAGCCTGGGGGTGAGTTAAGAAGGCCTGAGATAGACAAGGTTATGAAAATGAGTGTGGGGATTGGACTGGGATTGGACCTGATGTGTGAAAGATGAAGACCAGTGCACTGGACGGTGGGGGGTTAAAACCACACATGCACCCCCGTTGTACGTGAGCAGCTGGCCTGAGGATTCTTGGGGGATTATAACGTGTCTGGGACAGACTGAGCCCAGTGTAAATAATGTGGGGGCAGCAGACCTCCTGGCCTGGAAACAGTCCCGCCCCCCCAGAGAGAGCAGAAAAACATTTAAGTGTGCAAGAAAAACTCAGCCCTCAGTTTCTTCAAGCCAACACATTTCACACACACACCCACTCCTGCACACACACACACACACACACTGACAGACACACACACAGATAGACACAAACATAGACAGACACACAGAGACACACATGGACAGCAAACAGACATACAGATTGACAGACAGACAGACACACACACACACACACACAGGCAGGCAGACATACAGACACACACAGAGACGCACATACAGACACACATGCACACAGACAGACAGACAGACACACACACACAAGCCAACATAGACAGAAACACACACAAACGTGGCCCCTTTCGGCTGTCACTGAGGCCCTAGTGGCTGATCCTGGCCAAGGAACCCTGTGATTAAAGTCTCCCAACCCCCAGCTCCCATAAAGATGACAGCAGATGGGTCATTTCAAGTAGCCATTTCAGGAGCAAAGGCAAAAGTAAATGCTGCAGGAGTGATGGATATGTGTAAACGGGGTGGGGGGGGGGGCAGAGAACAGGCATTTACAGATAATGGCTAATGCACAGCTACTCACAGTTATGGGGGAGATCACCTGCCAGACAGCAACTTCCATTAAAGTGCTCAGTGTGAGGCCAGCATGGAGGAATCATCAGCTAGGAGGTTAACTGAGGCTAACCCTGACCTTTGCCCTCTTCCACCCACAAGGCAGAGATCCTGCTGAACCTTTTGCTTTGAGATCTAGGCCCGTTTCCCACTGGGAAGAGTCTGCAGGCGGCCGCCCGGGGCTAACTCCATCTCAGGCAAACCCGAATGCAGTGGGTGGACGGCAGACGCCAAACACGTACAGTGCAAACCCTACTTGGTGATACAGACAGATATAACTATCTACAAAGTATATGTCAAGTTCCTCGCAAGAGACATTTCTCAACTAACGTAAGTAATCTGTTCCAAACCCTAACTCACCCAAACCGTACAATACACCCTATAGCAAAAACACATAAGGCAAAAATATACTAGTGATACATATTAAGGAACACATAATAAATAAATGAAAAGATAAATACTGTATTTACACTGTTAATTTACTCTCAGGTGTACGTTGCTTTCTTGTTAGTTCTTTAAAAAATTCTATGTGTCTGCATAAGGCTGAATTTATGCAAGGCGGTTTTAGGTAAGTCGAGAGCTGCCTGTACTTCAAGGTTCAAGGTTACTTCATTGCCATCAGCAGCTTCATACATGTACAAAGAGTGATGAAACAATGTTTCTCCATGGCCCCGGTGCAACATATAGTAACATATAGTACACTTAACATTACAGTAACAGGGCGTGCAAAGGTGCAAACAGGCAGTAAATAAACAGTGCAGAGATAATAAATGAGTAGTGCAGAGGTAATTTTGTTTTTCAGCAGGGTTGCCAACTTTGGATAGCTGGCTGGTGTGAAATTTGCAATTCGAGACAAGTCTGCACACGCATTTATATGTACGTGACAAATTTGTTACCTAGTAAATAGTTTATAGGGTTTGCAAACTACCCCAACGCTTTTGATGTTGCTAATTTTAGGTTTATAATGGAATTATATGGATTTGTCATAAGATTTCTTGCGTGAGAGAATGAAAGCCTGCGTTCACACCAGATGCATGAGAGTTGCCAACCCTGTTCCAGCCATGAAAGACTGAAACGCAACAGAAATGTGACGAGACTATCCACAAACCTTTTGTTTTTTTTTTGCTTGTTTATGTTAAGCGGAATAAAAGCACAAAAACACATGTAGTCTGCATGAAAGTAAGATGCGTGTCACAGGTGCAATCGTTCAGCATGTGGAAAAATATCTTCCCGTTGAACGCAGCGATTTCAAGAAATCAGCTTTTGTGGTTCTGCCAGGTTTGTCTAGACACTACAGGTATGTCTGTTAGCAATAATGTGAAAGTAGAAGGTACCAAGCAACACTGACCTCAGACATTTTTCCAAAATATTTCCAGGGTAAAAGACATACCTATAAAAAAAATGAAGGCTGCAGCGTATAAGGTATTTTTATACCTGAACATGTTGTGTGGAGAGTTACACAGTCTACCTACAGCGAGCATAAGGTCACCAGCCTGATGCCACATGTGTACCCTGGGGAAGGCATGGTCAGGTGACCCCCCCCCCCCAAACCCTCATAGGCTGTCTGACACCTTAGGCAGTAATGAGTATCAGCAAGGACAAAAGCTACCTGCACAAGATCAATCATTTCAAAAGGTGGAGATGTACCAGGGCTCTATAAATCAAACAAACGTCCTGAAGATATATTAATGTAAAAGCATAGCTAGACAATAATGTAACGTGTTAATCTTCACAGCAAAGACATGCCAAGGTTAATGTTCATAAATGCAAATATGTCTTATATATATATATATATATATACTTAGATAAACACATTTATGTAGGAGTGGATATCCTCATGATGATGTGACTGGGGGGGAGGTTATTTGTCTCACTCTCAGGGCCACCGGTCGTTCATTTTGATGCCACACCCCATTAGATAAGAACATAAGAAATTTACAAACGAGAGGAGGCCATTCGGCCCATCAAGCTCGTTTGGGGAGAACTTAACTAATAGCTCAGAGCTCACTTTGTGTCAGAATCTTATACCAGGATGTGGCATTGGTGTATGTCTCAGGAACGCAGTGTGGTGGTTGCACTGTGACTGGGAAGACATTGCTGGCTGCAGTAATTGTCATACAGGTACTGAAGCATTGGACCTCTGAGTTCTTGAGCCTGACGGGCAATAGCTAGGCGGTTAGCAGGGATGTTGGCACCCACTCAGTGAGGGATGCCGGGAAAAGAAACATGAGAGCAGAACTCCTTGGACAGTGCATCCACAATTCAAGCTGGGTGTTTTTTCAGAGAAGGACATTAGCCTATCTGTATAGTGAACATACTTGCCCTCCAAATCCACCCCCGCCCCCACTCGACAGATCTAAGTTTGGGCATGCCCTCACAACCAATGAGCTTAACATCCACACACACACACAGCGGCCTGGGCCGGTGGTGTTCCCTTCCTGTGCCGGATTCCGGCGTGTTCCGTCTTCTACCGAGGATCTTCCTCTGTCTCTCCGCAACTACCTCCACTCTCATCATCCTTCGATGCAGTTTTGGCCACATGGTTCCCAGCCCTGTCTCTCCTCAGGACCCCATCACTGACAGCGGTGATGCTGTGGGGACTGGCTGCGGGGGAAACGGAGCAGGGGACCTGTCTAATGTAGGCAATGAGAACAGTATATACTGTCCTGGGCCAACCAAGCAGAATCTGTTACTGCAAATGATACTGAAAAGATATCTCAGGTAGATTAAGGCTTATATATCCACAAGTTTCTGTAGGAGCGTACGTAGGCTGCCATGACACACCACTACTTCAGCAGTCCGGTTTTATACTTCCGGTTACTCAAAGCGAGAGC
>JAODLC010000038.1:4998978-5025186 GCA_026781145.1 Hippopotamyrus pictus | reverse complement strand
GGACTGTGACTACAGGAATGTAAACATCAGTACAAGCCACTGAAGGACTGTGACTACAGGACTGTTAACATCAGTACCAGCCACTGAAGGACTGTGACTACAGGACTGTTAACATTTGCACAAGCCACTGAAGGACTGTGACTACAGGACTGTTAACATTTGTTTCCACTTTTGGTGAAAGAGAAAGATAATGTTCTGTACGCTCAGTGTAAAGCAGCATGGGGACGGTCTAGATTTAGTAGATAGGCATCATGGTCTGTCCTGAGTCTGTCTGGTCATGCAGTGACTGCCGTGGCCTCCATTACAGTGAAAACCACACATTCCTCAGTTTATAAATAGACTCTGAGCCATTGTTAGTGGCAGATAAACCAACATGACGCTTCACTCTTTCAGCCAGTCTCACACAGGCTACAGGGCAGGAGGTTTCCATGGCCGAGACTTCGCTGTAACAGTGCAGTAACTGAGTTGTAACCACATTGTAACTGGACTGTAGCTGACAAAAGGACCGGACTGGGTGTTGTATTTTCAGAAACTGTAAACTTGCAGGTGAGTAGAACTACCAACCATACAACTACTTTGGCATGTCTTGGGTCACTTCAACGTGAGCTGTGTCCTGTGATATTTATATAGATGGATCTATGATGATGATGATGATGATGGTGATTATCAGTATTATTATTGTTGTCCTTGTTTGTTGGAGGTGGCGGTGGTGTTATTAATGACGATAAATCATAATTTAGCAGACTATTTACCCACATGGTTCCTACCATCTTATAATCTTTAAAACAAAATCACAAGCACCGATAAAGGGTTTTTTTTTTGGATTTGCCATCTAAAAACATTGATATCCTGACTAGATTTGTCAGAGAAGTGGTGTGAATCATTTGCCACTTTCTAATAAATGCAAATACTAGGTGGCATTATGATTCCTTATTTTTATGCATTAAGGGAAAGACGTTTGAACACCACTATATAAAACAACATCTATGTGTTGCTTCAGCTGTACAGTGCATTGCTGCATTCTCACAGATGGATAGAGGCAGGGTGTACGACCTGAGGAGGGATGTGTATCCCCCAGTATTTAATTTGGCTTCATTCAACCCTCAATTGTGGCTAAAACCCCCCATATCAAATTGTCTCCCACGCCCTTAGACAGAAGTAAGCACCATTTGTGTGATGAGGCTCTGATGTCAGCGTCTGTTTCAGACCGGCATTCTGGTCCAATGCGAATTTGTAAGTATAGGTTTTGTTCACAAACCTAGTGAATGTGGCTCAACTGAGAGACAGAGAGTTTCATGAGCTATATAAACACTATGTAAGAACAATATTGGGCACTTTTACTTCTGTTACACCACTGGAATACACAAAGTTCCCTACTGTGATGTGGAACTCCAAGGGTTAATGTCCCTTACTCACAAACTGATATGCCATGATGGTGTCAGATGTCTGGGCTCTGGGAGAGAGATTGTGACCTCACAGGGACCCAGCCAATCAGAAGGCCTACTAAGTTTAGGCTTCCCCATCACCCCTGCCCTCTCCCCCAGTATGCCCCTGTCGCCTGACGTGGATGTCAGAAAGCCTACTTTTGGTTACCCAGGTAAGCAGAAATCCTGCTTATGGGAACAGCCAGCAGTGTGATCTTGGGAAGGGCTGCCGGGGCGTAGCGTGGGGGCCGGGGGCTGGGGCACCATGGGTCTTTATCAAAGCTTTTGGGGCTTCGGGGTTCTGGGCTGTTGCCTTGCATATCTTGAGACCTGATTGCAGCTGTCACTGGTGCTATAAATACATGCATGGACACACATAGACCTCTCTCTCTGTGTCTCACACACAAACACATGCACACAGACACACACACACACATCAAAAAACAGAAAAACATTCAGTTACAGACATCCATCAATCTATCATACATTCGCATCCAACAAAAACACGTACCAAAATGTACAGCAATACTAAATAATTGACCTATGTTATTATTTAGATAAAATATTTAAATAACTGCAGATTTATCATATTTTATATATAATTTTTGCTGGGAGCATTTGCTTGGTTTACAATTCATGTATACCTTAGGCGTTCACATTGTTACACAGTATGTAAAAATTTTAGGCATGGCGCAGGAATTCAAACTCTTCCCTGTGCTGCCTGCGAATTTCACAAATTTGTTTCCATCAGGAAATAAATGCAAAAATGACAGTGATGCAATGGAAACACTGAGACTGCAGTTATCAGGTTTCTTTTGAAAACACAAAGCCAAGATGTACCATATAATGAATCTTCCTGACGTGTTTCTACAGCAGTTAAAGACGACAGCGTTGTCATGGCATCCCCCAGAGATACTGAAGATGCAGACCAAGTAGTTCCGGAAGATGACACCATGAGTGTCAAATCCATCCAGTCACATTACCTACGAAGTCCATCTCCAAGCAGGTAACAAGACGTCAGTTCTTTTTCAATTTTATTATATGTCTGACAAACCAGCATTTTGTCTTCAGTTCGACAGTAACGCATGGAAACTATTATTCACAGTGGGACCTTCATGTTACATGTTCATGTTCAATGTTCAATGTGGTACTGTGGAAAATTAACATGTGATACATGTTTGACAGGGAATCACAGAGGGACAGAACAGAATCAGACGTTTTTTAGGTTCGACCTGTTCCTTGGCCACAGTTGTCAGAGTAGCTACATTAAATCAATGCGCTATTGCCAATACCCACAGTCTGTGGGTGGGAAACGTTTTAGTTTTTGATTTGTGGAATAAACCTTTCAATGTTCAAGTTGTTTCCTCAGAATGTCTTTAAGGATAGCAGCTCAGAACCGCACATGACATGGCACCTCCACAAAAGTCTTAGCAATAATATTGTACAACTATTGTACGGACTGCCTAAAAGAGTCAGGTTGTTTGATAATCTACTGAAACAAATGTAGAAGCCCTTGAGCAATGTAGAAGCCTATGATCAAATAGCCCAGCTAAGTAGGGGGCACTCTGGGATGGCCACAAAATAAACTATTGATGAAACGTTAAGTGCCAGGGAAGGAGAACTGAACGGTACCCTTTGTAAGCTACTGCTAAGGGTATTGCATAAGTATTCTGCCAGCAGTGTGTAAGACTGGAGACCAGGGTTGGGGCCATTCCGGAATGCATTCATCAATTCCAATCCAAATCAGGAAATGGAACTGGAGTTGGGATTGAAAAAAGAAACTATGAGGAAAAGAACTGGAACTGAATTCAATTTTCAGGGAGATATAAATTCTAATTCCAGTTCCATTTCCTGATTTGGATTGGAATTGATGATTGCATTCCGGAATGGCCCCAACCCTGCTGGAGACCACAGGTCATGCTATACAGACAATGTTGTCTCCATATTTTTTACCTTTTACCATGACTATTCAATGGGCAGATGCCAAATGGAGCGAGGAGGGCTTCTGGTTTCTGGCATGATCATGGTAGTTCCCCTTTCTGATGACTGGATGGTCAATGGTTCCTTCGGCTATATCACAGCAGTATAGTACAGGCCCCTCCTGGTGTTGAGTTTAGGGACAATGGACAGGGATGATGGTTGGGTATGTCAGTTGTTGCTGAGCTAATATCTGAGCCGTGTGATGGTAGCATGGCCTTTGTAGCACATTTGTGAGGAAACCTGTGTCCTATTTTGAGCAGGTGTACAACTGTCCTTAAATGGCTAACCTTATTACTTGTTCATATTTCAATTTTTTAACATAAAGGGCCAGATTTATTAAGCAGGGCAAATTAGCATGAGGGTGTGATTTAAAAATGCACCAATAGGAATGGCCAGTTCTACGGGTGATTAAATTAATGAACATAGACATGGCCAGTTCATTTAAATAATGACCGATCCAATCTACCAAGGGCACCGCAAAAGGCATGCTTTTTTTTGGTGTTAAGTTATGGCTCAATTTGCAGTAAACTGCCTTTGACAAACCTTAGTAAATCATGGTTCATGACTCATTTAAATTCTCCCCTCCTCCAAAATGTTGCCCTTTGAAAGGGAACTCCTACAAATGCATTTGCAATATTGCTGGTTACAAAATAAACCGCATCAGCGCCTTTCCATCGCTAACTCTTCATTGTGCGTCTTTAGCTTGCACTGGCACAAACCGTTAGTAAATCTGACCCAAAGTCTCAGGATTAATGTCTGTAAAAGAAACACCAATACCATACATGATGTGTATCATTAGCATTTAGTTTCAAATGTTTTTAAATTTGCCAGTCAGGATATGGAGGATTCTCATTTGTTACCTGAAGAAGAGACACATAGATATATACATTAAAGAATGGGGCATGAGTTTCAAGTATGAATAGCTATGGGATGTAACACACTGTAAATAACTGGCCTCCCTGCCGTTCTAGATAGAACTCAAAGCAGGGATTTAGCATGTGTGTTCACAGTGTGTTATCATGTTGTCTGTATGACTGACCACACTGAGCCCTAAGACCCCCTGCTCCACCCTGACTCCACACTGACTTATGCTGCCGACAGGTTCTCTGTGATCTCGGATACAGACACCGAGAGCATCTTCATGGAACCCATCCATCTGTCATCTGGAATAGCTGCCAAACAGATCATCAGTGAGGGTGAGGGATCAACAACTGGCCAGTAATCAATACAAGGCCAAGGAGACCAAGCAGATTCTCAGACTCCCGTAGTCACTCTGGCCTCTCTTTCTCTGTTCTTAGAGCTGAAGCCAAAGGAGATTAAGCTAGATCCGGTGCCAGAGAGCATGCTGGAGTCTGCGGAGCAACTGATGGTGGAGGACCTGTACAACCGTGTGAAGGACATGATGGACGACAGCAGCCCCTACAACACGCCTTGTGTGCTGGACATACAGCGCGCTGTGGTGCAAGACCGCCTCGAGGCCCCTTTCAACCCCGTCGATGAGGTGTGGCCCAACATCTTTATCGGAGAGAAGTAAGTTACAGTTAGTAAGTTACACTCCAGAGTAAGTTACACTTTGATGGCTCCGGTGTCTAAGTGGTGTGTGTGAGTTGCGTATGCCTGTTTTTTATAGGTCTGTGGCCGTGAATAAATCCCGTCTTAAGCGGCTGGGCATTACACACATCCTGAACGCGGCCCACGGCACTGGGGTGTATACTGGCCAGGACTTCTATGCTGGAATGAACATCCAATACCTGGGCATTGAGGTAGATGACTTTGTCGAAGCAGACATCTCTCCACACTTGCGAGGGGCTGCTGAATTCCTGGATGAGGCCTTGCTGACCCATAAAGGTAGGATGGCACATTGAGACACGCTGCTAGACAAGCCTTTTGTTTGGGTCTTTTTCTGATAGACCTGACCCGGCCAGACATGGGGTTTTCTCATGTAGAAATGAAGTGAAGTTACTCAAATTCAGAGACACTCGAGATGGATGTAGATTGCATCCAATATTCCCAGAATATTGTGGAAACATGGCAGCCCTAGAATGTTCAATGTGGTCTCATGCAGTGCAGATTACACTGAAGCTCTCAAGGATCTGAGCTCAGTGCTGTTGCCTTCCTAAATTGATTTAAGAACTTAATACCATCCATCCACTCATGTTTTATAATTGCTTATCTAGTGCATTATGGTGTGAGCCTGGAGCCTGTCCTATGAGACAGCAGACACCCTGGATGGAATACAACACAGGTGGTTAAAAATGGAAGTATATCTGTCTGGAAAACCTGGCGATAAATGCGAAGCAGTATGATGACAACATGGTTTTGGTAGCACATGTTTGTGCGGGAGGCTGTGTCTTATTTTGAGTAGGTGACAAGCTGACAATAAATTCACACTTTAATGTATTTTTGGACATAAAGTTTTGGGAACAATTTTTGTAAGAGAAAGATACACACTAATGGCCAAAACTGTGGAAACACCTAGCGTTTGGCAACATGCTTTAAAAATCACTACATGAATATTGGAGGTAATGTTTATAAACAATCAATGAATGGTTACAACTATCAGTAGACTGGACAATTACATAAGCAACTGGAGTAACTGGAAGTTCTGCAATCTCTAAAAAAGTGTTGCCACAATTTTGGCCGCTAGTGAATGTGGAGGAATGGTTTGAATATTTAAATATATCAAAAACGATTTGATGTGCTTCGCTACTCTGCAGGGAGGGTGCTGGTGAACTCAATGATGGGGGTGAGCCGACCTGCTGTCTTTGTTGCTGCCTACCTCATGATCTTTCATCACATGACCATTATGGAGGCATTGCTTGCACTAAGGAAGAAGAGGCCAATCAACCCCAACGAGGGCTTCCTGAAGCAGCTGCGAGATCTGAACGAGACCCTGCTGGAGGAGAGGGATGGGGACAGAGATGACGGCAGTGACACACTTAGTCAGGGCTCTGTCATTGAGGTCCGCCCACGTGAACAGGGGGAAACGCAAAGCATTCTGGGAGCTAAGGTACACTCCATAATGGCGGAAGAGGAAGAGGATGGGAAAAGTGTGATCAGCAGTGTGATGTCATCCCAGAGGCCCACACACCTGGATCAGCACCAGGAGGACCAGCGCGAAGAGACGGAACCAGTGCTGCCAGAAGAATGGGATGATGAGGACAATGATCTGGACCGAGCGATCCGGGAGTGGCAGAAGAGGAATGAGAAGTATCAGAGTGAAGAGTGGTGGCAGACCCAGCTGATGTGTGAGGACAGAGAATCCATCTTAGGTGGGAGCCGCCTGGCTGAGGACCTGGAGAGCATCAGCAGCAAAGACATCCAAGCCTTGAAAGAGCAGCTGGGAGCTGGTCAGTCCCGTCGCCACCAGGGTACAGAGTCCATCTGTAGTGAGGACAGCAGCAGTAGCTGTGCAGATATGTGGAAGCGCCGACTGAGCGACATCGAGAAGCAGGTGGCTGCCCGTTACAGAGGCCGACGCGAGGAAGAGGACCAAAGTGAAGACAGGGACAGGGAGGACGATGAGGAGAGCGTACTCTCAGAGTCTGGATCCTCGCTCTTCAATTTCTGCAAGAAAAACAAGGACAGGTTGACACCATTGGAGAGGTGGCGAGTGAAGAGGATCCAGTTCGGCTGGAACAAGAAAGACTCAGAGGCAGATAAGGCAGGGTCGGAAGAGCAGGGTGGGGCCGAAGGAGAGGACAGGAAGACCCCCGCACCAGATGAGGTTAATCTCACAGCCTACCAAATCTGGAAGCTGAAACAGCAAAAGAAACTGGGATTGGAAAACAAAGATGAGATAGTGGAACTGGCTAGGGGGGAAGACTCGGCTTCGGTGAAGCGGAAGCAGCGCCGTGAGGAGATCCTGGAACGCTCGCGACAGACGCTGGAGGAGAGCCAGTCCATGTGCAGCTGGGACGCAGAGAGCTCGCTGAGCGCGGGCACCATCCCGCTATCCGCATTCTGGCCTGCGATGACCAGGAGTGCGGCCGGTGATGACACTGCCTCCATGCTCAGCATGCAGAGCGGCCGTTCTTCGACCGTGTCTCAGAGCCGCAGTATGCAATCTACGCCTCAAATGCCACCCATGGTGCCCACAGTTCCTTTGCCAAACGTACAAGGGCCTGGCAATGAGATGCTGAACCTAGCTAGCATCCAGAATTGGATTTCCAATGTTGTAACAGAGACTCTTATCCAGAAACAGAATGAAATGATGATGCTAGGAGGGAGTTTGCCCCCATCCCGGGCAGGGTCCGTTCTCAGCCTTGGGGTAAAATCAGGGCAACCCCAGGATGATGACAAGGTGTCCATGCTGAGCGGGGCATCATCTGCCAGCTCACTGTCTAGGACTGGGGCCAATTCAGTACTCTCTTTAGGTGGAACTTCTGGTACCTCCGTTACAGGTTCCCGTAAGGGCCGCATCACCACAACGAGCGTGCCCCTCTACAGTCTCTTTCAGGATGAGGTTGACCTGCAAAAGCTAGACTCCATAGATAAAGGAATTAAATCCGAGATGAAGGACAAGATGGCGGCCTATGAGCTGAAGAAGATTACAGAGGACAACAAGCGTAGTACCCTCTTCAAGAAGAAGAAAGCTAAGGAAGATGAAGATGGTGAGGATAATGAAGCGAGAGGTACTTCACATCGGCAACCTGACCATACCCACAAGAAACCGGAAAGGGCAATGCTGGATGCACCAGGAAGACTGAGCAGTGTGGCTCTGGATGGAGACAAGACCAGCAGCATTGACAAGTGGCTCAGTGGCATCTCAGCTCCTTCCAGGAGCCCCATATCCCACAGCACAGACAGTCTTACACATCGGGCCACCACAGAGTCTCTCTCCAGCCGGAGGAGGGATTTCCGGGAGAGCTCATCTAATGGTGGGGCAGAGGAGTATGGTCATCGCTTAAGATTCTCCTCTAGATCTATGAAGGATCCATTCTCTGCAAGCAGACTCCAAGCCTCTGAAACTGACCTCTGCAGCGGTCCCAGTTTAGAGTCATCCTATAACAAAAGAAAGTCAGCCCTGGAGAAAGGACACTCAGCGAATGGCATGTTGGAATCCCACAGCTGTGGAACACGTAGATCTTATGGCAGTGATGAGGACCAGGAAGAAGAAGAAGACGTACAGGAGTTTTCAGCAAAAAAGAAGTTTTCCCATTGCGCAGTGAATGGTGCCGAAAACACAGAGGTGAAGAAAGGAAGCCAAGAGGAGGATGAAGAAGAGGATGAAATATCCTCCTTCCTTAGCAGGTCCAGGCAAAGATCCAGGGCTGTGGTGGAGGAGGAACTGCAGGACGAGGACGTCGTTACATCCTGGAGAAAACAGCTGGAATCAAAGTCATATTCATACAGGGGGAGTGAATCATAAAAACATTGTCTTCAGAAAGGGCAAATTAATTTATTCTTCAACGTCTAGATTCTTTAGATGTTAAAGTACAACAAAACTTATACTCCACATAACTACTCTTGCTAGAATGTCATCTACCTTGTACCAATTTAAAAATTGCATTTACAATCTAAAGAGCTTTTAGATATCTTAAAAACCCTGCTCATGATCACAAGAATTGATACATCTGTCTGGTGACATTTCTCACCTGACACATTATGATCTGCAGGAATATTAAAAAAGACTCCTGCTATTATTGCACTAGCTTATAGAAAACCAGGAAATATGTACAAAAACAAACCCTGATTGATATATTCTAGATGAGCAGAATAATATCAGATGTTCAAGTCATAAATCCATGCTGATATTTTGTAATTACATTCTAAACACAAGCTTAATATTAAGAACGCTGAACATGAAAATAAATTTTGAATCAATAGAAATTTAAAAATTTCAGAAACTGATTGCTTATCTCTTCCTGCATGTTAAATTCCTTTTCATGACTGGAGAAATGGCTGCCTGCCTAGCTGATGCAGGCTGGTTTTTTCAACATCTGAACAGAACCATTAAAAGTCTATATTTGCTGTATGAAGTAAGTATAATACACATCAGCCAATCCTTACAATCCATTCTGTAAATAAATGCTGATTTCACACATGCAATCATTTTAATTATAGTCTGCAGTGACTAACGATACATATTTGTTGTATCATTAGCCCATGTGTTTCCAAACTGAATGTTAAATTTGTATTAAATTCTGTGGGTGGACATGACTGAGTGATCATTTTATTAAAAAAAAAATCATACAAATACAAAGAGCTTTTGTGCAAATGTGAAAGTAATTTATTATGACCTGTATTTGTAAGAAGTTCATTATTTTTTAAAAAATGTGATCGATGTTCCACTTTTTGTGAAGAGATAATTGGACAGCCATTTCATACCTCCAATGAATCCGTTATTTAGAGAACTTAAGTAGAAAATGGATCAATATCAATAAATAAAAATAAATTAAAATCCCTCAATGCTTCATTAAATATCGATGAGTTTTAACTTTTAAAAAAAAAGTAATACAAAAGTACAGCAGAGAAAGTATAGTAAAGAGGCCTATATAACTATACTAAACTACTAAGCTCATTATAAATTTCACTAATGAAGGACGGTTCTACTCATCATGGTTATGCGTGGAATGCTGTGAAGTTCAGAAAGGATCCGCTAATATCAAGAGTAGGACGGCAGAGTGTTTCAGTGTGGTCTCACACCTCAAGGGCTGTTGGCTGGACTCCTGCCCCAACTCTGTGTGTCGAGCAGGGTTGCTAACTTTGGTCAACTGGCTGGAGTGAGATTTTTAATTTGGGACAAGTCTCGCATGAGTGCGTGTACATATGCACATGTATACATCCATGTATGTAACAGTTTTCTTACCTTGTAGATATAGTCTGTATGGTTTGCAAACTACCCCAATGCTTTTAATGTGGGTAATTTTAGGTTTATAATGGAATAATATATAGATTTGGCATAAGATTCTTGCATGAGTGTAAGATTAAGGCTGAATGCATCACGCCAGGTTCACTCAGAAAAAAGAATAACAATTTGTACCTTTGCTTGTCACTGGGGCCGCACCCTTAAAGGTCTGTCAATGGTACCCTTAGCTGTAGGTAAATGTACCTCTAAGTCTAATTTAAGGCACAGAAATGGACTGAGGAACATACTCAAGTTACAAACAATATTAATGTACCCACAATGGTACAAAAATGTTCCTCGTAGTTCATTTCTGTATCTTAAAAGGTACAGTTACCCTTGAGAGTACAGCCCCAGTGACAAGCAAAGGTACAAATATATTTTTCTGAGAGCCTAATCATATGCATGAGTAATGAACTTTACTACATTTTTCTTCCAGCAAACTGCCTAGTTTTAATTATAATTGAACAAATAAATTCATGAATCATGATAAATAGCAATGAATCATAATGGGGAAAAAGATATGACTGCAGGATGTTTCAATTGCACGCGCCCACTTATACACAATTTAGGCAAATACATAAAGACAGTCAGTGGAATTATACCGCGCTGGTTTCTAAATATAGCATTAATATATCTGCAACTATTAATCCAGACTGGTAGCGTTGAAACCTATTTTTAGGTGAAGTGATATTATTTGTGCATGGCTTAAGCGTTGTCTGAAAACAAGTATTTTGAGAAGAAAATGTTGGCATTCGTTTTGGCTGAAAGACAGCATATGCAAGTCCGTTGCCTGAACCGTGCTGTTCCGCCCACTGTACTCCAGTATATTCAGATGTTTCTTAAAACATCGCATGTATAAAAACGCATATCGTTTTCCCTAGGTGCATATGTTTTAGTTTAGAAAAAAAACATAATGTTTCAGACTAATGATTCGCTTGTGGAATTCTGCACTTTCACGGTTCGCATGTTTCCGAATAAAACCATTCCCGGTGTTTTGATCAGTACTGTTAACGGCCATATAATTAAATGCGTGAATGCCTGACTGTGCTCGCTGCTGCGGGAGGGAAAGTGGTCGTTTCCAGTCGCCACCCCCCTTTTCTTTCTTTTTTTTTTTTGTTTTTCGAAGTTCGTCAGTTTTCGCCAACTGTTTCCGACGGCCAATGGAAGTTCCCTTCGGATTTTAAATCGATCACTGAAATATTTTCGCAAGTATTGTTTCTGGATTATGCTAATACACCGAAAAGGTTTCACGTCCGTGGAATAATCAGCCGCATAATGTGTTTTTCTGTTATAAGGCGGGGTGTATAGTTGTGTATCTCGGGGTTGGGATTCGGGGTTAAATATTCAAAATGGCGGACGGAGGAACGACGAGTCAAGATGGGAGTTCGGGAGCAGGTAATATTACTGAACTTTACATATTCATATTCATATTCAAACACTCTCAACTTGTGTTGGGGGTCAGGATTTATATAACACAACACTGCATCGCATTATAAACGACCCAAGATGGGTGTTCAGGAGAAGATAATATTGGTGAACTTTACATATTCATCCGCTCCTACATCAGGACCAGGAATAAAATTTAGCATTGTGTCATAACATCTTATTAACAATAATGCAGCAGACGAGCTCTTGTGCGTTGTTTCCCAATGTGAGTCGAAATGGAGCGATCGTAAATTTAAAGTTAAGTGTGTTGTGATTAACTCATAGCGTTAAACATTTCCAGCGGCTTGAGCACATCTGACGGCTGTGATCTACATTTACTGTGGTCAGCTGTCGGAGTGTTTGCAGGTCGCTGATTAGCAGTGTTGTTTATGCTAACGCTAGGCTGTTTTGCGTTTGAATTGGCAAGCCGAGTTTGCATATTCACTTCCCGGCTGGCGGCGGCAGCGCGCTGCCCTCCCATCAGCTTAATAGACGCGGAGCCCCGCCGTCTATTCATCCACATGCAGAATAACCATAACCCCAATTATTCTCGTACAGAATAACCCTAAAACCAACTAACCGATAACAAGTTTGCATATTCACTCCCCGATTGCCAGCAGCAGCACGCCGCCCTCCTGTTAGCCTGACAGATACGGAGCCCCGCCATCATGCATAAGACTAATTATTCACGAACTGAACTCTCATATAATATCTTTCGCTTCAGTAATGATTCCTGCACTAATACGGCCGTCAGTTTTAATATTACTTCTCCCGTCGGCTGATTCCTGCCTGTCCGGCCGAGGCAGACCAATGTCTGCTTCGAATATTTCGCTGCTAAGCCGGTACTCTTGCAACATTTTTATAGTTTTTTTTTCCTTCTTTTTCAAACCTACAAAGGGATAAGCGGGTATGTATCTGCTTCTGTTCGCTTTTAACTCAACATTTTCACCACAACTGATGTATAACTAGAAATTAACTTAATATTATTTCGTGTGTGTGTGTGGTACAAAATGCTTAATGCCTAAACTTGATGCGACACTGTCATTTACATTTAATTAGGCGTTTTAGTCCGAAGCGACTTTCGCGCATTTTAAGTCTATAGGCGGACTCCACATACGGTCTAAAAGTAATTTTCATAACTTATTATGCAAACCAGTCCCCTAAACCGTGCCCATGTCACTTCGCAGTTTTATTCTTACCAGTTTGAGCTATTTTTTTCGGCAGATGCTAACTATTCCCGTACCGTGGAGGGTCTGTTTGCCTGAGAAACGAGCTTGACACTTGTCAGAAGTATTTCTTAGTATTAGTTTGTTTGTTAGACATCTTTGTATGTTAGCAGTGAACCAGTCGGGCGGTAAGATTTGCGAAAATAAACACGCCCCGCGTTTCTCAGTATCTACATGTTTAATAAATATGATTAAACTATTGCAAACTCCGTGTGCTCTCCTCCGTGCCGGGGTGTGTTCTGGAGTGGTGAATATATTAGTGTCTCATTACAATATATCTGCTTGGGAGGTTTCTTTTATTTAAAATGGCTGAATAGATCCCCGCCTCTCATGTTTAGTAATACACATCTTTTTAGACATACACTCGCTCTGTTTTGTATTTTTTATACGAGGCCATGTGCGTTTGTGGTTTCAGTGATTCCTTCTCCTTCGGCCTGCCGTTATCCAGGCGGCGCCGGCGGTCCACGCAAGGCCCAGGCTTTTCGCGAGAGCAGGCCTCTGGTTCTTTGTTTATTTCGTTTTTCTTGATGTTGTATTTCGTCCGACGGTAATCTTAAATATATGCTTTATTTCACCGCTGGCATTTATTTTGTGCGTATTTCTAGCTCTCTTGTTTGTTTATAGGTTAATTTAAGGGTTTAGTTAATATTGACAGTTCGTAAACGAGGAAGTCAGTGTAGTTCATTAGGTGTGTTATCTGCTGTGTCTTTTAAAGTTAGTAATACATTTCATAAATGTGTAAAATACCCAGTTTTGTGTATATATAATTTGTAAATGAAATCGTTAGAATTTAAATTGTTGTTTTTCAGTATCACATAAGAATGCTAATTCCTGTGTGATCAAACTGATTAGAATTGTACATGCATGCATAGTCCAGCTGCCCATCCCAGACGTAATTGGGGCGGTGTGTGACTCAGCATGTTAGGACTCTGCTTCTGATCAGAAAGTAACAGTTTGGAATTCCAGCACTGACAGTCTAATAGCAGCACTGGGCCCCTGAGCAAGGCCCTTGACCCTCAGTTGCTCCAGGGGCACTGGACACTGTCTGAACCTGTGCTGTTAGCCAAGCTATGGGCAGCAAGATGGGGTTGGCGAAGAGAAGAATTCCTGTACTCATACTTGTGCAAACGGTGCTGCTGCTTGCTAAACGGTGTCTATTGACTGAGTTGATATAGGTGGCGTCTCACACATAAACATATATATGTAAAGGATAATTTATGTATATATAACCTTAGCAGTGCTTCACTGGGTGGTCTTGGTATTACACCTACAATGAATTTGAGTAAAATGGGGTTAAGCACACATGATGTTCAAATAAGTGGTGGAAAATCTAAATGTTTGAAAAATGGTGTCGTCTTTGGTGTTGGTGAGGTATATTGTGCTGTAGCTGTTTATTTTTAAGTTGAAGTAGTACCAGTTATAAGCTGTTGTGTATTTTTGTTCCATTGAGCGCTGTGTGTGCATGTGTGTGTTTGTTCAGGTATATATGAACTTGTGGGGGCCAAATATCCCCACAGTGTGATGATAACTTGTTACATGGACCTTTTGAGGACATCTGTGAGTGCAATCAAAAATATAAAATAGCCATAGGTCTTGCATTTTGTTTGGTTACTTATGGTTAAGGCTAGGGCTGGGTAGAGGTCAGAGTTGTCATAGTTAGGATTAGGGTTATGATCAGAAAAATAAATGGAGAATCAGAACCAGAAAGGGTATTTGTACGATAATGCTCTGACCCAGTTGAATGATAATAGATCTTGTGACCACAGCTATGCCATATCTAAGTTTAGGGGGGCTGGGGTGTTGTCAGTGACCCAGTTATTGCAGAAGTATTCACAAAAGTGCAATCATTGGCACTACTGTTACACATACTATTGAGGTCTAATTATAGATTGTTAGTTGTTAGTTTGACGAAGAATAGCATTTAACTCGCCTTGAATTTTAAAAAGTAATAAGCTATGTCCTTCATATTGCCATACATTGTATTGAAATTTGAAATAATTTTAAACATGGCAGAAATTTGTTCCTACAGCGTATTGCTTTGAATAGGTATTTGAGTTTATGCATGAATATGGATGAGGGCAGACGTAGTGGTCATGAATAATTCATTTAACACGCCACTGACTCCACAGCTTTCAGATGCTACAGCACAAATAAGCTGTGTGGGGCACTCTGGCCAGTGGCCACTTGCTGTGAGGACATGGGCCTTATCTGCTTTCGCATGTGAGTAAGTTACCCTCCAAGTTGTGCCACGTAATATGTGTGCAGGTGTTCGGTTTTGCCTTTTTAGGGGTATTGAGAGGTGTGTTCCCTGGTTCTGGAGGGCCAGTGTGTATAAACTTATACCCGACTTCACGTGCTGGTTGTTGACTCTGTTTACTGTGGAGACGGTGGCTCTTCAAGTTGCTGGTCTTCTGTCAACATCCTTAAATTTTCTGCCTCTTGATCCCACGAGTAATAAAAGAGGGGTCAGTGTTAAATGTGACCACAAGATGGCATAGTTACCCATGATCCTAACTATGAATGTGTGGCTCTCATTAAAATGGAATATAAGAATATTCCTCATCTTCATCTGCATGGTTCTGGAATTTGCCAGAATATTCCTCTTATTAGTATCTGACTCACTGTCTGCAAGTGCATCCTGAAGACATTAGTCTCACTGATTTCAGTAGCCTCTATGGGCTATGGACGTTTCATTTTCAACTGTTTGTTTAAAATTGTTAAACTCTTTGCATAGTGTGTCATATTGGATCTGAACAGCCACAGAATGCAAATTTTATATTTACGGTCTCATTTTTTTAAAATGCTGTCATGTCCCCCACTCCTACAAAACCCTGTAGTCGTGGCAGCAGTAATGTTAAAAGAAACTGAAAGCGTGTTCGTCACCTCCTATATCATATTTGTTTGTTTGTACATTTGTATCCTCTTAAGATATCACCGGCCAGCAAACTGTATGTTTATCTGCTAGGGATGATGAAGCCACAGCTGCCATGTTATCAGCCGCAGAGGTTTCTGGGTTTAATTTTTTTATATAACTGGAATGTCAGAAATCATTGAACTCTGCTCCCCAAAGTTCTGTCAGACGACTCTGCAGATGCCTGTCAAATCCTGTGGGCTTTGAAATTTCTGTAGTGTAGGTAGCATTTTACTTAATAAAAAAAAAAATGAACAACCTCCTTTCTGCATATTATTTTCATTTATTGACTTCAAAGCATTATCTTCAGCACTAAATGAACAGTAAAGAGTTCCAGGTTATCTGAATATGCTAATACAGTTGAGCACGCATGCATATATTTGCATACGGATTGTGCTGCAGCTGTAAATGTGGGCTTCCATGTTAACTGCCTAGGATGCTGCATGTTGTGCTGCGTAGCTGTTTTGCAGGATTTTGCATTTCATAAACGGGGACAAAAAGGTCACAAAATGCACCTAAGAATGCAGGTATATTGATTTTAACAGTAATTAATTTACAGTTTTGACTCTTATGTAGAATGTCAAAAGGATGTGGAACTTGAAGTGCAATTAATCAGCTTGTTTAATAGGTTTGCTGATTTTGTAATTGTGATTTCTGTTAATGCTAATTTATACATGAGAATAATATTAATTGGCACTATGTGTAAACAGCTACATTTTGAAGCATGTGATGAAGTTAGAAAAATCAAATCAAGTAGCTGATTCAGTTGGAAAATACCATTGCTTTTAAAAGCGTAGCTGCTTAGCTGTGGATCACAGCCACAAAACGTTTCACCTTTGCTGCAGTGACTCAGTCCCCCTGGATCCACAGAAATGGGGATGTATGATTTTACTTCTGTACTTGACTGTTTCCTTTTTACAATGTACACTGAAAACTGCTTTTCTGAATAAACATAACATTAGTGACATTAGGCTTCTACAGACCTGGTCTGCTGCGATGCTATGGTTAGCCAGTCACAGAAAGTGATAGGTGCTTGTGTTTGAAACAGTGCTCTCTGTAACTTAAGGTGAAATCTACTCATTTAGACCATAATATAAATGGTGACCATGGTGGGGGAAACTACAGACTTATTACTGCTCAGTCTTGCATGGTGTGCAGATGGCAAATGCCTGTGTTCTGGCTGGACATGGATTGCTGTGCTATAGAGCTGGACAGGCTTTTGCTGGCCCATGGGTAGACTCTCGATGTCAGTGTATAGGTGGGTTTACCCCCCCCCCCGGTCACCGTGGCTACCGGTGTTGCGTGCCATCAGCGTCTCTCTCGCCGTTCGTGCTCTCTGCTGTTATTTGGACTCACATCCACTTCCTCACCATGAGGCTGGGTTAGAATCAGTCTTGTTATCCAATTAATATGGTAATGAGCTGATAAATATTTATGACAGATTTAAATTATGCAGAAAGCTTTCTGTCCTTTATGCGAAATGAATCGCTCGCAAGACTTCAAAGCACTCGCGCCCCACTAACGAGCGCGGGAAATTTGCATAGGACTTTAATCAGCTGCATACTGATTATGCCTCATTACTGAAAGTGGCAGCTGCAGTCTTTGTCTGGCTTATTCCAGCAAAGAGGAACTTTTTTGCACTTGGGTTGCCATAACATACGAGAGAAGCAGAGGTGCTCGTGCGTCCGCAGAGCCAAAGGCTGTTTGAGACTCCCCTCTGCTGGGTCGCTCTATACTCCCCTTTAACGATACCCGCATCTTAGAGCTGGCTGGGAGCCGTCCTGTACTCCTCTATGCTTGTGCCAGGTGAGGGTGTTGCGGGTGTGGGTGTGTGTGTCGGTGTGATTAATCTGTGCGTTTCTGCACTACTGCTTGCCTGTCGGTAAACGCAGGTACTGAGCCCCTCTTGTGTCAGTGGTGGACTGGCTTCTGTGGCATTCACCATGCTGAGATGACCGGTCTGGTGAATAACGTTGTCTTGTCTGTTTCAGAGTCAGGAATGAGCAGTCCGTCTGAATCAAGCAAAGGAGCCATGGGCAGTGGCGACGGAAGCCCGGGGCTACAGACAAACGGAGTGGACTTCGAGAGACGGAGCGTGCAGACAGACTCTGTCGGCAGTACAAACACACAGACCCTGCTGCAACAGGTAACACGCATGCCCTCCTTTTGTAGGGGACTCCTATCAACTAAATTTTATAAGGTGCTAAACTGTAACTTAATCTCAGGATCTTTTAAAAGATATACATTGTCAAAACACGTTTATCTAAAAAGGTGAACAAAACGTTACCCCAGTTTTAGTTTTGCGTTTCTGGAGTCTCTGTGCTTGTAGGGCATTTTTGTGGAAAAACTCTCACAGCTGTCTCGTGCTATAAACGCACAGATGTGCACGCCAGCGGCATGCACGCTCCTATTATTACGCTTTAAACATCTTTCACAAAGAAGCTGTATTCCTGCTGCTGGCAGATTACCTGCACGCTGTATGCCTCTATAGTGTGATATGGGATTCTGATTCCTGTGGTGTTCCTGCTCGTCTGGGGAAGAGCTGTTGAATCAGCCCTCTATTTTAATTGTTGTTGTTCCTTGGGGAAGAAATGAATAAATATGCAAATATATGCAAAGTTCAGCAGCACAGCTTAAGTAGTTTTATATTACCATACTCTGCTGTGTTTCCCCTGAAGTTCTTTAAGTAGATTTTAAATGTATTTTGATATGATGTGTTAAGCCAGAAACCGTGATATTGCTTTCCAAACTATCTCTGATTTGTTAGACTTGGGCCTCTTAGCACAAGGAACTGATCCAATGAATCTTCTACTTTGCTGTTCTACTGAGACGACTTTATGGTGGTTCTCTGGGTGCCCCTAGCTATAGAGTGTTGTGGCGACTTTGCGTATTTTCCCTCTGTAGTCTCGTAGACCTTCCTTGGGTGTCCTGGATCCTGTCATGGAGCATCTGTAGGTGTCTGTCTTTTTCCATCTTCTCCGTTTGTAGGGTGGTGTTTCGAGCCCTTTTTTATGTAGGGATTTTTATTTAGGGTGTGGCCCTCCATGCTGGGAACAGTGTATATTCATACTGAAAGTATAATCTTATCATCTTTAATCAAGTACTGTGTGAGTAATGATGCTGAGTTTTATGTTGTTCTTTTTACAGTAAAGTTTATTTGAATGAAGGTGTATTTTAAATGCCAGTAAGATATTTGATGTAACAATTACAAAAACTGGGGCTTTTATGACCTGAAGACTGAACTTTAGCTGACCATCTTAAGCTTCTGCTTAATCTGTACCATTTGGTTCTTTGCGTTGTTGAGTGCAGCATCAGCAGGATTTTGTGGGTGTAAATGTAAGATCATACTCCTTTTTACACAGACAGTGTCTGCTCTTGACTCTGCTCTGTTCTGCTTTTAGTGCAAGCCTGCAGATGCAGCAGAACCCCCACCCACCAACCAGTTGGGGGCGCTGCCTCAGGCTCAGCTTATGTTAGCTGGGGGACAGATCACTGGAGTAAGTGGCATGTTGTGGTCTTGTTCAAGGCTCCCTGGTGCTTGTAAACGCCCCCAGCACGCTTCCTTTTGGCTTCTTTGCGGTTGCTGTTTTGTTCTCTTCGTGCAGTGCAGACATGATCGATGTTCTTTGCTGTCACAGCACGGTCAGCATGCATAGTACACCTTTCCTTAACAAGGCCTTAGCATGCTTCTCCGGTTTCTTGCTTGCGTGCGGCTTTATCTCTCTGGGCTTATTATTATGGGGACCAACTTGGTAGCAGGGTCACATCTGGAGAATGAGGTTTAGTGATTTTGGTGCATAGTATGTATGAATTGTTAAAACCTCCAGTTGGCTGACCCAGTAGAGGACTTGGGTTCCATAGGACAGTTTCATGAGGATAGCCCCTGTATGCAAATCATCAGTTTAACTGATAAACACTAAATGCAAGAAAGAATGCAAAGTGTGAAATAAATGACGTGTGAAATATATTTAAAAACCTGATTTAGGAATTATTATACATAATGAAGTTAATTGATGGTTCTGCTCTCTTAGTTTTGGGTCTGCCTTAAATGTTGTACAGGGCCAGAGGCTGGAGCTGCTGTGTAGGTAAACGTGTGAATAATGGCCTTTCTGAACAGATCGTTAGTGATTTCCCAGAGGGCTCATTATCTCCCAGTGTGAGTACTCGCTTTAAATCGGCCTAATGAGTGGAGCAGAGTCGCGTGCCGAGTGGAGGTGCCGTTGACCGGCAGAGAAGTGTGGTTCTGTACCCTGATTAAACGGCGAGAGACGGGGTGCTATTAGCTACCTCACAGTGCTCTGCCCCACGTCGCGGCCCCGCGGCCCGTCTCTCTGCTCCGCGTCATGGGACGCCAGCTATACCCGTCTCTCTGCTCCTCCTCGTGGGACGCCGATAGCCAGCGTCTCTCCTTCACGGCACAGGATGCCGCCAGTGCCCGTCTCTCTTGTCCGCTTTGTGCGATACCGGCTATACCCATTTCTCTGCTCCATGTGATGGGACACACGTCCCTGCCCTTCTCCCTGCTCCGCGTCACGGCATGCCAGCTCTGCCCATCTTCATACTCCGCGTCACGGCATGCCAGCTCTGCCCATCTTCATACTCCGCGTCACGGCATGCCAGCTCTGCCCATCTTCATACTCCGCGTCACAGGACGCCGCAGTCGCCCGTCTCTTTGCACTCCTGCTTTTTTTTCTTTTTTTTTTCGACACACATCGTGCCGTTGCTCGTCTCCGGCACGTTTTGCTCTGTGCTCATTCGCGGAGCTCTGACCGTTGTTCCCCCCTCTCGCCGCCGCAGTTGACGCTGACCCCAGCACAGCAGCAGCTCCTGATCCAGCAGGCACAAGCGCAGCTTCTGGCTGCGGCGGTGCAGCACTCGGCCAGCCAGCAGAGCAGCACCACGGGAGCTGCCATTTCCGCCTCTGCAGCCACGCCCATCACGTTCTCCCAGCCCATCCAGATCACACCAGTAAGTGGTGCTCCTGCTGCATTCGGGGCCTGCAGAGTGTGTCAGTGCATCATATCTTGTGTACATTTAATGTGCCTGCTCGCAGCTGTACCAGACTGCTTTCGCCTACGTCTCTCTCCCTACGTCGTTCTTGATGCACTGCTCCCGTAATGACATGCATCCCTTTCGTCCTTTGCTTGGAGGATCTCCAGCAGCTACATCAGCTGCAGCAGCAGAACTTAAATCTGCAGCAGTTCGTGCTGGTGCAACCGGGCCACCCTATCGCCACGCAGCTGCAACCGGCGCAGTTCTTCATCTCGCAGACGGCGCAGGGGCAGCCGAGTACGTGTGCCGCCGTGACTCTTTCGGCTCTGCTCTGCTCACCTTCTCGCTTTGTGTATCACACCTCTCGTGTTCCTGTTCGCCCTACAGATATTCTGCAAGCCCAGAATCTGCTAACACAACTACCTCAAAGCCAAGGCAATCTACTGCCGGCTCAGACAAGCATCGCCATCAGCACTCAGGTCTGATGCTGCCTCTAGATATCGGAATATTCCCGGAACCAAGTGAAATGTTTCTGAATAGCAATATCGCTTCTCTTGCTTTGTTGTACAGCCAGCGACACCTACACGCACAATCGCAGCCGCACCTGTGCAGGCCATCAACCACGTGACACCAAAGCGCATAGACACGCCTACTTTGGAGGAGCCCAGCGACCTGGAGGAGCTTGAGCAGTTTGCCAAGACGTTCAAGCAGAGGAGAATCAAGCTGGGATTCACTCAGGTTTGAGGGCACGCTTCTCTATTTGCAGACTTACTTTGGGATCAGGGTGGGGATTCTGCATCTCCATGCTGGCTCCCAATAAAATATGATTAGTTTTAAGATTATTTTATTTACATATAAGGCCCTTAACGATCAGTTAGGTGTCCACTTACATCTGTGACCTTTTGAGCCCATACTCGGCAATCCAGACATTCAGGTCTTCCTGTTGTCCCCGGATCCAGGTTTAAGACTAAGGGTTACGGAGCTTTTGTGGTTGTGCCCCAAGGCTGAGGAACAGTCTGCCCATGGCCGTTAGACCAGCCAGCAATGTGGACACTCTAAAACGACATCTGAAAACTTATTTGTACAGAAGCCTTTTATTGATTATCTTTGTTTATTATATAAATGAGCTACTTATTAACCTTCTGGGGACGGTGCAGCGTATTTTCCGCGTCTACTTCAGTTTATATCTCGCTTAAATCTTTATGTAGAATCATGGGAAAAAAACGCTGACTAAATCCATAATCAGTCTTCTTTTCAAAACGTCTGTTGTCGAAAGTATTAAAGTCTTTTAAATTAGGTTAAATCGGCAAGAAAGTAAACCATGTCACCTTACTTTGTTTTACCTGCATCGGGGGCGTGTAGTACCGCCCTCACCTTGAAGGTCGCTATTCGCGTTCTAAATAGCCGCATTAGCGCGTATTCAAGTCGCATTCACATGGTAATTTGACGAACAACGCAGCGGTGAAACGCAATCCAGATACAGCCCCATCAGCGCCATAAAAGGGGGGGGGAGGGGTATAGCCAGGTGCGAATGCCTCATGCATACACATAAGGACTCCTACATATTCAACGGAAGGAGACCAGAAATAGTGACATGAGTTAGCTTTTTCTTATTTATTTATCCAACTGAATGTGGTAACTACACCATTTAGTCATCTTCATGTAGCCAAGACTTTGGTGATCAGATATCTGGGATCAAAACAAACTGCCAGCATTGCTTACTATGTACTTTCATAATGTTTCTGCAAGTGTTCCAAACTGCATTTTGCAATGTATATACTTTGACATCAGATTACAAACTTAATATAAATCTGACATATTTATAATATCCATTAAAATTAAGATGAGTGTCATGCCAAAACAAATACATAAGAAATAATTCATTTGTCATGATTTAAGTTTGATATTGAATGAAATGTGTGGGGCAGGCTGGGTTTTTCCCCTGCTGATTTCTGGCTTGTCCTGAGTGCATGTACACTCCTTCTCTGTCTCCAAAGGGGGATGTCGGCCTTGCCATGGGCAAGCTGTATGGGAATGACTTCAGTCAGACCACGATCTCCCGCTTTGAAGCCCTGAACCTGAGTTTCAAAAACATGTGCAAGCTGAAGCCGCTACTGGAGAAGTGGCTTAACGATGCAGGTCTGTCTGTCACTCAGAGCTTGGGCTCTAAAGCTGTAAAACATTCAGTGTTTCCCAGTCCAGTCCTCGGGGACCCAGAGATGGTCCACATTTTTGCTCCCTGGGAGGGAGCAAAAACATGGATTGATTGTGGGTCCTCCGGGACTGGTTTGGGAAACACAGGCATAAAATATCGAGGATAGACAGCCCATATGTCATGAGCCTGGATCACTGAGGATGTGTGCATGTTCTTTGCTTCATGTCGTCTTCTTGCGGAGTGTTTATGCACATTCTTGGCAGGTGCTAACCATTCTGCCTCCCTCTGCCGTTTTTGCAGAAAACCTCAACTCGGACCCCTCTCTGTCCAGCCCCAGTGCCCTTGGCTCACCGAGTCTGGGCATGGAGGGTACCAACCGGCGCCGCAAGAAGCGGACCAGCATTGAGACCAACATTCGAGTGGCCTTAGAAAAGAGTTTTCAGGAGGTAAACGAACCGTCACACCTCACCTGGTGCTCGGTGACTTCTGTGAAATGTCGTAATGAAGCTTCCCGGTCCGTGTGTGGGTAATGGTCCGCCCTGCTCACCTCGGCCTTGCCTGACTCCCGTAATCTGGGCATCACGACGCCTTTTACGCCTCATGCTGACACGGCAGTCGGTGTCTTCGCCCCTTTTAAGCAGAACCAAAAACCTACCTCTGAGGAGATCACCATGATCGCCGATCAACTGAATATGGAGAAGGAGGTGATCCGCGTTTGGTTCTGCAACCGCCGGCAGAAGGAGAAGAGGATCAACCCCCCTAGCAATGCCAGCCCTGGAAACACAGCAGTTAAAGCAGCATTTGCCCCTTCCAGCCCTGTGGTACGCTCCCCCCCCCCTCGTACCCTGACACACGTAGGGGTCTCCTGCAGCAGCGTTCTCAGTTCAGTCTCCATGTTCTGCTGATGTTTCTCATCTTGGGGAGACTGGATTCTCGGAGCTGCTTGCGTGTGTGAGCCTCCTGAGGCTTGAAACCGCTCGTGTGTGTGTGTGTGTGTGTGTGTGTGTGTGTGTGTGTGTGTGTGTGTGTGTGTGTGTGTGTGTGTGTGTGTGTGTGTACGTACGTACGTACGTGGATGCGTGCACGGCCCTCTGACGCTTGGAGCTGCTCACTTCTGAAGCTGCTCTCTCCCCAGGTCTCGAGCACGGCCAGCCTAGTGACCAGTGCAGCCCCCGTCTCGCTGACTGGAAACCTGCCCCCAGCACTGAGCAGCACGGCCGCCCCCAGCCTCGCCTTCACAGGTGTGAGTGATGCAGGAATGCTGGGAGACACCGGTGGTCATAGCTGGCCAATCTGTGTGGGTCCCCCGGAAGCAGACACTGTCTTAAAGGCTCTCCCTTATTGCAGGCCCGACCCTCGGGGCAGCGACTACAAACACCGCGTCTGTCATATCGACGGTTACTATGACGACCTGCACAGCGACGCCCTCGTTCGGGGAGGGAGGCCGTCCCCAGAAGACGGCGGTGGCAGCTCCCCCCTCGACCTCGCAGGTGATGATGGCGACGCCCGGGCTGCCGGCCGCCCTGCAAAGCGCCGCCGTGGCGGGCCTGGGCCCGGGGCTCGTGGCGTCCCCGCAGTTCACGCCAGGGTAAGGGACGCACCGACAGTGTGCTCCGGCACACTGATACTTTCACACAAGCCCACTGGCGGCGGGGATTTGCATAGCTGTCCCCCTTGAGTAAAGCTGTGCTTTTTTTCGCTCTAGAAATCAAAATACTCTGTCCAAGCGTGTAACGGCAGCTTCCATCCTGAATCATTTGCATCTGGCTTTACTACCAGAATCCTGCTGTGTTTATTGCCAGGAGAATGTCTGCGATGAAAATGTACCTCGTGCGCCTTTTTCAACATAACCGCATTTTTTTCATAGTTTTTTTTTGGTCACATACCACTTCCTAATATGATGCAGTTCCATACATCCGCTGTATATGCTGTTGCGATTCAGCATTCATTTTTGTTCTCCGTACATGCCACTTAATTAAGGCTGTTCTGGACAGTTCAGGCTTTAAGATGAATATTTAATTAAACTAAAACTGTGTGTGTGTTTAAGATGGAGCATAAGAATCAGTTGTTCTTCAGTAACTTCAGTAAAAACCAAATGATCAAATAATTTGGAGGAAAATAAACATTGATTGCAATATAGAAATGCAATATTCTATTTTTAAAAAGTATAAAAAGCAGGTTGGTAAAAGAAATAATACAGCAATACTTAATGTCCACTTAATGCTATTTGGTTAATGTATTGCAGTTTTAATTTTTCAAATGCTCAGGCTGACTGTAATGGTTCTTAAAGGTATACTTTTTTTGGTTGGTAAAATTGAAAGTGTTATCCTGAAGTATTTAACGGAAACTGTAACTTTCAGTAACTAGCTATTTAACTATCCAGCTGATACCATGTCACCTTACTTTGTTTTACCTGCATCGGGGGTGTGTAGTACCGCCCTCACCTTGAAGATCGCTATTCGCGTTCTAAATAGCCGCATTAGCGCGTATTCAAGTTGCATTCACATGGTAATTTGATGAACAACGCAGCGGTGAAACGCAATCCAGATACAGCCCCATCAGCGCCATAAAAGGGGGGGGGGATATGGCCAGGTGTGAATGCCTCATGCATACACATAAGGACTCCTACATATTCAATGGAAGGAGCCAGAAATAGTGACATGAGTTCGGTTTTTCTTATTTATCCAACTGAATGTGGCAACTACACCATTTAGTCATCTTCATGTAGCCAAGACTTTGGTGATCAGATATCTGGGATCAAAACAAGCTGGCACCATTGCTTACTATGTAATTTCATAATGTTTCTGCAATGTCAATACTTTGACGTCAGATTACAAACTTAACATAAATCTGACATATCCTTTGAGCACATAAAAATATATTTAAGGGCTACGTTTTTGCTGTTTTTGTTATTTTTAATTGAGACATTGCCAGTCGGTGAGGTGTAAATCATACAAGCACTTCTGCTCATTGCCCTCTGATTGACTTGTATTTGCTTATTTTCCACAGGGGGGCGTTGCTGAGCCTGGCTCCTGGAGGGCTGGGAAGCGCTCTGAGTCCGGCCTTGATGAGTAACAGCACCCTTGCCACCATCCAAGGTTTGTGTAGTACTGATATTACTCTTCTTGCTTGGTGCCTGTGCCCTCCATTCCAACCAAGGCAGTGTGGTGGCTCCGTACGGACGGGGACTCGCCCGTGACTCTGGCTCCGTACGGACGGGGACTCGCCCGTGACTCTGGCTCCGT